>JAVISA010000029.1:45116-321456 GCA_032595095.1 Didymellaceae sp. YAFEF048 | reverse complement strand
GTGGACCGGTAGGTTGAGCGTGGACCGGTAGGTTGAGCAGCTTTTTGCTTACTTTTACTTCTATCTACTTACCTACCTAAGCTAAGCACTAGATAACTTTAGAGCAGCTTTAGGCTATCTAGCTAAAGGCTGCTATAGCCTAGGATAGTTAATTTATCTACCTTGATAAAATTTACTTTGATTTTTTCCTACCTTCCCAGGGCCCTGGACCGGTAGGTTAAGCAGCTTTTTGCTTACTTTTGCTTTTATCTGCTTATTTATTTAAGCTAAAGTACTGTAATGCTAGAATATATACACTTTTACTATTACTATATTCTTGTCCAGCTGTTAGGCAGACGTTATTCTATGTACTATTCTACTAGATCTTTAGTACTCTAGTTATAGCTAGAATATCTATTTCTTACACCTATAGAAATATTCTTATTACTAGTACTATTTATACTAAAGGTAAGTAGAATAGACTCTAGTATTACTCTTATATATAGTATATTACTAGATAGAATAGTAGTGTGTTAAAAACTAGACCTAAAAAGTTAAAGTCTTCTTTTCTTCTACTTTTCTTAGCTTGTAACAAGGTAATATTTTAAAAACTATTCTATTTAATTTTATATTAAAAATATACTCTAGTATAGTATTAGCTAATAAAGTAAAGTTAAGATATATAGTTTATATAACGCTATATATCTCTTTTTAAATTCTTTTATAAAAAACCTAATTTCTAAAATTCTATTAAAGTATAAACTATATAAACTAGATTATTAAAGTTTTTATAGAGTATTAATAAGGAGTTAAAGTATAGACTAGTAAGTTAAGTACCAATAAGAATTTTTCTATATATTAATAATATATATTATAAGTTTATAGACTATTTTATCTTTTAAGCTACTTTTACTTAAACTCTACTATATCTTACTATATTCTACTATATTCTACTATACCTTATACTTACCTAAGCTATAACTTAATATAATCTTACTTAAAAACTATTTCTATAATATTTTAATCTATTTATATATTATTTTAATATAACTATATATTTTATTTATTCTTTTATATAAATTCTATAGTATTATTAGAATAGCTTAACTCTTTTAGTATATATTTTCTTTTTTAACTTTTTACTAATACTCTCTATACTAAACTTCTTTAGAGTAGTTAACTACTATACTTTCTAGGTAATAAGCTTACTTATAAAGTATATTATATATCTTAAAACTAATACTTTTACCTTTAGATAGTACTAATAATACTTATACTTTATTTTCTTTTGTTATATTTATAGTAGTTATATATAAGTAGATCTTAGTATTTCTTCTTAGCTTATTATTCTTAAACTTTTTTCCTATAGGTATGTAAGATTAGGCGCACCTTAAATCCTCTGCTAAGCTGCTTGTGGGATGGACAAGACCAGCTTACCGCATGTAGTCTTTGAGATAAAGTGCTCCTGGGCCGCTGAAATTCTCTCGAGCGGGTACACCTTCCCAATATGCGGACGAATTTCGCCACGCTCTATGTACGAGATAAGATTGGCAAATACCACGTCGTCCTGGAACGTGCAGCCAAAAAAGCTGAGATCTTTCAGATAGAGCGTCCGAACATCAAGTTCAACAAGTGGCCCGGCAATAGCACCTGCCACGGCATATCTTCCTCCTTTCTTCAGGACACCTAGCAAGTCTGCGAAGATAGACCCAGCGACGAGGTCAATGACAACGTCAACGGTTTCTTTCCCAAGCGTAGCGATGATGCTTCCATCCTTTGAGATGATCCGGTCAGCTCCTATAGCCAGCATCTGGTCTGCTTTGTCAGGGGATCCGACTGCAATCACACGGGCTCCTCGCCGTTTCGCAAGCTGGATTGCTGCAGTACCGACACCCCCAGAGGCACCAGTGATCAGGACATGCTCATCTTTGTTGACATTTGCACGATGCAGCATGTTTTCCGCAGTAGAAAATGCACATGGGACCGAACCAAGCTCGACGTCGGTCCAATTGCAGTCGACTGCGTACGTTTCGTTCGCAGGAGCGGTTGTGTATTGAGCAAACCCGCCATCGCACTCTGAACCAAAAGTCCAACACTCGTAAGGCTTGTAGTTGACGTAGTGCCGAAGGATATTCTTGACAAGGACACGCTCTCCAATCCGCTTCGAATCAATGTCCTTCCCAACGGCGACGATACGACCGCAGCAATCGGCGCCTTGGATGCGTGGAAATTGGAGCGGAACACCCGACCACGATGCGTCTTCGTCGTTTCTTGTGTCACCGGATCCGACACCAGTACCGGTCTTCACACCTTTCGAGTACCAACCGATGCGAGTGTTAATGTCTGTATTATTGACACCGGCGGCGGCCACACGGATGAGTACTTCATCTGCGGCTGGGACAGGTGTTCCTATATCCGTACGAATTTCGAGCTTCTCGAAGCCGCCATGGCCAGTTAAGACGACACCGGCCATGGTTTTAGGAACCTTTGGTGTTGCACAGTCTCCATGCGCGGGGATATGATGGCTCATTGTGATGTATATAGGCTCTGCAATTCCGGTCAATCTGTGTGTCTGAGAATATTCAAGTCCGCGCTCACGACACAACGAAAGAATCGCGAGTGACAGTTGTATTAATGTTGCCTCGCTATGGGAGGAACTTGAGACAGAAGAGTGTTGACCAGACAATCCAGCCAGCTGGATTGCCCGATCGGGAAAGCGCAAACGACCACGGATGCGCTACGTTCGAATCTGCCCACGATACCCGAGGTCTTCGCTGATTGGTTCGTTTGCCGTCCATCCATCTTCCAATATTGTTAAGCGCTGCGACTGAGATCAGTCCATGTCGTCCGAGCCGGACTGCTGTAATTACCATGTGTTCTTTAAACGATATACAGAGACGTCGAGCCCGACCATATAACAAAATGTCAGTTCAACAAGGACAACGCACGCTTATTCCATAATCCTTTTCAAATTCCACACGCTCTCTCTCCAAACCACCAACCAACGTACGAGCCCTACAAGTGTGGCAAGTGTGGCTTCTGTGGGACACGGTATTCTCACAGGGACATCTTTCGTAGCTGGATCAGCCACGGCGACATTACTTGCGGCGGATCTTGAGCTCAGCTTTTGGGGTGGTGTTGATCAAACTACTGGAGAGATCATCGATCGATTCCATCCACTAAGTGGTCGCTTTCTGAAAGACACGATCTTGGCTATCCCGGGCGGCAGGGGATCATGTGGCGGTAGCATCGTCATGCTCGAGCTGATGCTGAGCGGTCTGGGACCGAAGTCGCTCATATTTGAACGCCTGGATGAGATCATTACGCTTGGAGTCCTTGTTGCGGAGGAGTTCTTCGACAGGTCAGCGCCCGTTTCGACGCTGCGACCGGAGGATTTTCAAGATTTGCTTACGTGGAATGGTCAAATCATCCACGTACTTGATGGCAGGGTGTCCAAGGGCCCTTTGGTGCCCGTACCGTATAATGAGACTGACACGGAGGGATTTGCTGGAAGGTACTCTGCTGTCAGTCTGTCCGACTTCGACAGGGCAGCTCTGGATGGAGTCTACGGCGAAGCGACGAGGACGTCGATGAAGATCATCGTTCGTACTGCGCATATGATGGGTGCATCTGAACTCATGGACATCAGCCAGGCTCATGTCGACAGCGCTTGGTATGGACCAGGGTCGCTTGCTCTTGGTCTTATGCTTCGCGACTGGGGCGGTAGATTTCGAGTTCCATCCACGCTGAACTCGTCCTCTGTGGACCATAGGCGTTGGAAATCTTTGGGGATCAATACGGAGCTGGGTGCCCAGTCTGACGAGCTTTCAAAAGCGTTTCTCGATATGGGCGGCAAACTGTCATTTACCTGCGCTCCCTACCTTCTTGACGGAGCCCCTAAACTTGGCGACAATGTCGCGTGGGGTGAGTCCAACGCTGTCATCTTTGCGAACAGCGTTTTGGGCGCCAGGACGCTGAAAAACCCAAATATCCTCGAGTCCTTGATTGCATTAACTGGCCGCGCACCAAGGACAGGCGTTTACCTTGACGCCAACCGTCTGGCCTCCATGTGGGTCAAGGTATCGCCAATGGAGAACATAGACGATTCCTTTTGGCCCATCTTAGGCTACACGATCGGTAGTATAGTCAGCAGCCACATCCCAGTGATCACAGGTCTAGAAGGTCACGCACCTTCTCGCGACAACCTCAAAGCGTTCTCGGCGGCTTTTGCAACCTCGTCAAGTGCGGCTATGTTTCACATGGTCAATATCACCCCAGAAGCTCGAACGATACAAGATGCGTGCCGCAACATAGCCGCACTCAAGGCTCATATTGTCGATTTGGAACAGCTCCGGGCTTGTTGGGACGAATTCAACAACGGTTCCGCTCCTCAGAAAGTCGATATCATCTCTCTCGGAAATCCGCATTTCTCCTTCCGGGAGGTCAAAGAGCTTGCGATACTCTGCCGCAGGAGGGTCAAACATCCAGATGTAGTCATCATTATTACCTGTGGTCGTGCTCAATACGGTCTCGCATTGCAAGCAGGTTACATCACTGAGCTCAAACAATTCGGAGCACAAATTCTGACCGATACCTGCTGGTGCTCTGTCCAAGAGCCAATCATTCCGAAGCTGGCTCGAGTCATCATGACCAATTCGGGCAAGTACATCCACTACGGCCCCAGGCTAACAGGCAGGAAGTTCGCATTTAGCAGTCTTGGCATGTGTGTTAAGGCTGCTTGCTTAGGCCAAAGCTCAGGCAACCCTCCTACATAGCTTGTTGCAGGTCCTGTAGAGTATACAGACACGAAAATTTAGAAATTAAACTAAGTCTTCTACAACGTATATAATAGATAAGTAGCTTATTATACAGAAGTACCTAATTTAAGAACGTATATAAATAGTTATCTACTAAGAGTTAAGAAAATCTTCTAATAAGTAACGTATCTTACAGGCAAGTTGTCTACCTAGGTAAGTTGTCTACCTAGGTAAGTTATCTACTTAGGTAAGTTATCTACCTAGATAAGTTATCTACTTTAACTAAGACTATACTATAACAATTCCTTTATACTAATACTCTAATACTTTTATAATATAGATAGGATAATATATTAAATAAATTTCTAGTAGATTCTATAGATAAATAGACTAAGAGTAATAAACTTAATAATATTATTTCTATTATTAAAATAATACTATTTATATAGGCTATAACTTCTACTTTTAGAAATAAAAGAAGTTAATATATTAAAATAACTAGTACTAAGATATAATATTTATTTATAGTAAGAAGAATTTTTAATTTTATAAATCTTACTTAAAGTAGAGACTAAAAGAAGTAATATAATATTTTACTATTGTAAGAATAATATTAATATAAAAGTATAAAATCTAGTATATAGTTATAAGAAGCTTTTACTTACTATATTTTCTTATTACTATACTTTTATTTATTTAGAAAGTATAATAAAATAAGTAAAAACGTTATAATAAGCTACTTTAATTAACTTAATTTAGGTTGTTATGCTTTTAATAATAGTAAGGTATTATAATTAATAGTCTATACTATATTAACTAAATCTACTAGATTAATAAAAAAAAGGCTTAGAAATACCTAGAAAGAGTAAATAGACTATATAAGTACTTATTATTTATTAATTTTTAGTAATATATATAAAGCTATTTTTATACAAATAATCTCTATTAGAATTTCTCTAAGACTTATACTAGTCTTCTAGTTTTACTTACTAATCTATTAGCTTAATTTACTAATCTATTACTAATAAAAAGTAGTAAAAGATAATAGACTTTTACTAAGGTTTTATTAGTACTAACTTTAGCTTTTAAATTAGTAGCTTAAACCTAGAGACTAGTATAAACCTTAGTAAAATTCTAATATTTAAACTTTGCCTATTTTAAAGGTATAAAAGCTAGTAGATTAGACAAGAAACTAGTAGGTTTAATAGTAAGCTAGTAGATTGAATGTACAGACCGCTTTAGTATAGAGCTTTTCTTCTTGGGAATGTCTGCTCCTTTGTAATCGCCTTTCACCCTGCGATGTAACGAATATTCGGTCTCGGCGGCTGCTTCATTCTACTGCCAATGTAATAATCTACATGCGCATTTTGCATGTAACCTTTCAATGTCATGCCATTTCGATAAGCGGGGTTTTGCGCCAACGTGTACAACCTTCGCTCCGTCGGCTGATCAGTAGTAAAGATGATGAGCTCATCGTTAGCCTTGTTGGTGGTGATGATTTCCTCTCGCCAGTCACCGAAGATATCACCCAAGAAGCCGGGATCGGGTTCACCGGGATTGACGGCATCGTACTGATCAATGCGAAATATTCTGGGCAAATTGCTGGACCTGGTCGGATTTGCAGGATCCCACTTTTCGAGTTTACCATCGTTGTACAGCTCGACGGTATCGTCGCCGTCCCACCACAGCGACAGGTGCGCCCACGGGGACAAAGTGGCGTCCTCTTCGAGTGGAAGATCATTGGGTGCATTGTATAGACCCGATCCTGCCGCACTCCATGACTCCATGCCTGGTTTGCTAGGATCGATGTCACCGACCAAACCGCGTCCAATGTCAGCCACCTCATCACCATAGTGCTTCCACAACACTTTACCGTCTGAAGCATCGTAGTAGTACTCCCAGAGCTTGTTCTGATTGTTCTGCTGGACGCCATAGCCTTGCAGGCCTGGTCGGGTAGGGTCCATTTTCGCGATCTGCCAACGGTCACCGTGACCGATACCTGAAGTGGTCATGTCGTATTTGAGAGTTCCATCTCCGTTGAGCACAAACATGATCTCTCCAACTTCGTCTCTTCCATCGCCATCCACATCTATGATGCGAGTATTATGGCCATCGGAGCCGCTCCCCGCATTTTTGTCATCGTACACCCATCTCTCCGTGATCTGCGAGCCATCGAACGTCCAGGCGGCCAGATTTCGATTGAAAGCTTTATCCTGTCGCCGATTTTTCATGAAAGCGACGATATGTGGGGTTTCGCCATCAAGGAATCCGACGCCAAGCCGTGCAGCAAAAGGTCCATGCTCAATATACTCATTTCGAATCTTCGCCGTTGCACGAAGGGCTCCGGTCCTACCATTTAACACCGCAATATATTGTTCATCATTGCTGCTACCCTCGTAGAATGTAGTGCCATCACCAAAAACAACCCCGTTGGCAATACGCACAATGACTTCGGCGATCCCATCACTGTCCAGATCATAGACTGTGACCCCATCCCAGTGACCAACGTCGATACTGGAGGATCCGGGCTCAATGTTATTTTGATTCTCGCTGTTTGGGCCCATGCTGACTTTCCATAGGAGTTTCCCATCTCTTCGATAAGCTTCAAGACCTTGTTGTGTTCCGTGTCTGTCAATCAGGTAATCGTACTCCCCATCTGCATCGAAGTCACCGACCCAAACATACTTGATGCGATCACCGGACATGAGTGGCACGCGAACCACCGGCTCTTGCGCGTGATTTGCCGCCAGCGTGAAGCTACCGCTTGCCGGCGATTGCTCTTTTCCATCGATCACGGAGCGCACCCAGTAGCGGTTGGTAAGAGCTGGGTCGACCGTTGTGTCAACGTAGTTTGTGCCTTCGGTCAAGATCTGTTGGTTGAGACGCGTGACGTTGGCGTCGTTCGTGGAACGATAAATATTGAAGCCAATCCCATCGGGATCAAGTCCGAGTAGGCGCCAGCTAATGAAGGTAGCGTTTGGACTCGAACGTACTGCAACAACCCCTCGGCCGAGGTTTTCCATCGGCCGTGGAATGGGTGACTTTTTGATAGGCACGGTGAGAACTCCATTTGACGCCAGGGCTATGATCAGCGTAGTAGTAAACAGTTTCATAGTGGATATTGAACTCAACCCTCGGAAGTTATGTAAATCAATTTGCTGAGTGTCTTGCTCCAGCTGTGTGCAGTGCAGCAAAGTGAGGACGTTTCTTTACATACCTCGACATCCGTGTAGTGAGCCCTTGATCCATAGAGTAATGCTCACAAAGTGAGACGAACATCTCGGTACAATTGTCGCGGTAAGTTTGGATCGTAGTCGGTCTCAGAAACCAACCTGGAAATTATTGTCAAGAAGACCTTGACTAGGTATGCCGGGTCAATCTTGCCCCGGCCCTGCAGATCGCAATGAGACCTCTCCAAGATGCAGTGACTTTTGAGACGGACCCCGAATGGAACTGATAGTAATGTAGAGACAATCACTCGCCTTCCCTGGCGGGGTACCGGACATCGAAAATTACAACGGCAGGGTTCTCCTGACAATACCTGACTCTCGGTCGGCTGTGACGGACCGGACTAGATACTCCGAAGGCCGGTGCCAAGAACTACAGACGAAGAAGGCAACTGTACATCGGTACACGTGCCTGAGGATTCTTGGACTTTTTGTATCGCGTGCGCTTTTGCTACCCACTGCTCTAGTTCATAGGTATCACCTTGATTGAGTGTGCATTGCAGGACCATCACAGGCTGGGGTTGGCCTTGGCGGCTATCAATGCTGGTGATAACCCTCTGCCCAATTCAGGACCTACTCTCGCGCAGGAAGCAAACCCCTACCTCAAAGGGTCTGGTGTGACTATGGTCAGTCAAGAATGTGGGGATCTAGAAGGTACTTCGACATGAGATTCAAGCCTCGGCCGACGCACGGGAAGGCGGAACATCCCAGGCCTTGGTATCGATGACGTTGCTGTCAAAGCAACACTCAGCCTGAATAATGGTACCACGTTCGAAACAGACCGTTGCATCCCTCCCTTCAGCACGCGACTCAACACACCCTTCATCAAGAACGCTTCCGTCCCGATGCCTAGCCGTCAAGTCGCCATAAAGTCGTTCACTCCGCGCGTTGACACTTCAAGCCCACGTATGTATGCAATCGGTGATGTGGCATCCTACATGCGACCTGAAATTCATCATATCTTTATCACAGTGCCAGTATTGACTGCTTTGATCACGCGCGATCCGCTGCTAATCTCTAAGAAGAACTACTAGGCAAGAGCGGAATGTTGATCAAGACGCCATTGGTACCCTTCGGGCGAAGCAAGAGCGATTGCGCTTCCATAAATCACAGATCTGGACCCTTTTCGCTTTGGCTGATTAAGGGGCACGATTGTTGGTTGTGCATTACAGCCCGTCTCTGGAGCGGGATTTCAAGGCGGGGGTCGTTTATGCAAGTCGTGTATCTAAAAACCAAACTTGATAGCAGTAAATGGGTGTCGTCAAGACTTTCTCAATTTCCCTGATTCGAGAGACCTGAATAATAAGTGCGTAACCATCCAGAAGTCAACCTCTCGAAGACCGGACTCGAGACAGCTTTCTCTCCACCTAGTCAAACGCTCGGACCGTCATTCACCGTCTGGACCAGTGTCGTGTGCCTTACAAGTCCTTTCATGGTATACCAAGGTCTAGCTTGAACTGTCGAAGCCACTCTGGATGATCTGCTGCAGTCTGATTCCACGGGTCATCAGACTCGTACATGATCCAGCGTGCGTGATGCTGGATTTCTGCATCAGATGGGACATGATAGCCGGGGTTAAAGGGTGACATGGTTGCGAGAACCCAGCGCTTGAGATCGCTAGTGAACAGGCGGAAAAAGTTCGGGCCCATTGAGTGACGGCTTTGAGAATACTTGTCAGATACGGCAGCGCCAGCAAGAGTCTCATCTAAAGATCTCGTTATGTGAGATCCTGTGTGGGCCTCGAAAGAAGCATAGGAACTCGCGACACCTGGAGGAGATTTCCAGGAACAATTGACTAACTCTACCGAAGACTTTGCTGCTAGGTCGGCGCTGGCTGATAAACTTTCGCTGCCTATCTTCAGACCGACCCGTATCTTGAAAGCAGAGAGCCAATTAGTGTTGGCTCCAATGGTGCGAACAACCCAGTCTGCGAATCCTTCCAGGGTCGTATGGGATGCTTCTTCTGCACGGTGAACAATTGCACAAGCTTCTTGCTGAATCTGCCAGTCCGACAAAGTCACTATCGCGTGCGATTGTTTCTGTACAAAAGTACGTAGCTGGGCCTCAAGTTGACATTCCTCGAACAGGTGATCACGGCCATATATCCGTAGCGTCGAAACGCCCTCAGAAGCGGTTCGAAGTGGCCCAAACAGAGCTTCAGTCATGATATCCGAATCGGACATTATCAAGTCCCGTAACCACGACTCGTCGCCATCACGCTGCGACGCAGAACAGTCCTTATTAGACAGTGCATCTGATGCAAAGATAATGCGACAAGCTTCGAACTGAATCGCACGCTCCTTTGGTAGCGTTCCATTTGCGTCAAGAAAGCTGTGTTGGAAGAAGTTCACCTCCAGTTTGAGAAGCTCATAGGCTGTTACAGGTGTTGCGGTCGGTGTATCGCTTGCCCTCAAGGGCCACGGTGTGTTGCTCTCTTGGTGTATAAAGTCTAGTTCTAATTAGGCTGCTGTTTCTACTCCACTTATGAAGGTACTTACATGGCGGTACACTATCTTCCACACGCTCCATAATATGTTCTTCGAAACCCCAGTCACCTTGCCATTGCAACATTGTTGCGCCAGCCTTGAAGTGATCTGCTAAGTGATCCACCCTCTCTGGCCAGGTTTCCAAGACCAGATTGCAAAACCCACACCTTGACTGCACAGCCAGTGTAGATGTCTTCCACTGATCTAAGGGAACTCGCTTGGAATCGACTCTATGCACAAGCTTCAGATGTTGCACGAGATGATCTTTCCGGTTGAACTTGCGCTCACTTTCAACCCGGGCCTGACAGGCAGAATACTGGTGCGTCTCTAGATGCGTGTCGTCAGGAGACAACGCACCGCAGAAAACGCAACAAAGTCTCCCAGGCTCGGCCAATGTAGGCATCCTTGGACCATCTGGCGCACACGTCCAATGCTCCAGCGAGAGATGTAAGGCCTTCTCGTGACGCTGCCAGTCGTGTTTGGTCTTGAACTTCTCGACGCAGAAGGTGCACTGAAATGGCAAGCAAGGTGTGGCAAATGCTATTTTCCGACGAGCCTTTCTAACATGTCGTCGGCGCAACTTTCTGATTGGCACATTTGACCCTTGTGATCCTGATGAGTTGCAATCCGAGTGTGCGTTGGGTTGAGATGTACCGGCACTACTTGCAGAGGACGACGAGTACCATTCTCTTGCATTGTTATTGTTATCTATACGACCGTCAGCTGGTTTGGATGCGTAGTGAATCTGCGATCATACCCCCTACACTTGAGCCAGTGGCAACAGCTCGAGCTATGTCGCCAAGCAAAGCTGGCTCATGCTCTGGCGGTGACTCCACCCATCTCTGCAAAGGATCTCTGTCGTAATCTCCGAGCTGCACTGCAGGAGTACTGGGCCGAGGGATGATGTCAATCGGGTCTGGTCGGTTGTTATCCATCTGTGTAGACTTTGACACGGCGTCGCGAATTTGACTGCGTCTTCGGGCATTCGCGAACCAGGTCATGATCTGTTTCTGGTCCAAGCCGGTCTGTTGCTTCAATAAATAAACATCCCCAGGTTGAGGATACGGCCTGGTTTCATGTGTGCTGAGCCAGACCCTTAAGAAGCGAACAGCGTCTCTATTGAACCGCCCGCCTTGTTTTGGCGGTATGCTATGCGCCATCAATGATGCGATCGATAAAGTAGTAGAGTAAAGGTCTTGACTCTGCTCGGCGGTTGTACTCTGGAAGTGGGCATCCGAGGGTGTCCCTGCCGGACTATCCAGCATCAATTGCGACGGTGCAACAAAACTGGATCCGTATACTAAATTCTGACGGTGGCCCTTGTCCACTTCCATTCTCTTCTTCATAGTCGTTGCGAGGACAAGTTGTACTTGACGATCCAGGAAGGAAGAGACGTTCCGAGGTCGGTAGTCTCTCAGCGCCCCTCGTCCACGAGTCGTTGGAACGCTAGAGCGAATCCGGGAAGGTGCCTTGTCATCGACGCCTTGTGAAGCCGACCACGGTCGTTGGCGCCTTGCCCATTTGCATCAACAGAACCTTCGCGATGCCACATTCTTGAGAATGCGAAGCTCTGGTTCATAGGTACAAGTCGAAATTCTAAAGGTTCTAGTCTACCGGAAACCCGGCTTCGGCATCTCCAACCGCCGTTTGAGTCAAAGAGATCCTTAGCCGGTCTCTACTCCTGGCGCTCTACGGCGACAGCCCATATCGCAAGCAAGGTCACGAATTTTCTCAGCAAACCCCTCTCGCGCTTCTTGACCGAGACCGATAGTTCTACACGTCTTGAAGAGATGGTGGCGCCAGCTTTAGACACCAAGTCGTGGAGCTCTTGGTAGGAGGTAGACCCGTAGCATGAGACCTTGCGGATATCGTGTAGTGCGATACCTCTACAAACACCCTTGAATACCATGATTGTATGCCGAGCATTCTTATGCCATGAGTCCAATGGAAGAGCGCGGCTCATCGGGGCTCAGATAACTAACGACATGACAGATAATGCGCAACGGCTCAGACCGGACATTTCGAGGCAGTTCGGCGGAAGTTTCGACGTAGACTGTTAAGTATGTCAGAGATAGCGCGCGCGTTCTGCAGAATTGCCTACGACGATCTTAAGCTTCAAGAGTCCGTGGGTTGGTTTATAGATTTCGATAGACCGATGTCGTTGTACGATAGGTAAGAGCCCTTAGATCATGAAAAGAAAGGCGCGTCAAGCTTCTGCTTGTGCGTGTCCGCAATGCTGTCGTCTATGGCACCGCATTCGGTATTCCCAGCGCGTTGAACACAATGATTGCTGGCCCGTGGGGAATGATGAGTGGTTCACCTCCATAGCATGGGAATTAGCAGGCCCAGATCTGTCTGTCTGCCTGGCATTTTCACGGCAAGAGTGCCTGTACTTGAGGCGGTACACCCACCCAAAAAACAGCGGGCGGTAACTAGAGATACTGTGGAAGAACGGTAGATGATAAGCGAAGGAAGCCATGCCCACCATTTGGTATCATTGTACAGTCTAGGAAATGATTGTCTTAGAGAACTTGTTGTCTTGCACGTTACTGTAGCAGCACAAGAGGATGTTGTGTTGCACCAAGTAACCAGTCGGTTTGGGGTTCAGATAGGAATAGCCGAACTTCTTGTCCATGGTGAGGCTCAGCATCATGGAGAGACACGTCAGCCAAGGCGAAGCAGATGAGCACGTATACAAATGCTGGTGAGCTGACATGAAACATGCAGTAATGCGCCTCAGCCTGCTCTTAGCGAACTGGCACAGCGAGCACGGTGCGGGGCTTGCGGTTGGGCTCAGTTCGCACGGGCTTCGGCGTCAGTGTTGGGTTGTAATTGACCCCACATTGTGTGGGGCCATAAAACCGACACAACGTCTTATGGTACCCAGTGGCGGCGTTGCGGCTACACTTCACAAACAATCTCAAGCTTGTCCTAACCCGATAATATGGAAGAGCAATTTGTGACGACGGACTTGCTTATTGTTGGTGCGGGGCCGGCTGGCGCAAGTCTGGCATGCTTCCTGGCCTCTTACGGTACGTCGTAAAATGCGGTGTGCGGTTATGCAGTCCAAACGCTGATACAATTTCGTGGAGGAAAGGCCACAAAGGTATTATCATTTCTGCAGCAAGCGGCACCGCCGACACACCTAGGGCGCACATTACCAATGCAGCGGCGCTCGAATGCCTTCGAGATATTGATCTGGAGACAGAATGCGTTGCTGCTGGCTCTCACGGCCACAACATGCAGCACACGCGATGGTGTCAATCGATGTCTGGCGAAGAGTACGGTCGAGTTTTCTCCTGGGGTCATGACCCGATACGGAAAGGAGACTATGAAGTTGCCAGTCCTTGCAGCCATTGTGACCTCCCGCAGACTGAATTAGAGCCCATCCTGACCCGTCGAGCGGTGCAACAGGGCTGGACGCTCAGGTTCAACACGACGTTCGTTTCCATCAAAGAGAACAATGCCGGAAACGTCGTCTGCGAAGTCAGCGATGACCTGACTAACACACGCTACATGATCCGATGCCGCTACTTGTTCGGGTGCGACGGAGCTCGAAGCCAGGTCGCACGCGAGCTAGAGCTACCGCTCATCAAGAAAGATAGTCAAGGCGTGGCTCTGAATGTTTTAGTCCGCGCAGACCTGAGTCATCTCATTCAGAACCGCAAAGGAAATCTGCATTGGGTTTTCGATCTTGAACAAGAACGTCCGCCTTGGGGCTGGGCATGTATCCTGCGTATGGTCAAACCGTGGACAGAGTGGATGTTCATCTTCCTTCCCAAACCCGGCGCCGATGGGCGGGCTCCAGAGATGACGGCAAGTACGGCTGAGTATCATAAGCAAGTCTTAAAGGTTATTGGAGACGAATCTGTGGAGGCTGAGGTTCTTGATGCCAGTAAGTGGTGGATCAATGAGATCGTTGCAGAAAAATACTCGAAAGGCAATATGTAAGTCGATTCTGTTACCATCTTGACTTCTGCTAATCAGCCGGTAAGTTTCTGTCTTGGAGATAGCGTACATCGACACCCTCCATTCAACGGACTGGGCAGTAACACCTGCATTCAGGATGCTTTCAATCTGGCCTGGAAGATCCATTACGTGCTATCTGGCACTGCTGGCGGGAGTCTCCTCGATTCTTACTCCCTCGAGCGACAACCCGTGGGAGTGGATGTTGTCGCACGAGCAAATCAAGGATTGCGCGACCACTTACCTTGGATGAATGTCATAGGAATCCTCGAAGACGATATTGAGAAGCGGAAAAAGAATCTCGCGACCTTCATTTCTACGGACGAGCATGGGCGACAAAAACGACAAGAGTGGCTTGACGCTCTTGAACAGACGAAGACAGAATTCCACGGCTTGGGTATTGAGATGAATCAGCGATATAATTCGGGTGCAGTTGTCATCACTGATGAACAGAATGCGGCACCAATACCACCAAACCCGATCAGTCATTATCAGATGACCACGTTTCCGGGCAGGCGACTCCCCCATGCCTGGCTTAATACACGAAGACCAGGAACACCTTTCTCCACGATAGATCTCGCCGGGCATGGACATTTCTGCCTTCTGACTGGGCCAGGGGGATCTGGTTGGGTCGATGCCGCGAAGGAAGTCGGCCTTCAGTATATGATCGAAGTGCGTTGCTACACCATTGGCTGGGGTCAAGATTACGAAGACGTGTACTCTGACTGGGCAAGACTGCGCGAGGTTGAAGAAGATGGATGTGTGCTCGTCCGTCCAGATCGGTTCGTTGCGTGGCGAGCTACGACCGTGGCTACGGACTGCACGGCGAAGCTGAAGGAAGTCATGGACACTGTTCTAGCCCGATAATCTTGGTTGTAGCTATGTGAGAGCCCTGTCTGTATGTATCCGGTATAACCATACCTTATAATCTATGTTGTAGCTCTCCCAACGCAGCTGTTGAGGAGACATTTGACACACCGTACATGACAGGGGGCCCTTTCTCGAGGCTATTGCCGCTGCCCCTATACTGAGCCCTAGGTCACCTCGAATTGGAAGTTGAGAGAGGTTTTCTCAGGGAAGGAACTATCAACGTTGCCGGTTCAACTGTAGCCCTTGGAATCAACGCAAAAAGTTCTATGGCACAGGGCAGCGGCGCAAAACGTCGAACCCGATATTACCTGGGTACCCACATGGCGACACTTAGCGGAACTAATCAGGACTGTACGATACATGTAGATGACTCAAGATCGCAGTGGAAGTGAGAAAGCATGTAGCAATGCACAAGGTCTCGGCGCGGAAGATCGTTGAGACGGGGATACATCTCTAACGATGTGGGGCAGCGGATCTGCATAGCCCGGACTTCGTACCATGCTTCCAGCTCTGTTTGTTCAATTCTTCACCATCGTCTTGAATCTGAATTTTTGCGAAGAGCATCGACCTGACATCTAGATTACAATGGTGACTGGGAGGGTTGCAGATCATGCTCTTTTGGTCAGTATTGTTCTGGTCCACGAGTTGCAGTTGCTTGTGTATGCTAACGGAGTATCTCTGGATGTAGCATAGACTAACCAGCTAGTGTCGTCTCCCATGTTTCGTACTCTTGCAAAGAACTAGATCCGACTAGCTGCAACGGAGACAAACGTCGAATCTCAATACAGAAGGCCAAGAGCTACACAGAAATCAATCGACATTGCTAATTCGACGTTGTTCGGCATCATTTTCGACGTTCTTGGAATCATACAGGCACTTTTCTTAAGCCCTGCGGCATTCTCCACAAATGCCTGACCCAGGCCCGCCACAATCTGTTCCGTGGTTTTTGCAGCGAATGCACTTTTGTCACAGAGCTTGTGGGACGATACTTAGGTGATCGATAAGTAAACTTAATTGGTGTTTTTCTACGTAATACTACGGAGCAGTTTATGTACAAAGAAAATATATATAGATTATATAACTTGCTAAAGTAAGTGTCTAAGCTATAAGTAGGTTGCTTAGTGCCTTAATATTACTAAGCTAAGCATTCTAGCTATCTATAAGCTGCTTAATACTGTGTAACACACCCTCTAAATGCTCTATTCTAGTAATAGGAGCATCTAATAGATAGCCTAGGTAATTATTAAGCTTAGCTAATCTAGTAGCTAGCAGCCTGTAGTAGCTTAGATTTTCTATTAATACTAATTAGCTAAGGCCTTAGCTCCTAACTTCTAATATTGCTAATTAGCTTCTTTAATTAGCTATGTTTTTTAAGCCTTAAAGCTTTAATCCTATAGCTTGATTTTATAGATGTTTATTATTAACTAAATAAGTAACTTAGTAGCTGTTACCCTACTTAGTTTCTTAATTTATTTATTATATTGCGTTATTTTATAACTATACTTAACCCTAGCTAGGTAGCTAATAGTAGGCTACTAAGCTCTTACTTGTTATATTAATACTAGTAAAAAGTTTAATAGATTACCTATTTAGGAAGTCTAGTATAGCTTAGGATAGTAAAGACTATCTTTTACCTTTACTAAGCTAGGTTCTATATAAGCAGCTACTCCCTATAGATTTTAACTCTCTAGAGTCCTCTACTATAGCTATAAGTATACCTATATATTTTATCCTCTATAAGCTTCTTAACTGCTCTTAATTGCTCTTAGTTAATTGCAATTGCCTAGTAGTTAATTAGCTCTATTAGTATTAGTTTAAGTTAATTAATATTAAGTTGCTAAGTCTCTAAGTTTAGTGCTGTTAGATAGCTTCTAATTAAGCTACTTAGCTAAACTTTCCTAGCTCTTTTTTAAACTTTTAGCTAATAATATTATAAAGAGGAACTTTTACTTAGTACTATGCGTGTACTACTGCTGCTACTACTACTACTACTACTACTACTACCTACTAGCCTACTAAGCTTATAGCTAGTATACGTAGTAATTAGAGGCTTTTCCCCTACCTTGCCTGCGTTAATATACTGCTAGCTAACAGCTTAGTAGTACTATACTATAATATAGTGCTACTAGAGTGCTCTACCTACTACTTCTATTATACCTCTAGGCACTAATATAAGCCTATATAAGTAATTTATAAATTAAGCTTTTAAGTAGTTAATTAATTAATTAATAGGCCTCTAGCTCTAGAGCCTATTAAGCTTAAGCTTACTACTAAGCTTGTCTATTCTAGAGGGGTAACAACTCTAGCAAGTAACTAATTCTATACTTCTTTATATTAGTAGCTAATTAAGCTTATAGTATACTATAAAGCTGTGTAGTGCTTTCTACACTATAAGGGGGCTCTTTAACTAGGGCTATTACTTTAGTTAAGGGCCCCCTAGAGGCTATAGCTAGGTTATTATATATAGCTAAGCTAATTAGCTACTAGTAGAGCGCTTGTAAGAGCAGCCTTCTAGTAGTTTAGCAAGCTTATTAATAATACCTATAGAGGTAGAGCTATTACCCCTAAAAATAGATAATAAAAAGATCTTCTACTTTCTATTTAACCTACTCTATATAAAAGTAATTAATTCATTTACCTATAAAGTGCTTAATTCCTAATTAATTAATTAGAATCTAGTTAACTTGCTTAACTTCTAGCCTATTAAATAGTTTTAATTAACTTGCTTAATTTACTAATTAATTAGGAGTAATTAGTTAGTTGCTAGTTAACAAGCTTAATTTGCTAATTAACTAATTAGTAATAATTATATAGTTCCTAGTTAGCTTGCTTATTTAATATTCTTATATTAAATAAGTTAAGATAGCTTAAAAAGAGCTTGTAAGCCTGTATAAGTAGTACTTTTATTAACCTATTAGTAGGTATATTACTAGTTTTTATATAAGTAACTATAAAGGTACTCTTAGTATACTTTTGTTTTAACTATATATTTTAAATATTAATATAGCACAGCTTAGTAGTAAGCTACTTACTCTCTTCTACTACTAAATAGATTGTTTACTAGTTATTATAAAAGATCTTCTAAGTAACCTCTAAGTTAAAGAGTAGCTTATTAAGGAATTATTTAAGAGTAATGCTTTTCTTAGCTACCTGCTCTAAAGCTAGAAGTTTAGCTTTAGTAGTAGAGGTAGTTACTATAGCCTACTAAGCAGTCTTCTATATAATTAGGCTACTAAAGAGCTGTATAATATAGCTCTAAGATAATTAGTAACTCTCTAAGTTATCTATAAATAACGCGTTACTGTATATTAGAAGTTAGCTTTCTAAGTAAGCTCTATATTATATACCTAGGTGCTTAGTTTAGTTTAGGTAGCTAATAACTTAAGCTACTGCTTTAAAGTAAGCAGCTTCTAGGTTTATTAGGTAGTAGGATAACTAAGAGGCTATATATACTATATTAGGCTGTATTATAATTACTATATATAATATTAATTCTACTTACTCTTAGTATACTTTAATTTCTTATTTTAAAGCTTTTCCTTAGTATTAAAGAAGCTCTTTAACTATAAATAGCATGTTTAGAAGCGCTTATTAATTTAGTATATTAAATTTAGCAGTAAGCTTCTTAATATATAAATTATGAGCTAGTGTTATAGTATAAGCTACTTAATTCTAGATAATTTAAACTTTAAGAAACTACTTAGCAGCTCTATAATCCTTATTCTAGTATTTATTTATTAGTAAGCTTATAAGCTGCTCTCTAGCTACTTAATTATTAGTATAATAAGCTAGTAAGATATTATCTATATAGAATAGTAGTATTATATAGTGCTTCTTATTATAGAATAAGCAGGGCTTTTTTTTTAAAGTAGTTAGGCTAAGCTGCTAGAGGGTACTAGAGAGCTCCTTATACTATAGTACTAGTAAGTTATAAAGCCTATATAGAGCTTATAGTAGTAGTATAACTTTCTTAGGCTTTTTAAAACTATCTAGTAGCTTATAGAGCACCTAAGGCTAGTCTTAGTAGCTTATATTTAAGAAAGCTCCTGCTATATTATACTAGTATAGCTCTAAGTTAAACTAAGCTGTAATTATAACTATTATATAAAATAATTAGAAAGTAAGCGTTATAGTATAGGTTAACTTAATTAAATCCTTTATTTAGAGGTCTCTATATATGCAAGTTCTTGCTTTATACTTTAAGAAATAGCTATCTTAATTAAACTTGTATATAAACACCTACTTAAGTAGTAAAGGCCTAGCCTAGGAGCTTAATTAATTAACTTTCTTCTATATATTCTTTTAGATAAGTATAGCAATCTCTTTTTTATAGGCTTAGTAGAAAAGAGCTCTTAGTAGGTAATATACAAGCTCTTTCTATTTATTTAGTAGTAGAGAGAGCTTGTTATAGTAGATACGCTACTTCTTTCTTATTATTAACTTCTTTAGTTATAAGGTAGTAGTAGTAATTACTATATAGATAGTAATAAGCTCTTTTCTTATCCTATACTTGCGTGTATAAGCTATAAGGGGTTAGATTAGCTATAAGTAGTTAGTCTACTTAATTAAGCTTATAACTATATATATACCTGCTCTATTATTATAAGTAAGCTTATTATACTTATAGTCCTATAACTAGTAACTTAATCTAGTAGCTAGGCTAAAGGTTCTCTACTAATAAGCGCGTCTTCTACTTATTTAACCTACTTAATTTATTAATCTCTAAGAAGGTATAAGAACAATTAGTAAGCTAGGTCTTCTTAGTAGATTTCTAAGACTCTTAGTACCTACTAGGAAGCTTTCTTCTTTTATAGTAGAGTATACTTCTTATAAGCTTTTAGTTAGGTTTTTCTCTAGGGGAGTATTACTATACCTAGCTAGGTGCTCTAGTTCTAGTATAGAATCTAGTAAAGGTATACTTATTACTCCTTAGTCTGTATAAATCTCTATTAGTTTACTAGCTAAGCTAACTAATTATAGAGCTTTTACTTTAGGAGCTTACTTATTACTAGCCTAGCCTACTAGTAGTTAAGTTCCCTCTAGAAGCTTACCTCTAAGCTATTACTTAGTAGCTAAGCTAGGTAATAAATTAATCTCTTCTATAATAGAGAGCTTAATTATCTCTCTTATATTATATATCTTATTAGGTTTATAGAAGACCTATATAAACTCTACTACCTCTACTACTAGAATAGTAGTAGCCTTATTATTAGAGTTATAAAAGAGCTCCTTATTAAAGGTTATATTATATATTATAATTACCTAGTTAAGTTAGAGTACCTATATTTAATATATATTCAAAGCTTAATAGCTAATAAAGTATCTAATATAGCTTCTAGAGGTAACTTTAAAGCCTCTTCTATTATACCTAGCTGCTTATTGCTAATTTAACAGGTAGGCTTAGCAGCTATAGGCATAAATTCTACTCTAATTAGGTTTTAGATTAGCTATTACTACTCTAATCTACTTAAGTTAGTACTATCTAAAGTAGTAGATAAACTACTAATAGAGTATCTTATTAGGGCTCTAGAGCTTATTAAAGTATAATAGGCTTATATTATATAGCTATACTACTACTAAAAGAATCTCTAGCTAGAGCTTCTTAGGTAGGTTTATACTGCTCTATATCTTAATAGATTTAGCAATAATTTTCTACCTACTCTACTTAGCAGCTCTATTTAGCTTATAAGTATATAGTAGAACTTATTTAATATTAATACTCTATTTAATTACCTAGTATTTATATAAGAAGCTCCCTCTTTATAGTAAAGTTCCTAAGTTGTTATCTTAGCTAATTTTATAGATTTTAAGCTTATACTAGGTGTATACCTAGCTTAAAAAGTTTAATAATACCTATAGGATCTCTATTTGTATTTTCTCTTAAAGAGTAAATATAAAGAGCTTCCTACTATAGTACTCCTTAATTAAAAGTATCTAAAGTTTACCTCTATAGCCTAGCAGCATATTAAATAGATCTTAGCTAACTCTCTAAAAGGGATAAGTAGGCTTCTTATATAGCCTATAGGATACTACTTACTTAGTATAAGTAGTAGAGTAAATCTTATAGTCTTTTTAGAGCACCTTAGTAATATATATACTACGCGCTCTATATACTAAGGCTCTAAGAGCTTCTAAGCCTAAGTAACCTACTTAGGTATACTAGAGCTGTTCTATTAAGCTACGTAGGTATAAGCTATAAGATTGTTTTATTACTATATTTAGTATAGCTATAGAGTAGTAAAATAGTAGCTTATATTTAAAGAATATAAGGTTATAAGTATACTGCAAAGTAGTATATATAATACTTAAATTTTAGTCTTTAATATATTCTACTAATAGAGTACTATCTAGCCTTAAGTACTATATACCTTTATCTTATAATTAAGCTTCTAAGATTATATTAATATAGAAACCTTCTACTATAATAATATTATAGAGGAGTAGGTCCTTAGTATATAGGCTACGCTTACTATAAAGCGTATTCTTAAATAATTAAGCTCCTTAGCTACTAATAGAGAATGCTTAGGTTCTAGCTTCTACTAACCAAGTAGAATTAGCAGCTTAAAAAGAGCTAGGTACTAAAAGCTCTAAGCTGTTTACTAAGTATATAGCTACTCTATTATCTAAAATTATACTTATAGATAGAGGATAGGCATTGAAATCTATTAAATTATATACCCCTAGGTTCTTACTTAATTCTAGGTAGCTTAAAGAGCTAATTATCTATAGATTAATAAGAGCAGCCTGTATATTACTAGAGAACTTAACTTTAGCTAGTTAGTTAGTTACCTAGAGGGCTAATAGAGCTTACTAGCTCTAGCTAAGTTACTTAATAGCCTACTTTACCTTCTTAAAGTCTTTAGAATTAAGCTTCTAGAGTATATCCTAGTAGCACTAATTGCTTAGTAGGTAAGGTAGGTTTAAAGAGCCTATTACTACTATTTTAAGAGCTTAGCACTCTATTAGTCTTTACCTATAGGTATAGCCTTTATTCTTATATAGGTATCTATATCCTTTTTTAGAATTTAAGCTGCTAGTAGGTTATATAGGAGTACTTTTAGTCTTATCTAATCTATTACTAAATATAGTAAATATACTAGAGTTATCTTTTTCTAACCTAATTATATACTTATATATTAAGCTACTAAATACTCTACTAACTTAGTCTAGATTAAGCGTTTTAAGCCCTAGGATAGTATCCTAGATAATTCTTTAGTGTATAGTGTAAGCCTACTCTAGGGCTATTCTATAGCTTAAGGTATTTAAGAAATCTTAAATAGTAAGCTCCTTATTAACTTCTATAAGCTTATATAACTTAGCTCTTATATATAAGTAGGACTAAGTTTAATACTAAGCTTATAAAGCTACTTAGCCCTATTTAGCTGCTCTAAGGTATGCTTAATACTTAGCTTATACCTAGTTCTTAGTACTAAGTATAGTAGAAGTAAGCTTCTACTTTAGAGCTTATATAAGTAATTAGAGTGTAGTACTATTATTAGTAATAAGCTGTACTATAATAGGTAAGATAATTACTAGGGACACTATAGTGTTAACTTAGTTCTAGAGCTTCTAAATACGCTCTACCTTAGCAGCCTACTTACTTACTTATATTTTATATTTAGTAAGCTTATAGTTATATAACTTAGTACTTGTTAGTATTACTAGGTTCTTAGTATTATTTCTAAGAGCTAATTAGCTGCAGGTAGATTAGGCAGGGATTTAATTATTAGCTATTAAGCTGCTTAGTAATTATTTAGGTGCTCTATTATTAGTAATTAAGCTTATTATTAGTAGCTAAGAAGCTCTATTATATATACTAGTAACTATAGGCCTGTCTAGATTAATATAATCCTATATATCTTAGAGCTTAGTATACTACATAAGTTAAACATACTAATTAGGCTAATTAGAGCATAATTATAGCTAATAGGTGCCTATTAGAATTGCTATTAAAGCTTATAAGCTATAGTTAACTAGCTTACCTATAATTACTATTTAGGGCTAAGTATTTAGGATATAATTAGAGCAGTTAAGCTGTGTCTAACAAGCTTATTTATAACTAAGTACGTAGAGAGATCTACTAGCTTAGGAAGCTAGGCTTATAACTGTTATAGAGCTTATAGAACAATACTTAGGTAATTAATAAGTAAACTTAATTAGTATTTTTCTAAGTAATACTACAGAGTAGTTTATATATAAAGGAAATGTATATGGATTATATAACTTGCTTAAGCAAGCGTCTGAGCCATAAGTAGGTTGCTCGGTGGCTTAATATCGCCGAGCCGAGCATCCTGGCCATCCACGAGCTGCTCGATACCGCGTGACAACTTTGTATTCTGGAAACCCTGTAGCAACGAGTGAGTAGCGCCACGAGTCTCGATGAAATTACCTTTCTAATTTCCCGACGTCGGTTTGTCTATTTGCCGTAAGCCAACGAGTTTCTGATACACCTGACAACTACTAACTTCTTGAAGGTGTTCCTGCTTGCACCTTTCAGTAATCTCGCTCCAGCGCACTCGTCGTTGAGTGCCTTTGCTCTCTGTATAAAGCAGACTTCAAAATTCATATCTGGCCGTGTCTTCGGTGCCATGGTCTCTCGTGCGTACAACACTCCTATTTTGTATCTCACGCTATGTACCTCTGCCGTACCTCCTTCATCTAGTAGCTTTATCTCTTTTATATCCAGGGAATCTACATTGTCAAGTGATAGATGCCTGCTAGAAAGTTTCAGTGGATCATTG
This sequence comes from Didymellaceae sp. YAFEF048, assembly GCA_032595095.1. NCBI lineage: Eukaryota > Fungi > Ascomycota > Dothideomycetes > Pleosporales > Didymellaceae > Didymellaceae sp. YAFEF048. The sequence goes on along the minus strand of JAVISA010000029.1, from coordinate 297,430 downwards.
TTACACAGGAATTTGTCGAACAGGCAAGCTGTTAGAAGTATGAAGGACATTAAGTGCTTCAAAATCTGTCAAAGGACTAGCCACAGTGTGTTCTTGCTAAAAGGTATCTAAAAGTCTGTTATACCCTGATTGAGTAGTTTAAGGAAAAGCTCGACTCTGCCAATCTTCCAGATCAGATAGTAAAGTTTGGGATTGTCGCTCTACTTGATCGGATGCTTGGCTTTGCGTAATAATTCAGCGATCGTGGCTCACGACGGAATACCAGAGGTGTTGACAAACGAAGAGAGTATCTGACTTACATTCATGAATTTCTCATAATGTGACTTTTTGGTTCACCTGCGTTTGCCTCTTACACAGCAGTCCATTCTCCTTAGCCAAGCATGGAGGTCTTTTCCTTCCGAAGCTCAAACCCGTAATCACCTCATACGTCGCACACAAGGATGGCGATGATACACTGTGAACGCGTCAAGGCATTCAATGCACACTGTTCGTATAGTAAATAGCACAAGCCAAGTTTGAGAAGCTCCAACACACAACCTCTGATGAACTTGCGAAACACAACGCCTCAGACACCCAACAGTACCGGCCTATTTTGGATCATCCATCAGCTCTACAACTCACTCCTCTCTCCGCCATCCTTCGCTTGGCCCTTTTTGCCAATCATCAACGCCTCAACCGTAAACTCGACCTCCTTATCCCCCGTCTCTTTGTGAGTGACCTTGCCAATCGTCGCCCCATCTGCAGGTTCATTCGCATAATCCTCCAACCCATCAAACACACCTACACATCCTCGAATTAGCTTGGTCCTTGATACCACCAACTGCTTCACCTTGCGCACGGTAGAAATCAACAGAACTCACCTTCACACCCCTCCTCCTCCTTGCCATCCACCCAAAGCGGCAGAATCGGATAAACTGCCCCGGGCGCGAAAAATACCGTCTCGCCACCATGCACACTATAATGCCTCTGCTTCTCCCCTTGGCTCTTGATCCACTCCCTCACCTTGAACGGCACATCGCTCATCTGCATCATGAGCAGCTCGCGCTCGTTGCCGTGCTTGTCGAGGCCGTCCCAAGACCCCGGGTACAGTTGGCGGTGGTAGAAGACTTTCAGTTCGGGGGCGAACGATTCTAAGTCCGGGTAGAGGTTGGCGAGTTTGTAGATGGTGGCTTTGTAGGTGGTGAAGGAGCGGCAAGATTGCGTGTATGGGGCCAGGGTGGATGTGTTCCAGGATGAGGTCCAGAGGGCGCCAACGGGGGTGGGGTCTTCTGTTGGAGCGTCGTTGGAGGATGACTCTGTAGAAGCCAGAGCGGTGGCGGTGAGGAGAGGTAGGAGGTGGGTGAGCTTCATTATGGGTGGTGTGGGTGGGTGCGATATAGGTGTGAGGAAGGGTGAGGTTTGCAGGACCGGTGGAGGGTTTGATTGAAAATTCTTTTCTTTTCGATTTAACGCGCTCAGTACAAGCGATTATATAGTCTACCGCTGCAGCGAAAGTTCTTGAGTACCTGTCCTCTTCCCCGGATTTGGCGCCTCCGCATCGCTCTTCCGCATCCCATATTAACCGCAGGGTTGCTACATGGACGCGATAGATTAAAAGAACACGGTAGCTTTTAAGCGCATTACCAAGCAGTCACGGGCGCATGGCAAGTTCCATCACGTATTAGGTAGCTCCACGATAATCACTCATATGCGCGAGTGAGTATTGAAGCTTAACGGTGATGAGGCTGATGGAGGTGGATGCGAGTTGCTGACTTGACGACAGGAGGTGGGTGCAACCCCTGCAACATGACGCAAGAGCGATCGGCAATCAGGACCCCTGCTTTCGTACCTTCAACCTCACCAAACTGCCGGACAGGCTGTCGAGACAAGCCTTGCGGCCGTCAAGCGAGCCTGTAGCGCACCGTTGCAGACCACGGTCAACGCCATGAAGGATTCAGGGACCAGAGAGCAGGTTTTGTGTCTGGCTGGAAGCATGATAATGCCTCCCTTGAAGAGACGGTGTGCGTACCAGGACACGTTGCGATCCGATCAAGTGGACCACATTGATCATTCCCACGACAAAAATTCCATGCTCTTTCAAGAGTCATCAACGTTCAGTCGAAGATGAACGCGTCTGTGAAACATGATGCTGCGTCCTCGGGTGATGAGAACAGGCGACCGCGCACCAAGCGCGAAACATCCGAGCGACGACGCCATGCATCCCGGCGACGACATTCATCTCAACGCCCTGCATCACAACGGCGCACATCACACCGCGCAGCCTCGCCACCTCCATTCCCCGTAGACCCTCCGGCAGTAACGGCGACACCTCAAGCCTGGCGGCATGCATCTCAACGCCCTATCTCCCAGCGGCGCACATCGCACCGCGCAGTCTCACCAACCTCTCCCCCCATAGATCCCCCAGTAGCAGCTACAGCTCCACCCCCACCTCAACCGCGGAACCCTAGGCCCTCCCGCCCAGAGCTGCAACGCCGCCGTACCACAGCCAAAACGCGATACATCGACATGCTGCTCGGCCTCGACCACGTCTCACCACTGCACAACATCCTCGCCTCAGTCTTTGTCTGGATCCTGCTGGCTGGGTACATCGTGTTCCCCGCGACCTTCAACAGTCTGCAGAAGACGAGTTACGACGACAAAGCCAACACGCGGCTGAAAGCCGAGGTGTTGGCAACGGCGCGCAATCTGCCGCTGCTGTACGTCGCAGCTGCGGCGTGTGGCATCGGGGTACTGGGGTGCGTGTGGCTGTGGTGGAAGCATCGCGGGAATTACGTGTGGGTTATCAACCGAATCTTCTTGCCGAGTTTGCTGAATAGCGTGGCCGGATTGGTGAGCACGCTAGTGAACGTGTATAGTGCTCAGGACGGTAGGTTTTTGTTGCTAGATCTTGAAAGATGTCTGTGACTGGGCTGACTCTGTGCCGTAGGCCAGTACTCTGTGACTGCGAAGGTGACGGTGGTGGTGACGGCGGCGTGCTCGGTTGTTACTGCGGCGTTGTTTTTGGTGTATAACTTTGTGATGCTGAAGTTTGTCAAGAAGAAGCACGATAAGGAAGTGAGAGCTACTGAGCGGGTTGGCGAGGGCGGTCATGTGTGATGTTTGAATTCTTAGCCAGACAGCCAGCGTCTGTGACTTTGTAACATCTGTCCTTTGGCTATAGTACACGATCGCGGAATAACGGAAGACTTTTGTACAACTAGAAAAGAGAAACAGCATGTCAAGCCATGAGTACCGTAAGCTTGTTGGGGTATAACGCCGCAGTAATGCATGAAAACATTTAAGATGCAAACAAGAACAAGCGCGACTAAGCAAGGCTTCGGATCTCGACGTCAGCACCCTTTTTGGCACTTATCGGGGCGACTTCATCGTTGGCGGACTTTTCGCTAACCGTTGTTACGGCAGTCGAATGCTGCTGAATACTGACTGGAGATGCACTGGCGGCAATTGCGTCGGTACCGCTCTGAGAAGTCTGCGCCGATATTTCTTCGTCCTTTGCAGCAGGTCTGTCATATCGTCGAAAGACAATGTAGAAAACAATCGTAGTCAGGACCATAGCGCCAGTCAGGGAGCCGTAGAAGATGACCATCAAGGGGTCACGAGCAGCCGGGGTCAGAGCCATAGCGACGGCCGATCCAACGCCAGCGAGGAGCAGGCTGACCGCTTGCACAATGGCTTTCATGTCTTTTGGTGAGTGGTCGTACGCGTATTCCATAGCGGTGACCATGGCAAATACCTCGCCGATGGCAAGGAGAAAGTAGAGTGGTGCTGCTATCCAGACGTTGACTTTGGTATCGGTGGAAGAATAGATGAAATGCTGTACAAGCGTGGCATACAACATGTACGCAACGACGAAGCAAAAGCCAATTGTGATGCGCGTTACTGGTCGGAGGTAAATGCGGCGGCGGTGGAGGAACGGATAGAGGACCTCTTGGATGAGAGGTGCGAAGATGATACAGCCAACCTGATTCATGGCTCCAACTAAATCATTTGGTACACCGTTGGTCTCCATCTGGGCATTTTGCGAAATCAGGTTGTTCTGCATCTGATCAAAGCATACGTAGAACATTACGAAGGCGATGAGAACGCGGCAGGCTTTGAGGCCACGGGTAACTTCGGTGACTAGTTGACTAGACCACGACACCGTGTTCTGGTGGTATGCAAGTTGATACTCAGGCTGAGCGTGGTCCATCTTGAAGCCGTTGCGACAAGCGCAAGTGATGATCTTGGCGGCGGCAGGAAGAACATTGCCCTCGTGGGGTGGCTTGATGTACCATCGCTGTCCGACGATGAGCATGATGACGGCGAGAACCATACAGCCCAAGCAAAGCGCGTATGCTGAGGTGAATCCCGTTTCATGTTCCATTGCGGTCGTCGCAAACCAAGACAGAGAGCCAATGTTGCCGACCCAGAAGTAGAGGTTGTATATGTATTGTAGGGTCAGTTCCCGGTCCGTGACCACCTGCTCACCCGACTTGAGCGTTTTGATTGTCGGTTTGTCGTTGGTGTATTGATCAGCGATGAAAGGCACCATGATGGCACGGAAGCCGCCTCCGCCGAGAGCAATAAGTACCATCGCGAGTACGAGTCCAGGCAATCCCCAGCCTTTGTCCAGTTGACTCGGTATCGAACTGACGGTCAATGCCGCACAACCCAGGGTATAGACAATGACACTGATGACTAAGGTGGTAAAGTGGCCCAGCCAGCAGTCGGCCAGAACGGCAAACAATATCGGCGTTGTGTAGTACAGGATGTAGAAAGCACAATAGATTCTCGTGGCCATTGATTGACCAAGACCCAGAGCTCCAGGTGTCTCACCCGCCTGGTAATGTGAAGGATGTTGCATGTAGTTCTCTGTGGTACCAATGTCAGCAAAGACTCTACCCCAGACCGGGTTTGAACATACGCCATGGACCTGTGATGCCCCAGAAAGCTGCACGCTCCCAGAAAGCGATCACTGCTACTACCCACATCTTCCAGGGCATGTCATCTCGGACTCGTCGCATGTCACTGATGTTGACGAACGTCTGGGATGATCTCACACTTGTTGTGGTCGACTCGCTAAGACAAAGTCAGCAAACGATCACAGTAATTGAATTGGGATATGTACTTATTGCAACACTTGGCCTCTGTCGACACTGTCGCCTCTTGGTCGCTACCTTTGAGGACCATGCTTGCTGATGGAAAACCTCTTGACAAGCGCATAAAAAGCGCAAAGCAGGTGGTGAAGTAGAAGAAAGTTTGCCGACTCAGCTTCGCATTCGGTGGGTTGTATTTGAAGATAGTACGGTACTTGAAGATTTGAACTGGCAGTGAGGGTTCCTACGGTGGAAATGAGAGTGAGAGTATGGTGATGGGATTGTGGGACACAAATACCATGCAGCCAGGCGCTTTGCATTAAGTACATAGCAGAGCCCATTTGGGCAAATGGTAAGCAAACATGGAGATTCGATGGCTGTGCTGAACTCGTGATGGGAATCCCGATTTCAATGCGGCGCTTCTAAATTAGTGCCAATGAAACTCTGGTCGACACTGTTCTTGTGCACCTTAACTGCCATTCAAGACTCCACCAAGGCTACGGGTGGTAGATACGACCCAATATGGTGTGCTACGCAGATGCATAGCTAGGCAACCCTATAATCGGGGCCGCCCACGTTGTGCAAGGGCCTTTTTCATTGCGCCCAGTCCTGTCGGCCAGCCCTATTACGTGACGATGGACATCTGAATGGTCGACAGTTGCAGGGAAATCCAAAACATCGCCTGCAACCAGGCGTATGGGCTGAAATGGCGGCTGAACAGGCGGCTGAAGCGAGGCATATGGCGTGCGCCAACCCACGGAGTTGGGCCCGTGATGCTTCCAGCCGGAAGCGCCGGTGCACTGAGGTCTTGAAGCTTCTGAGTGACTTGCTTGTACGGTGTACTGGCAGCGTGTGAGTGGCTCGACAACCAACGGCTTGCAGCATGCAGAGTCGATAGCCAATCAAAGACATCGACAAACGCATTCGTGGCTTGCTTGGATCCTTACTGCCAGCTGAGACCAATCCTCACTACCGGCTGAGAGCAAGCGCAAGACCATGCTACGCGAGCGTTGCGGGAGAGCTATAGTGGGGCGACAGATCGCAGCTGATCGATGGTCGACAACAACAAGAGTACTATGACGATGCATGTTTCGCAGACCGCGGTGTCGAATGCTGTTTGTTTGCTCGAAGAAACCCTTCCTGCAGCATTGGTCACACGTGTGTAATCTATCATGTCAGTTTGACGGCAAGATGCAGATCTCCTTTCAAGCCGCGGAACTGGTACACAAGGCGTCATTGGACAGACCGGGTGCTGGATCGCGATTGAGGCTGAAGGGCATATTTTGGCGAGCATGGACTGTTAGGGCCAGCCAGCTGGGGAAAGCGCGCTAGGTAGGGACCTACGGAGAGTTTCTGGTTAGCGCCCTTTTCCCAGTCCCGGCAGACGACACGTCGATGGAGAGCCGTATCCAACCTCTCACAGCCTCTACGGTTCGACAGCTGCAAATCATGCATCTAGACACCTGCAAGGCGGCTGTCCATTTCGCTGGCTGCGCTGCCACACCACCACGACCCCAACAGCCTATAAATCCCCCAGTCTCACACCCACCACGACTAGGTACAGAAGACTACTAAGGCGATGGCCTCGACAGTTCAATGTGCAGATCCCTCCACCTCGATCAAGCACCTTGTTCTGGATTCAGCCTCGTGATCGACAGTAGCATGCAGCGGCAGTCAAGAAGGCGGTTTTTCGTGGTACAGGATTTACCGATCAAGTGCGCGGCTGAAACGTGGCCACGGTGTTGGAAGCGGGGTTACACAGGCAGCCGAGCCGTTATAACGGTTTGGCTGAGATGAGGAGACCATCGTATCGAGAGTCAAGTGGGCTATCCTTGTGGAAATGAAATATCGGGTAATATCTGGAAGCGCGAATTTGCTTGGATTGGAAGCCGGTGATTTCCATGCAATTAATGTAAGATTAGCTCATCGGTGGATGGTGTGAAGTCACGATATGTTCAAGACATCCAAATGATCATTTCGAAGGCGAGAGATCCGAGTCTGGGTACAATCAAGACGCTTAGCACGTGTCATCGAGACGTTGTATGAACACGTACCACTGACCAGGCATTTGGAACTGTGCTAGAGACATCTGACGACGAACGCAGGCACGAGAACGTACATCATGATGTTCACTTCCACCAAAATCGGTACCAGTGCCTTTATGAGATTGAAAGGGATGAGCAGACACAGGCATCATATTGAAGTGGCATGTAACGGAGGTGAGGCTCAGCGATCGACCCCACACCAGACCAACCACGGACGCTAGCGGGAGGGTGTGGGGTCAATACCAAAATTGAAACCATGGGGAAGTGCACAATAACAATGAGGATCATTGAGAGATGAATGCAATGGATAAATTTTGACCCCGAACACCCAGTCTAATGCAGTTTTGGTATCAGTCACGACTCGCAAATACAAATTCGCCCTCATCCAAACCCTCTCGCCTGCTTTCTTTCGTGCAGCATCTTCACTCTCACTTGCAGTAATTCGCAGGAAAGCTGCCCTGTTGGCCGTTGAGCTCACCTTCCCACCAGTCCTGCGAGCTGTCCGTCTTCTTGACCACGCGGATGCGGTCACCTTCTCTGAAGGACAAATCGCCCGCTGTGTGACTGTCGAAGTCGTACATGGCTGTGACGTATTGAGCTTGGAACGAGGCAATCTTCTTCGGAGGTGGAGGTGGTGGGGGCTTCTTTTTACCGGCCGCTGGGTTGGGCGAGGTGCTGCCGGGTGTGTATGCTGGTGTTGAGGCGGTGGATGTGCGAGAAGGAATCTTTCCGAAATAGTCGCGCCCGGTAGTGCCATTTTCGGCTGCGGGTGTGGCGCCATTGGAGTAGTTTGATGTGTACGAAGTCGAGGATGCACGTCGTCCAAAATGATCGCCGTTGGATGGTGTGAGCATTGGCGAGCTCGATATTTTGGGTTTTGTCGCATTGAGAGACTGTATGGATGGTTTGGTGGCCAAGTTGTACGAGGGAGGGGGCGGGCCGTCCTCGTCAGGCGATGTGAGTGTGGTTGATGGTCGAGAAGTCGCACGAGGGCCAGTTGGCACGATTTCGTTGCTGCTTGCTCGACGACTTGGCATCACCCTATTCCTGATGCCTAGGCCAGTCACGGTGTCGCCCTTGTCAGGTAATCGCATAGGCTGGTGCACTGCCTTGCCAGTCCTCAGTAGTCCAAATTCTTCCACTTCCTTGCGAAGCGGCGTAAAGGCTCCTTCCCACTCTGGTATGACTTCCTCTGGCTCGGGCGGCGGGTCAGGGTATCCTTGCTCGTGCGAATACTGGTGCAGGACTGTGTACAGATTACCGATCAGGTTGTTCTGCAGCATGATCTGGTTCGCAAGGAGGTGGGGCAGGATCGAGAAGGTCGCTTCGTTGAGTCGTGGCAGCGAATTGCGCAACGTTTCGTCAGCGCTCCAGTAGGCGACCTGGGAGCGCTCGAGGTCGGCTTCGTGCTTGGCCAGGGCAGTGTTCTCGCGGTCGGAGCGGGTCTTTTTCTTCTGTAGTGCATCGCAGCGGCTCTTGTAGCGCTCGTAGTCGACCTGGCTGGGTCAGCATGTGGAAGCACTTCAGGGCAGTTGAATTCTACCTTGGCGTCCTCCCGCTTCTTCATTGTCTTGTGCATGGGCTTCAGGGCGTCTTTGGCCAGTTTGGCTGGTATGACCAACTTCTTCTCAATATCCTTGACCTCCTCCATCATATCCGTCTTCAGCTCTGCGAATGCCTCCTGCAGAGCTGCGACGCGCTCCAAGGTCGGCTGGGGCGTCTCGGCGGCGACGTGGTTGCTCAGACCGGCCTTCTCAGCACCTAATGGCTTGAAGATGGTGTAGATGAGCTCGATGCTGGCCAGCTGGTGGTTGAGGATGTTGGTCCAGGCATCGCGCCATTGCTTAGAGGACTCTTCGAGCTAGGCTGGTGGTTAGTTCTGTCTTGCTTCGTCTTGCACAATCTCATGTTGCTACGATGGTGAGTTGGGACTTCGTGTGAAGCTCATGATACCTACCGGTAGGCATTCAGCGGCGAGCCCGCGGCCACAAGTTTGGTACGACGGCCCCACTAGTTCACGTCTCCCAACTACACAACACCTTGCACTTGAAGCAGGCCAACAGTGAGCTTACCTTTGTCAACATGGTTTCGGCATCTTGGAAGTCGCGCAACATGGCTTCAATATCAGCTTCATTGGGCGTCCGGTGGGGCATGAAGCGCCCGGTGATGCGTTGCATGCGCTGCATGGTGCAGGCTGGCCGCAATTGCGTGCAGAGCGAGACAAACGCGTGAGGTGGAGTGACAGTGTGCGTGCGAAAGCAGCTCCAACAAACAATGCCAAGGGAAGAGAGGGGCGTGGGAACGGGCTGACGACGACTGCGCCAGGTGTGGCTGTGTCGGCCAAAGCGACGGTCCGCGGGGATGATGAGGGGAGACTGGCACAGGAGCTGGAGCTGGAGCTGGAGCTGGAGCTTGGAGAGCGAGGAGGGGCTTGCAGCGTCGCGGCGGTGGATAAGGCGGCACGCTCCAGTCAGGCACCCGCCCCAACGCGAGAGCGTGCCATGGCCAGCGGGGACCCTTGAGCCATTACCCTACATGTTGCAGATGGGCACTCGTATTGCAGGTGCAGTTATTGCAGATTGGCTGGCCCGGTATGACCGGTGAAAAGAGCCCTTGTCTGCGCAATGTAGGTACGAGTGGCACCGCGGCGGACCCAACTGTAACGGCCTCCGGTGCTCTCCCGCAGTGGCTGCCGCCTGAAGTATGTCACGTGCTTTTCTGACGCGGTCGCGCCTGGCCTGCGACACGTCTGCTGCCCGCTGCGCACTGCCCGCCACATGGCTGATTAGCCTCATCACTGCTGAAGGCTGAACGCTGAGTGCCTCTCATGCCTCGCAGAGTCCGGATGGCGCGGCGCTCACGAACAACGCCGCCATGACAGCCCCTCCTCGTAGCACGCCGCACTCTCAGCTGCCCGCCTCCCAGACGGCGCCTGTCGCAGAGTTCCGCTGCCTCTACACGCCCGACATACGCAAGAAACAAAAGAAATGGCACGATGGCTACCTCAAGTTCCACTCGTTCAACAGCCGTATCATGGTTTACGACCAGGCGCGTAACTTCCTCGGCGACACGTACTATAAGGACAGCACCGAGCTGCAAGAGGGCGATGAGCTCACTCTCGACAAGGGCGTCATGGTCGAGGTCGCCGACGCTATTGGCGTCACTCAGACCGACCTGAAGCCGTTGTTCGAGAAGAAGCCCAGAGAGGCGCCTCCGCCCCCGAGCGCACCGCCTCGACGCTTCCAACCGCCCTCGCAACTCGCCCGCCCGTCAGTTGCGCCTGTTGCCACCACAGCGACGCGCACGAACCCCCAGCGACCCCGCCATAAGCCGCTTAATTCAGTACTGGGTACACCAAAGGGACCGATCGGGAAGGCGGTACCCATCAAGTCTCCGTATGAGGCGCGGCAAGAGAAGGAACGTGGGAAGGGGAGCGACTTTGCTATCGACCGTGAAGCGAAGAGACGCAAGACCGCACACAGCTCGACAAGCTCAGCTACCATGCGACCTTCGAGTCCGCCTCGAGACGAGACCCCTGCACCGAAGAAGAGCATCCCTCTGTCTACAGAGAACGACGTGAGGAACATGGCACAAGACAAAGCCAGGCCTGTACCTCGAGGTGCATTGGTCATCGATCTTGATGATAACAACCAAGTAAATGTTCCGGCTTCGTCAAATCCCTCGCTACCCAGCACAACACCGCTTGCTTCAAGGGTAACGTCCGACGCGCGTGCACCTCATGTCAAACCCCCCATCGCCGAAAAGCCCACACCGCAAACGCCCAAGATCCCACGGGGAAAGGTCCCTGTCCCGAGTGTAAAGGCTTTGAACCCCCCAAAAGCCCCAGCGCCGCCCTCTTCGCCTCCAGTGAGTGCAGCCAATCGCGTAAGCAATGTGGACTTCGCCATACAGCCTACACCGGCAAAAGCTTCGGTCAGTAGACCCGTTGCGCAGCCTTCTCTATCGCCGCCGATAGGAACCGCTTCTCCTCGACAGCCCAAAGCCAAGTCTCTGCGTCTTTCCAAAGGCGTCAAGAGGGGTACGCTGATGATGTGTCAACAACCTCCGCCATCATCACGATCCCGCGAATCTAGTGAAGCGCGAGTGGTCGCTGCGAGATCAAGAATCGCAAAATCCTCCAAATCCACACCAGATGCCAACCCTGTAGTGGACATGACAGCTGTGATCAAAACCAAACAAGAAGCGACGCCGGGAGGCGACAATGCAATCAAACGGACGAAGCCAACACCGGCACCACCAAGAGACGACTCCAATTACGTGGATAATCACCAGGTGGATATGCTTGCCTTGATGGACCAACAGCTGTTGGTTGCCAGGACGCCATCGCCAGAGCCAACCATCATACCCAGCAGTCCTGAACGGATTCTCCACAGACCGAAAGCAGCCAGAGCAACAAACACTGCTCGGAAAAGTTCCCCCAAGACGGGAAGCTTGCGGCGATCTGCATCGCCTTCGGCTTCAGCAATCACAACGAGCAAGTTGAGGCAGCGGCCCGTACAAGAGCATGCACCAACAACGCGCAAGCTACCTTCCCAAGCCACAGTGGCCCGGGATGTGAAGCGCGTGCGCAGCAGAGTAGCTTCGCCAGCTCTCTGTGCAGTATCAGAGACGCATTCACGTACCACCTCCGTGTCACCTAGCAAGCTTGCTGCATTGTCGACGGGAGGGTTCCGCAAGAAGGAAACGAATTCCTTTCCTCGTCCTGTAGCGGCATTGCCTGTGAGTCCTACACCAGCACCCTACAACGACACAGTCGTCCTCCCACCACACCCATTGCGCGCCAATAAGAACGGCCCAGTAATGACTACAATCGAGCTGGCAGCAACGCTGCGGCAACCTAGGAAGAGAGCAAAAGCCACAAAGGGCCTTGACGAGGATGAAGCCGAAATCGCAGGAGTGTCACCCAATCGCAAATTCAGACGCGTGCGCAGCGAAAACGATGCACCTATCCCAAGCACAAGCCAAGACTGGGAGCAGGGGTACCCGTCCAGCCCTTTCGCCGCACCAGATTCACCACCAGTGACGGCAAAGAAGCAGTCCGGACTCGCGGCTCTCATCAAGAAGACGGATCCGCGCAAGAAGCTCACCAGGAGCACAAGCCTGACCATCGACAGCAGCGTTGGACTTGCTCAACAAATAGAATCGCCCATGGTCAGTCCAGTCGAGGACAAGGACGTTGGACCGTGGAGTACAGACGCGTTCGATCTGTTCGACCGGCAGCCGCTGGGGAGTCAATCGTAAAGACAAAAAATAAGTCGGACCATCGGCTTCTCTTATCACATGCACTTGAACTATGACCTTTCACTCACGTTTATCATGCCTTCGAAATGTGTACAATCGCTCACTCATTGCTTAACTATGACACAGACCTCGCCGTCTCATAGTAGAACATCTACTTCTGCGTACCCTGGTCTTATCACCCCACTCAGACGCAGTGATTGGCTGAACTTCATCCGTGGCTCCCGCCAGGCAGCACTTCGATCTACTGCATGTAACTGCTACACAAGACTTGCTACCAATTGACCATTGTGCTGTCAACATAGAACTCTTACTTATTTGCGCATTGAGATGGAGTACGTCCGTCCCTGTGGCCGGCTCGAAACGTATAGCACCGCCCGACACCATCTCGGGTTCTACAACAACGTTGGCCTGACTGCACACTACACCACATCTACTACATTAGAGAGACCTCTTAACGAGATCGTATTTGCAGCCCTCCATCATGTGATCGCCAAGCATCCAAACCTCAGCGCCGTTCCAGTCCATGAAGAGAAGTCCTATCCTGACGCCTACTTTGCACGCCTGCATGAAATCGATCTCAATACTTGCATCGAGTTTTACACTCGCGAAACACCATTCTCACAAGCCTCTGGGTCAGATCCTGAGCTCGATCAGCTACTACGCGCCCAACACGACCGCAACTTCAAAGGAGACATCAAATCTCGGCCCTACTGGCGCCTCGTTATCGCCTCATCACCTTCATCACCCTCCACATTCTCTGCGTCCTTCATCTTCCACCACGCGCTAAGCGATGGATCTTCAGCGCCGCTCTTCCACAAAGCGTTCCTCGCTGGACTCCACGCACCCAAGGACTCAACACACATCAATCCCATCGTCCCTACCCCTTCCACCCCCCTCCTCCCATCCCTCGAGGAGTTGCACCCCATGACTCTCTCCTGGCGCTTCTTCATTCCCGCCCTCGCCAGCGCCTTTCTCCCCTCGTACTTCTCCCCCCGCCCCGCAGATCTCTGGACAGGCTCGCGCATCGCCGACTCCCCCGGCGCATCGAGCACCACCACCGTTGCATTACCCGCCGCCACCACCGCCGCGTTCGCACGCAAATGTCGCGAGGAAGGCACCAGCGTGACCGCCGCGCTCATCGCGCTGTTCGCTGCCGTGCTGCAGAGTTTCGTGGCAAAAGGCAGCGCGGTAAAAATCAACGCTCCCATCTCGCTGCGCCCGTTCCTCGCCATCGGTGACGACGCGATGGTGAACGCAGTCGCGAATCACGTGTCCGCTTTCTCTGCGCCGTCGGACGTGAGCGCAGATACCAATCAGTCGTTAGACTGGGACGCCGCAAGGAGGGTCCGGGCCGAGCTGGTAGACGAGGTGGGGAAGCGTGGAGCCGACAACCCCGTCGCACTGCTCAAGTACGTGTCGGACATGCAGAAGTTCTTCTTGGGGATGGTGGGCCAGGAGCGACAAGCCAGCGCGGAGGTGTCCAATGTCGGCGTTTGGCGTGCGTCTCCAGCCCCGAGTACAGACGCAGGGGAGGTGGTGTGGAAGATCGGGCGCGTAATTTTCTCGCAGTGTGCGAGTGGAACTGGCGCACCGATTGCGCTGAGCGCCATTACCGGGCCGGATGGGTGTCTGGTGTTGAATTTCAATGGTGGCGGTTGCGAGGGACAGACGGTGGGGGAAGTCCAGAGGATTGCAATTGCGGTCAAGGAGAGCGTGGAGCAGCTTGTCGGGTGAGCTGTGGTGAGTAGTTTGTGTCCCGCGGGAGATGGGAGACACGTCTACAGGATGGAAGGAGCTATGGCGTAGCGGAAGAGAGGAGTACTGCGCAAGGAAATGTGAAGCAGGCACCTAATGCATTGCGATATATATATACATAACAAAACTCCAACCCTAATACAACACACCATTACAACCCTACCCTCCAACCCCCTTTTACTCTCCTCTCCCCTCTTTCTGCCTACCACATCTCACCGTCCATACACACCCCTCTCATAAACCCACGCCTTGCCCCCCTGCGTCCCCCTCGCCGTCCCCGCTCCATACATGTGCTCACACACCGCGTTCACGCTGCGGTGGTGCTCGATCGCGTGCGTCTTGATGCAGCGCCACGCTTTGCGGAGAGTGGATTGCGAACGTGGGTGTGAGTGTGAGTGTGAGCGTGAAGGGTTGGAGGTGATAGTGGAGGCGAGCGAGATGGTGTCGATGTCGATTTGGATGCTGGATTTGGCGTCCTTGATGGAAGGGAGGGAGAGAGAGGAGCGGGGGGTTGTTGCTGTTGAGGAGGGTGTTGTTGTGGTGGTCATTGTGGTGGTTGTGGGAGTATGTTCGCGGGGCGCGGTGGTTGGAAGGTTGTAAAGCGTGCTCTGCTGTGCGGTGCGGCGTGGGATGGAGTGGTTGCTGGATGGATGGCTGGTGCTTATATAGCCTTATAAGGACGGCGGAGCAGCTTGAAGATGTCGATGGGGATGTTCCCTTCTGCTCGAGATGAAGTTGTGGGTGACGTGCGGTGGTGAGTGTTGAGGTGAGATGGTTCCTCGGGTTCGAAGCAGCGATGAAGAGTGGTATGATGCTGTGGTGTGGTACAAGCAGTGATGTACCAATTGGAACGATGTCGCGAGTTCTTTACGACCGATGTGTCTAACTTGCAGAGCCGATGATGGTGATGATGGTGATGATGTCCTGTCCCGTACCGCCCTGCCGAATGTACTTATACATCTCCCACCCCATAGCTCCTCTCCACGCTAGGACTTCCTCATGACTCCACTATTTCCTATCCAGCACGCCTTGTACTCTACAAAAAGCCACCTTCTCTTCCCCCAACACACCGTATACGCCCTACCTGGCGCCTTATACTTGTCACCCACTAGCGCCCACGGGGCATCACGCGCAGCCAATCAGCAGCCTGGAACAAACGAAACGCATTACTGTATCGGGCTAAGAGGAAGTACCCTCTGCGACGGAAACGATGATGCACGCGGGATCCAGGGCCGGGAGTTGAATGCGCCGGTTGCGCATAGCAGCTATGGGAATTTGGACTCGAGTGAGTCATTGAGGTGTCGGGAACCGTGCTGCTTTGTAAGGTGGATGATGCGTGCGTGTTTTGGCTTGATGGCGTGACTGTTGACGAGGGACAAGTGCGCGCCCTACGCTCGGGCCACGAGTCGAATGGTGGGGAGTGTGAGCCGGCTAGTGCGCCCTGTGTTCAAGACGAGAGAGTGACATCTGGGGGTGAGGCTGTTTGTGGTGCGATGTCGCAATGATTATGGAGTTGTTTTTGTCCGGTGTGGGCATATGTACGAGCAAAAATTCCGATCAGTCTGAGTGAGAGACAACCGTAGAAACGAAGGGTTGCAGAGTAAGGTATGATTGATTTGTTATAGCTTATTAACCACCCACGTCTATCACGGCTTCACAGCACGCTGGAACGGCAGCGTGTTGTCCTTGAAGAAGGTAGCGGTAGGCTTCGCCGTGAAACTGGAGTCAGTGGTGTTGCAGGCCTGTCTGAAGTCGCCTACAGCGTCGATTTTGCGATTGATGAGGCTCTGGTACTGCGACAGAGGACAAGAAGATCCAGGCCCGCTTGTGCAGTTGGCGACGGGGTAGACCACATCATTCAACAATACACGCATGTATGTCTCGCTGGTAGAGTTGCTGGTAGAGTAGCCAGTGCTTGCAGCCGGGCAGGACAAGCGCTCAAAGGCAACAGTGCCACGCATAGTCACGAAGCGGCTAGCTCTGAATTTCCGGTCAGGGAGAGTTCTGTTCGCAGGGAGCTGGGGTTCGTTGTCGAAGACGCCGATGCCGGCCAGAATCTGGTTGATCTGGCCGTCGTTCGCGAAATTGGCGACGACCTTGGGTGGGACGAAGGTGCCGTTGCCAGTCTTGTACGAAGCGTTTGGACCGTCAGCGAAACGCTGGACCAATCCTGCAATCACAGGTAGCATATTGAGCTTCTCGATATCAGATCCCAGGCCGGTTCCATACCAGTAGCGCAGGTCCTGCGCGTACTCGTAACCCAGTGCTTCCTCCTCGGTGAAGACGTCGCAGAACGGGCTTCGGCGGCCAGTGATCTGCGTCTCGAAACCGCACAGATACGGGATGCTGGATATATCTGACAGGGTGAAATTGAACCCTCCTTGGATCGCGGCATTGAGGCGGGCGCGAATCGGAGGCAGGTACACGTTGTCCCAGACCTCTTTGTAAGGGCTGCCGCCCTCGTCGTTGTACGCTGAGCACAGGTCGCTGGTTCCTAACGAGTTTCCCCACGCAGCAGGATCACTAGCGTTCAATGCGTAGATGGTACCCAGTTCAGTCGCGTTGGGACCAAGAAAGCCATGAGAAAACATACGCGCGCTGTCACGCACTCGGGGACCTGGAGTGTAGTAGTTGGCCCACATAGTAAAGGGCGTGTTGTACTCGTATAAGTCGGCGTAGCGAAGACGCCAGCTTGCACCCATCTCAGTCAACTCTTTGTAGCCAGTGGTGGAAATTTGGCCAATCTGGTTGGAGGGGCCCGACAGGACAGGCTTCCAGGTCTTGAGAAACGTCAGGCTGTCGTCGCTCAAAGTAAGATTTGCTGCGGCCTGAATACGCTTGTTCAGATCTACCCATCCGTTGTATGCTCCGGTGTCCGGGTAGCGGCTCCCATGACGAGAAAAGAATGCTGCAAGATCGACCTTGCACCCTTGTGGTGTCTCAGATGAGATGCCAGTCACTTCGGGTCCTGATGATATTTAGCGATGTCAGATATAAACTCCGCCGGTCTTACCAGGGAACCACTGTCCATTGCCGCCTACATGACGCAGAATGTCAAAGTCATCAGCTGCGACGGTTGTAATGGCGGAAACAGCAGCGAGGACTGTAGTGAAGCGACCCATGTTGTGATGTTAGCTGAAGTATACATCTTTTTGCTCCACAGCGCTTCGCCCTTTATACTCATCCCCGCGTATTATCCAGAGTGATGGGCGCTCGGAGATGAGCTTTGGCAATGCTTCCCAAGCGGGCAGCTTGACAAGGATGTTTGTGGGGCCGCTCGAACACGTGGGCCTCATAGGATGGGAGACAGGTCGCCTCGTATCATCGCATCAAATGGCCAAGTTATGGAAAGAATCGATATCTTCCATCGCGCCGTTGACTTTTAGATAGAGCAAGCTGTAAAGTGACGATGAGGCTGGAATGCACCTCGGAACAAAGACCAAAAGGGCCGATGTCCGTGGCAGGGTGCCACGTGCGCTTATCGGATCTGGAGGAAGGCGCATCTTCGCTTCCAAATCCTGACTTCTTCACCTCCACGCTCTCCAATAACGCCAGGGTGGTAATGCACGCATCCTCGCCCATGGCTAATTGACTATCCGATCACTCCCGGAACGAGGATCTCCAGTTGCCTGCCGAGTATGGTTGAACCGAAGCCACGCCAGCGAAAATTTGCCCCACGTTCTCGGACAGGGTGTTTGACATGCCGAGCCAGGCGAAAGCGCTGCGATAGCAGACGTCCAACATGCGACAACTGCACTCGTTTGAATCTGTCCTGCGAGTGGCAAGCGCAGCGAAAATTAATCCAGGAGAGTTCGACAGCGAACTCCGATTCTAGTCCTGAAGAGGTGGTTGAGAGTGTTCCCGACTCACTGGGATGCTGGGATCTGCTTCCTGGCGAAGCTGGAGCTGAAAGGCAACATCTCTTGCAGTACTACATTGAGAAATTTGTACCCAGCGTATCTGTAGCAACAACACCGACAAGTTTCTACACAGCGCTGTATATGCCATGGGCCTTCCAAACCGACGGTATGCTCGATGCTATTCTTGCTTTGTCATCAGCCCAATTAGCTCGCCGTACTGAAGATAAGGATCGGGCAATGCATCTTCGATCAGTGTCCCTGCGACACCAAAGATTATGCAGCGGATTCATCAAAGAGCGACTCTCACCAACAGGCCAACCTTTGCGAGACACTTACCAGGTCGTTGCCATCATCTTACTATTAGTAGGCCTGGAAGCACTCAAAGGCAACAAAAGCACCACCTGGATACAGCAACTCAAATGCGTTCGCAAGATCCTGGATACGTTATCTCCGGAACAGAGCATTGTTGACTGTATCGAAGTCGACTCTCTGCATCGTCATTTTACTTATCACTACGCAATGGCGTCGGTGATGTCTCAGGTCTCCGCAACCGCATCAGCATCAGGACCATCACTGGAGCGCGATCTGCTCCCAATGCTGAACGTTGCGATGCCGTTGACTATTGATCCCTTGATGGGTATTGCATATCAATTGTGCGACCTGATTAGCAAAATCCAATATGTTGTCAACCCCGACCCAGCGTTCCCGCAGTTGACCGAGGCTACGTTCAATGCTATCGAGAACGGCATCCAGACTTGGACATATGAAAGCCCGTTCTCTTCCGGTGTGGATTTACCGGTCGCCCTTGACCTGATTGCGTTGGCTGAGTCATACCGACTGTCTGCTCTGATTCAGCTGTATCGCAACTCAAAAACCCACGCAAGCCTCGTCCCAGGATGCGCCGCACGCGCAATGGAATTCATCATGCGGATTCCGCCTGGGAGCCCTGCGGAATCCAGTTTGTTATATCCCATCTTCATGGCGGGCGCCGAACTAGATAGCGAGGTAGCTATCGACCGATTGACAAAGAGGCTCAAGGACATCTCAGACCGTAATCGATACGAGAACATTGACAGCGTACAGAAGGTTCTGAAGGAAGTTTGGCGACCGAAGTTGGAAGGAGGAACAAGAAGATGCTGGGAAGATGTGCTACGAGAGTGGGAGTGGTCCTTCACGTTGGGATGAGGAAACGACACCATGCAATGCTATCTTCAGCTTTGCAACAAGTTGTGATCTCGCAAGCTCCCTGATCACGTGTTCGCACAACTGGATCCTACACGGGAGCTCTGGCAATCCGCTAGACTACCCCGCATTATTCGCAGCCGTAACTCCACCGCCAACACGCTAAGGATCCCCACAGCCGTCTTTCAGACTCGGATAGGGCGACTCTCGCATATGTCGATTGGTCACTGAGAGTGACAGCTGCGATCTGTAAGCTGGAGCTGACTCCGCTGACAGCGCTGTATACCACTAGTTCGGTCTAAGTACAAGAGGGGCTTGCAGCAGTGGTATTTGTACCCGAAGGGTTCCACGACTGCATTGACCCAACCCTTGGACACTTATCAGCCGTAATGTCTTCTGAGAGTGCATCGTCGCAACTCATATCTAAGCCTCTTGACTTCGGTCAGACGCCGGACCTTTCCAATATCAAAGGAAGATCGATCCTCATTACTGGGTCAGCACGAGGTATCGGTCTTGCGTGCGCAACAAAGCTTGCCCAGGCTGGAGCGCTGGTGACCATATCTGATATCCGCAGCGAGGCGGGAGAAGCTGCGGCAAAGGACTTGACTGAGAAAGGCCTTCGCGTTCAATTTGCCCAATGTGATGTGACCTCCTACACATCGCAGGTTGCGCTTTTCAAGAAAGCGATTGAGTTCGGCAACGGCAGCATCGATGTTGTTGTTCCCAATGCCGGTATCTGCGCCGAGCAAAACCTCTTCGACATGCTGCCAGCCGACGCATCCAATCTTGACAGCGAGCCACCAGAGCCAGGATATAGCGTTATGGATGTTAATCTCAAAGGAGTATACTACTCCTGCTATCTCGCCCTTCACTACTTCCGAATGCGTCAGGACACTTCGTTCTCTCCGTCGTTGGTCCTCATCGCCTCGTTGGCAGGTTATGTGGGTTTCCCATCAAGTGTCACTTACAGCATGTCGAAATTCGGCGTCCGGGGCTTGTTCTTCGGCACCCGAGATCGCGCGATTACTGCCGACCCTCCTGTCCGAGTCAACCTCGTGGCACCTTTCTTCATTTCCACCGCAATGACAGCCCAAGAGGATTTTGTAGCCAGCGAAGCCGGAGCCATGATGCAAGCGATGGGAGCTGCCCCAATCGAAGGCGTCGTACAAGCGGTCGTCCATTTCAGCGCTGACCAAGCTGCTCATGGACGAGCTGCAGGTATCTTTCCGCAAGGTGTTTATGACTTGGGAGATGATCTCGAGGGTGGCTTTGCGGGACAAAAGGTGCAAAAGGGCATGTCTGACATTGTAGCAGCAATGACAGCTGCAACGGAAAAGCAAGGCGAGGAATTGTCAAGACAGGATAGTGCGACAGGCACCGAGGCTGGGAGCTTCATGGGTCTCGCACGTTGACTACTCTTTGCAGAGTTTGTCACACTCTTCTCTGGTCACTAGGTCGCGTCAATATCCTGAGTTCGACTAGTTCACTTGCACCTTCAGTCTCGCCTTTGACGGCGAAATTTGTTCTCATCGCACAACCTTCATTGATGGTCACAAGGCCCTGGAACGTTTGGTTCGCGCATGGACTTCGTCGCTGCATGTATATGAGCGGATCGATATGTTCTGTACTAGATGATCTTCGATCCATATGGCAAAGCTGAACTATGCAAATGCTATGTATCCGACAAGTAATCATACAGATTCTGTCCTTGTCACTTCTGTCCTCTCCGTCGTCTAATGTCCTCCGCCAGCAGAATTCGAGTTGTCGGCGCAGGACCAGGCGCCCGATGAGCCCGAATTGTAGTCAGCAACAATGCCCACGATGGCGCTGTAGGAACCAGCCACCATAATGTAAGTGCCAATGATGATCACGAAAGAGGCCCACACAACACCAGCTGTCCACTTAGGACCCTTGTTCGGTCGCTTCAAATTATCGTACAACCACATAGCGCCAAGCGGTTGCATCGACATGAAAGTTGCGAGAAGCGCACCAACCAGCGAGATGAGCGAGCCGAAGTTGGGAACAGCCGAGCAGATGATGTAGGCTGCGATGGTGACGCCGAGCGTGCAAGAGAGCCATGTCATCCAGTGGGTCTTGGAGTTGGAGACTAGATGCTTGGAGCCCTTCAGAGCACGCAAGAACACGTACTTGGCGGGGTAGTGGGTGACAAGACATGTCGACGCGATGAGTCCGGTGATGGCGAGGCCGTAGCAGACGCGCTTGAGGAGGGGACCTGCAGAGCCAAGAGCAGGAGATGAGACGTACGAACCACAGTAGTAGTACACAACGATGCCGACGAGGATATAGACGCCTGTCATAAAGCTCTGGCAGATGTACATGGCTTTGTTGTAATCCTTTGGCTCGCGCATCTCCGAGATAATCGCGAAGAAGGCTGGGGTGCCAGCGTACGCAAAGACGAAGGAGTTGATTGCGCCCATTCCCTCGATGAATGTAGGGCTGCCGACCAACTTATAGTCCGAAACGAAGGGACCGTCTTGTGGTGCTCCTGCGGGACGATCCTGAAGGCCAACGGCAATTGTCAGAGTGAGCAAAGCGACGATGATCGAGATGACTCCTGCCCATGCCAACCAAGAGATTTTTCCGAGTGTTCTGATCGAGCCAGTCAGGAAACCGATGATCGCAGCGACGGCAACAAAGACGGCGGTGCAGGTTCCGTGGAGCGAAAGAGCGTTCAAAGCGGTAGAGATACTCGAGTAACCGGCAGCTGCAACGCATATCCACCCTGGCTATGTTAGGAAAAATTTCATGTCGTGTTCTTGGGTGACTTACACAGCATAAAAGCGACAGCCATAAACTCTTTCCCGATCTTGCCTCCAATCTTCTCACCGACATCTACAATACTATACACCTCCGGGTGGTTGCGCTTGAACTGGCCTACCACGTGATTACCCCAGGTGATGATACCACCGATTCCGAGCAGACAGATGACACCAGGAATGAGACCGAGCGCGTCGAAGGCTGAGGGGATGGACAATACGCCCAACCCAATCTGCGTCTTGATCATGACGACCACCGTGCCCATCCATCCGACCTGCAGACTATCAGTGAGATGACCGTGATTTATTTTGATGGGTGACATACATCGCGGTAGTTGGGACCCTCTTCCGTGATCTCACCAAATACTTCATCACTGATGCTGAAACGACGCTGACTTCTTGTACTGAAAATACTTCCTCTGCGATGTGTTGCCTGGGGTTCGAGATCGAGTTCATCTTTCCTATCATCCTTCCTATCAGGCGAATGAGCATTCTCAAGGTCGTGCTTCGGCTCGTAAGACATGATGAAGGGAAGCTGCGGTGGACAAGAAAGGTAGCTCAGTCCTGCTGTGTGACTGCGGAGTCAGGCGATCAACGCTTGAGATGGAACGGAAAGGGTAGACTCTGGGGAAAGCTACGCGCTTTTGAACGAAACCCCAGCTCACTGGGTCGTCAGTCTGGGGTATGGATCTCAGTACGTAATTACTAAAGCACTGACCTGTCCAGCCCATATCGTTTAAACATCCCATATCAGTGGTAAAAGCTCGCGGTCCCACGTACGCTAGCAAGCAGGCAGTGCCTGGTATCAACATCTAACTCGCTACGGTATCGAGCGCTATCCGGTCCGAACAATCGGCCGCCGCAATCTGGGGTATTCACTCCGGGTTTCCATCCGGTAGTACTAGTCGGGAGGGGTTCCGAGTCTTGCAATTCATCTGCTTTATACCAAGCCTTTTAGCTACGTCATTCTAGCTGCGGGATTTCTGCACGGTAGCTCCTTCATTGAGCAGTTATTCTCCGGAAGCGACCGCCTGTGGCTTCAAGGTATCAAGCTGTGAACCGCTTTCACATATGCCCAGACGCTGATCGTGCCACGGCAGATAAGATCACTAAGATATTCCAGATGAGACTAGGCACTCTGAGATACAGTGACATCAGCCCTCTTGGCGAAGCGTCGTCGGTTACTGCTGATCATACATGCAATGTCCTGCTGCAGCTTCAATTGCAGTACGTCGTGAGATAGTAAACACCTGTTATGGCCTACACGCACAACTGAATTGCTAGTGATATCTCTGCTGGTGGACTTGACGTAGCAGAGTGGATTTCATGGGGGCGGGACCAGCCAAGCGCGTCTTGTGAAGCTAGCGTCCGCAAAGGATCTTGGCGCGGTGGAGAACGCGAAATGCAAACGCCGGCCACGTGCCAGCCCCTCTTCGCTCCAAGGCTGCCGATGAAAGCAGAAAGACAGTCAGTGAAGCGCGTATAGGAGCAGCTATTGGTTCTGCATACCTGTTCATCTGTCGCCAACATTTACTCCTGAGATATTCATGTCGCGAGTACAGATAGGGTCACTACGGCTCCCCCACAAAGATTGGGGAGAGATCCACTCAGACCGGAAGGCGATTCCGAGGTTGCATGCTAAGCCCCTCGGAAACGACCACGCCACGTTCCCATGAGGCTCTCCGGCCTCGGACGCGGCGTTGACACATTTTTCTCTGGTATGCACACTCGAGTTTCCTATAGGTACACCGTTCGCAGACGGTTCGCGATCACGAACCACGCCGTTGGACCTTGGTCTGGGGAAGGCGGGGAATGGGGTCAAGTCTGGCCTCAGCCATAGCCTCAGCCACGAGTTCTGGACTCGCAGCCCTGAAGCAAAACTTTGACAGAGGCCGACCTGGATCTTGCAACGCACCGCAAAGAGGCGGCAGCAAGAAGGGTATCAGCGGCATGAACAAGGAGGCCCTTCGGAATCATTCAGCCTCAACTAGACGAATCGAACTTGCTTTTGGTGGGAATGCCCACCGTCTTTAACGCTGATGGGTTTCGGTGTTTGGTCGTGACAAACATACCAGCCTACAACAATTGACCCGTGTAGCGCCCACGGAAAGAAACAGCTAATTATGCCCCTAAAGTCTGCGACCACCATGTTTGCGGTACGGACGAGCTGGGTAGATCCACTCGATATCTAATAAGTCTTTCCAGCGGCTACAGGAACTTTTGGCTAGGAGCACCAAGTTTTGGTTCGCCTGCTGGATATATACGAGGTGAGTCGTGAAACTACAGAATTAGGATAGTCACGTGCTAGGATGTGCACCGGGACGGGCTAGGTCTTGTAACTTTCAGGCTCAAATTGGTACCAGAGAGACGCAGAATTTTTGATCATGGTAGTAAGCTGAGGTATAACAGCATGAGTTTTGAGTATTCATCTCAAGAGTAAGAATCTTGCCCCGCGCTTCAGGCAGCGGCGCCATGATCTTGTGGAACTTCCCCTTTACATGACTCTGCCGCCTCTCACGAAGATGCAGATCGATGTTGAAACTCCAGAGCCCCCAGGATTCCTGAACTCCATCTCAGCGCCGTGCAGCTCAGAGACAGCTTGAATTGATATGTGAAGATCGTCAGCTCTGCATATCCTAGCTGGAGCTGGTCAGGCTGGGAAGGATGCGTTCATTGCAAAGATCTACTGATCCATTTCAACTGGCCAGGCGATTTACATCCGGGATCAATATTTTGAAAGAGAGGTGATCTCCAGATCGACGCAAGAATATCAGGCATTTTGTGTTTTCGAGGACAACGTACTAGCTCTCATGCTATACTTTTGAAGCAAAGTCAACAACAACTCATCAATAATCGAGCGTGCGATTCAGTAACGCCCCACGCCCACCTCTTATACAAGCAGAAGGGCCAGCGCTACGGTACAGTATATGGTCTGCAGAATTCAGAGTACGATGGCATACAAGGAAACGGCCTACCAATCTTTTGTCTGAGTGAACGACGAACCATCTTTTAAGGCCGCGGTTTTCATGGTCCGTATATTTCTCACTCTAATATTGCGGCTAATCATGAGCATAAGGAGAAACTGTTCGAGGATGCTTTTGAGGGTGCCCGACGAGCTTGTGTATTCAAGACGTCATGTGCTTTCAAAAGACGGGGAATGTGTGGCAGAGAGCGGCCGTGGGCCATATACATAAAGGGGCGTGGAGCGACCCGGGTCCGGTGCAGAGCAAATTTAATATTTGATGAGCTGTAATTGTACAAATTTTGTACACTAAGGGGGCAGAGCTCTCCAATTGTTGGCTATGTAGTCAGGACCCCGAGGTCTTCTGGTTTGTGCTTACGTGGACCGACCTTTCATACTCGTACGGCTCTTGCGCTAGTTCTGGGTAAAGCGGTTCTAACAACCGAAGGTCTCTCAACCTCACAAGCACCCACGTGGTTCGCGCGACGTCCATACCGTCGTTACAATTTAGAACAGGAAGGCCACCCGGCCATCAAAGCTCTATCGAAGCTCGAATCCTTCGTTCAGTCCGCCTCGCCACTCCCATGCATCCGCAAACGGTTGCGAAAGATAGTAGGTATTCGCGCATTTTGCGCCATACAGCAATGTACTACTGCACAGCCTCCAGTGCTTTCTCGATTGACAGGTCATGACACTGCGATACAGGCTACGGTGGCCGATGAAGTTACTCCCGTTCGCAGGATCGTGGACTGCGCCTCTGTGAGAGCAAACATCGGACCCCTGCTTCAAGGAGATTGCGAACGGGTTTGCGCGCACCCGCTGACCGGAAGGACAACTGCAAGTGCAGCCAATCTTAGGAAGAGAGCAACCACGGGCTTCCACAACAATGCACTGGGAAAACCGTCGATGTTACCAGCCCCGAGCATGATTCTGCTGCCTAAGTTGATAACTGAGCGTCGTTATACAACGGTGGAAGTCGATGTTGGCCCTGTTTGAACAAAGTGGGTACTTGGCCTCCCTAACAACGAACATGTACTATGTACCCACTACATGACGTTGAGATACATTACTTTACTGTACCTTGATAGTTTCACGTTTCTGTTCTATACAGCACAGCTAAGGGGAGGCGCAATGAAACATTGCGAACTGCCATCAAGGCGCGGCTGGCCAACAGGGTCCAAAGCATTGCAATGTTAGGCCATCACTGCCAAGACGCCACTCAGAAGAGTACGGCTGTGCCAAGGACTAGACCCTTCACCCTTATGCTCAGATGGCTGTGGATGGCCGGGGAAAATGGTATGTCGAGATAATCAGAATACGAACTACGTGAAAAGTTACCCCAGAATTGTGGGTCGAAAGTCGAAGTCGGCGAACACAACTTGAGGTTTTGCACGGCAGAATCTCTAAGGCCGCCCGCGACTTGACACGGCATCAACGTTCTAATAATTGTCGTCGATGATAGGCCCGTAGCAAGCTGCGGTCGGTCAACAAGGCCAGCGCGACTGCTAATCAAACATGATGTGACAGGGCAGTTAAAAACCTTCAAGGCCCACTTCCTCCAGGTTTCCATCACTGCTGCCTCGGTCGACGGTCATCGCCTCAGCATCTCGTTCGCAACAAAATACCGCCATGCTCGGTCAATCTTTCCTCATATCTTTACTCTCAGCTCTTGCGACGGCCAATTTTACGACTACTGTTGACATAGACGATTTCTTGATTCGTGACGAGTCTCCTTGGAGCGAAGAGAAATATGAACTCGAGGGCTCAATCTCGAAAATTGAAGGGAACAGAACAACTGCAGTCCTGCGCATTCCATTAGGGGGTAGATTTGCGACTGAATATCACCCCAATGGCACGGAATCGTTCACCTTCACATTTGGACCCAAGTTATTCATAGGACAAGTCGCCAAACCTGACGAACACCCAGACCGAACACGAAGCTTGAGCTGTGGCAACGAAGAGGGTTACATTGAAGCGTTTTGCACAAGGGACTCTTGGGGCAAGGGTGCCGATAGAGTCTGTTCGTCCTACTGGAGCTGGGCGCACTCGTACTTCACCACAAGAGACAATTGTACAAGCTACACAGCCCACGAGACCTACGCCTATCGAAACAGACCAGTGAACGTAGTGCAAGTTGTCTTGACCGCTGGCCTGGAGAATCTTCCCGCCACCGCTACAGAGGCAACGACAACAGCAACTGGAGTGGCACGCGCTTCTGCTACTCCGACTGGCCCTAAGGAAACCGGTGGAGCAAACCCGCTTCAGAGAACGAGTATAGCTATGGCACTTGCGGGCAGTATCGTGGCAGCATTGATATGAGTGGAGTTTGAGCGACGGCCTCGCAATGATACATGGGCTTCCAACCGGGAGTTCAGTTCCTCAAAATGCGATTTGAAGTCAGCACCTTTCACAAGAACAAGACCTGTGTCACGAAAGTCAAGTCTCGCACTTTGAGGCGCAGATCACGCTGTGGACTGGTCAATAAGCTATATTCTACCTGTCCAGTCGGGCTGAGCTGAACTACGGGGCTGACGTAGTTTTGCCATAAAGCATGCAGCTGACCCTGCCGTAGGTGGTACAGAATCAAACGGAACCGAGGTGCTGTGTACATTGATTTTGCTGCTTGATTGCGGCCGGTATAATATATATCGATAGTCTGCTCTTCTCTCTTCCTGGAACGTTGTTGAAGACCAATTGACATCAACTCGTGACCAGCTTCCACAATACTGGTCCGGTGCTCCCCCTGTGGCCTTTGACTTTGCACACCTAAGCGATGCGCAGGGTATTGAGCTTTTTCTTCTCTCCGAGCTTGACCTTTTGCCAACGCCAACCATTCCCGTGGTGTATGTCCCATCGAAGGGAGTAGTTGCCGCTACTGCAGTCACACGGGCTTGCTCTTAGGACGCTGTCCTTGCCTCGACCTCTTCCGCTCTTAAGGATCCTGCACAGACTAGCACTACCATTATGTAAGGCAGCGCGAAGGTCCTATCTAGCGAGACGCAGCTCAACAAGCGAGCAGCCAACCCTACTACATGTTAGGTCCAGTCCAATAGCGGTGGTCCATAGTATTCGGACAGCGCTCCAGCATTTGTAACTTTGACTCTTTTCGGCTCGACCACAAGTGCTGCGCCTACCCCTTCCGGCTGTATCAATGTCTCCACAAATGAAGTGTTCGAATATAATTGCTTGCCAAAGCTTGAACATCTACTTCGAGTATGAATCCTACCCAAGAACCCGAATGATCCTCCTTGCGGCGATGTGCCTAAAACAACTCATCTTAAACGTGTCGGATGAGGTTCTTACATCACTGCTGCTAATTCAAAGAACACTGACCAGTGACGTAATAAGTCCCAGGTGGTCATTGCTGGCTCTAATGGATACGTTGACACCACAATCACCTCGTCCGAGGACTATAAGTTAACAACTATCTGGACAAATGCGACCATTGTAGTTCTGCAGGATTGCAATTCAAAATCAACATACTTGAAGCATGTGATGCTTACAAGTGGTGGACCATCTGACTCCAGTCGCTGTGCCATCTTCAATCTCGTCCTCAATATTGCTTACCGTAACAACCACAAGCTCGTCTGCTACCAGCTCCAGCCTCAACTCCAGCTCAAGTGCCAGCTCTAGCCTGAGTTCAAGCCCTTTGCCTTCGGCGTTTTTCGGGCTCGATAGTCTCCAACTCAAAGCTATATTCACTCTTGCTCATAGCGACGAAACAGTCACAACAACCACCGTCACCGCGGGACTTATGATACCTACGCCCGTGATTGTCGCAGAAGTTGCCCGGAAAGACACACATCCCATGGATCTTCCGATGGGCAAGACTTCCGGCTCGACTCCATGTTGGGAGCCACTGTTTACGCGCTCGAGGACAGGCTACTGGTCAACATGCCTCTGTACCATACATTGCTGGCGCACAATGCTCTTCGTTTATGATCGACCTTATCTTCCGTCAGCCAGAGGGGGATGGTCGTGGCTAAGCAATGGCCCCAGCGCTTCGAAATTATGACTAGCTCCGCCGTCTTCTGTTTTAGTAGCAATATCGGGAGATCGTCTACAGGTATGACTCGCTCTTAGAACTAGATTTATGTCTTTTCTCCATCGGTACCAAAGATGGGTCAAGTCACAACACCCATAACGTACTAGCCGAGCTCGAGCGCCCTAGCTTCGATTTCGCAGGCTTTTTTTTTACAATCAGACTTCTCGTCAAATCAGCCTCAGATATTATCATTGACGTGAAGGGTGGTACAAGGAATGTGGATAAGCTCGGTCTCAGACATGATCAAGATCCACAAGATATGCTTGTCGAGTTCGATAATAATATTCGTCGAGCCTCCACCTCTGGATGGCAGCACCTTACATCAAAGCTGAACCCCCCGAGTGTCAACGATACGCTCGACACTGTCTCATTACATGGTGCAATTGATCCTGCGTTTAGCGTGAACGCCTCAATCATACGTAAGGTGCCCCTGCCGTTATGTTCTGGGAACCAAACTGATCATGACACCACCCTGCCTTAATAGAACTCATCTCAATAAGCACTGAAATACCGGTCGTCATACAGGTCGGATGCATCCAAGTCGACGTCAATAGCGAGTGAATACTCCCTTGATGAGCAGCGTCGAATACCTGACCAGAACAGAGCACCAGGGAGGCAGTGTCGGCTGCGTACGGGACTACAAGGATTTGGCCTTTGCCTCGGATTACCCAATCGATATCTGTGCTAGTGCCGGCGTTGGTGTGTACGCAAACTTCGGCATTTCAGCCGGCAAGCATGCGTCTGTGGGATGCGGGATTGATGCTTCTAGTACTTGCAGGCCCACAGGTCAGCAACCTTAACACATCACCGTATCGCTATCAGTGCGCGTTCTAGACCGGATGCACCCTAGTAGTTTCCATGGGCAGCTCTAGTTTGGCCATGTAGCTATTGCCGGGGAGTCTGAATGATGCGTATCATCGACACTCTGGATTATTTGGCGAAGATACGCGTGGCGGTCTTGGATATCATTTTGTGACATGAAGCTATCTCTGACATTCACCATCCTCGTCATGTTCTAAGATCTCCTGCTCAAAGAGGGAAGTACCTACCGTCTCGAACAGATCCTGATGGCCTTGATGACAGCCGAGCGGCAATGGCCCCCTAGAGGTGCCGCAGGATACGCTAGTCTGCATCCGGTAGTATTAGCCTGCGTCGCACTGCTTGACACTCTAAGTCCATTTGCACTCGAGTATGCGATCGACCTTCTGTGTAGTTAGGAGCTTCTCTAAATTGTCCTATACCTGCTGCCGTGACTGTGCATTGGCGTTACGCTTCTGAAACCGCATTCACTTTTCTAGCGACATGAGACGTATTCATTCATTGACCCAGACGTTCTGTGCGCATATGCTACGACATCGTCGATTGAATAGTCGACAGCATTTCAATTCTTCCGTCAATAGCAGATCACCAAGTGTAATCACTTATGCCATCCTATTTCTCGCATCAACGAGCACAGCGTTTTTCGCTGGCTCGCAACTATCAATTGCTGCCAAAACAGCACCACAGCATACAAAGGTCGCAACGCAAAAGCCCATCTACGCGAGCAGGCTGGAACTAGAGAAGGTACGTTACGAAGTCGTGAGTGTGTCTTATCTATTTAACGAGTTCTCAAGGCTATCTCGGAATTGAAATCACAAATAGGTGTTGACGCCATCACTACGGATGACGACGAACTTCAAAGACATGGCTATTCTGAATGGTCCTCGATCAACATCGAACGCATGCCAGTCGCTATCGCGTATCCAAATTCGACTGAGGAGGTGTCGAAGATTGCTCGCGTATGTACACGGTACAAGATACCTATCGGTAAGGCAAATCGATACATTCTGTTCCAAGAAGGGAGCCACCCTAACTGACATTGGTACACACAGTCCCCTATTCTGGCGGCTCTTCTGTCGAAGGAAATTTTTCCGCACCGTATGGCGGCATCTGCGTTGACTTTGCGAATATGGACAAGATACTTGCACTCCATGCAGACGACATGGACGTCGTAGTACAGCCCGGCATTGGATGGATGGATCTAAACCAGCGTATCAAGTCTTCCGGCCTCTTTTTCCCCGTCGATCCCGGGCCGAGTGCAATGATAGGAGGCATGGTCGGAACCAGCTGCTCCGGCACGAATGCAGTTCGCTATGGCACCATGAAAGATAATGTCGTGAATTTGACTGTCGTTCTAGCAGATGGCTCGGTGATAAAGACACGGCACAGGCCGCGAAAGACCGCTGCCGGCTACAATCTCACAAATTTCTTCGTGGGAAGCGAAGGTACTCTTGGGATCGTCACGGAGGCAACGCTCAAGCTGGCCGCAATTCCAGCAGAGACAAAGGTGGGCCTTGCCACCTTTTCATCTGTGGGTGATGCGAGCAGCGCTGCCACAGAGATTTTACGCGCTGGCATTCATATGGGTGCTATGGAAATTATGGACGAAGTACAGATGGACGTGGTCAATCGCGCCGGAGGCACAGACAGGAAATGGGAAGCGAAGCCTACTATGCTGGTGAAGTGAGTCACACTCAAGGATATATGAAAGCTGTTCTGGCTAATAGAGTGCTTAGATTCATTGGCAGCCCTGGCCAGATCGAGGAAACAACACACCTATTTCGCCAGATCGCAATGAAAAATGGCGGAGGTGCGCTGCAATTTGCGACAACAGCCGAAGAGCAAGCAAACCTGTGGGCTGCTCGGAAGCAGGCACTCTGGTCTATGCTCTCACTGCGCAAGGGTGACGAAGAAGTTTGGACTACGGATGTAGCCGTGCCCATTTCGCGCCTGCCTGAGATCATCGATGTCAGTAAGAAAGAAGTCGCAGAGCTCGGTTTATTTGCTGGCATTGTCGGGCACATTGGCGACGGCAATTACCATGCAGCAATCCTGTTTGACGGTAATGACGCAGAGAAGCGGACCCAGGTAGCAAGGTGTGCGGAACGTATGGTGTCGCGCGCACTAGAGATGGAAGGTACGTGCACTGGCGAACATGGCATTGGTATTGGTAAGAAGAGCTTTCTCCGGGCTGAAGTAGGTCCAGGGGGCATACGTATCATGCAGAAGGTGAAGGAATCCTTGGACCCGCTATGGATCATGAATCCCGGCAAGGTCTTTGATCATCCGTTGGAAGATGCACCGGTCGGACACTGAGGAGGTATCCATTTAGTGTCGATGTAGTAGAGACTATTCGTTAGATTTGACATTTTGCCACTGTCCGCACTGGTAGTGATTGTTGTTATCAAGTGCCGGGAACGATTCCGCAATCACCCGTCACGTGTGCGGGGTTCGTAACTGTCCCCACACTGGAACTCGAGAGCTTCCCTTCCTGCCCAGCAGTCGTTATGCACGCTCGCCCCGTGGAGGTAGAGATACGTTGAACTTGTTTTTGCATTTTGTGGACGAGATGCATGTTAGGAGTCGAGGTGCGAAACCCCGACACCCCTGACCCAAGGCAACTTTTGACCGTGTTTTCTCCAGATGGTTGTGAAGCGTGCAGACAAAAGGTAGATTCCAACTGCTACGCGCCATGACATTATACAACGAGAAGTTGTTCTGAGATAATTCCAGCGCATCAAATGTGACGAGACGAGGCCCACGTGTCGAAATTGTCGACAACGCAAGGTCGAATGCCCCGGGTTCACGCGCCAGCTACGATGGAGGACAACATCTCACAACTCGACTGCTGTTCAGAAGCACCCACGTAAGTCTTCAACTGCCCAGCGCTACTCCAGAGGTCGAACGGACAGCTGCACACAAGCACCCACTGCAGCCTCATGCATAAAGGAATGCTCTTCGCTGCTCGAAAACAGTCTCGAGAGTGGGCCTTTGCAGCCATCTGAGGAAGTATCCGAGGGCACAGTGAAAAGAAGACATTCTACATCCAATCGAGGGTTACCGCCAGTCTCACGAGCAAGTTCTCCATCGAGTGTTATCGAGGAGGATGCCATTGGTATAGAAGAAAGCGCGCCACAAACTAGCCCCAATGATATGACCGTCGTACCTGACTGGGAAGACTGTGTGTCGAATTTGCCCTTGTCAGAAAATGCCGCAAGATTCCAGGTCAGGACTCCCGCCCCCTACACTGCCCTACCAGAAACTTGCAGTATACCTGGAGAACTTGAGTTCCATGCTGAGGCTGTTCTTCCCGTGAGAGTCTCACCGAATACATTCTATCCTTCCGATACAGGATCAGGGACGGACGCAGCCTCCCATGATATGCCTAACTCGGCGCCTGCTTCTCTGGACAAGGCCATAGACTGCTTGGTGGATCAGAGCCATGATTTGTCGCTTGATGCTGCGAGTTCGACGCCCGAGCTAACAGCTCATGGATCCTTGCTACCTTTCCAAGACCAACAGCTGGCAGAAGATCCTGGAATGAATTTTGTTGCTGCTGCTGCAGGATTCTACCAAGAATGCATCGATTTGGACGAGCCGGAGGCAACGAGGACATCGTGGCAGCAAAATATCTGGGTGGATGCTGACACGGAGAACCACTTGACGACTCACTACTTCGACACCATCTGCGGTATCATATCGTGTTTCGACTCACGCCAAAACCCTTTTCGCAAAGACATACCGCGATTAATGCTCAATTGCGAATATATCACTGATTGTGTCCACGGCTTGACTGCCGCTCATCTGGCAAACTCTACATCTGGCATGAAAAGCATTGCTTTGAAACACCAGACAAGAGCAATGCGAGGACTAATGTCTGTTCTCAAGAACTTACAGCTTCCGAACCATGGCAGAGATAACGACAGAGGTCTATCACGGGTTTCAGCCAAATATGCGCGACACCAGGCACTTCTGGCTGCTCTCCTACTTGGAATTAGCGCAGTAAGCACAGCACCCAGAGGATCACGAGGTTGCAAGATTAACAATTCTCAAGGCATGGTACGATGCTTCTGCAACAGACTTGGCCCACCTCCATGGAGCAAGACTGCTGTTTCACGCGTGGCTCATCGATGAAGGTATCCATGACATTTCTCCAGAACCTCTTTCATTAGACCGGGAGCAAAGTTTCATCGTTGGGGCGATGGCTTATCTGGAATGCTTGGTGTCTGTACTGGTTGACCAGCCCGTCCAATCGCTGAGTTATCTGCTCAGATTCCTTACACTAAGTCCGACTTCAAGAGTATATCCCAATTCCTGGACGGGTGTCAGTACTCCTCTTTTTATCTGCCTAGCTGAGACTGCTACACTTCTCAGACTAAAACGGGCTTCATCGTCTCGGGGACGGCAATGCTCCGGTCTCGATTCCATAACCACACAAAGCGCCAGGGAATTATATGAACGTGTCTTGGCTTATCGTTCTCCAGTGGCAACATTGGTAGATGACACCCAGGACTCAAGCACTCCAATCACTCATCTACTTGCCGTAGACACGATGTTGCGTTTGACTATACTGCTGGAGCTCACACAGGCTTTCCCAGGGATAATCGCGAATGATCGATCATTGCGCGATGCACGGCATTCAGGCCTAGATCTTGCCATCGCTGTACTGACTCTGGTGTCTGACTTGCCAGAGTCATCCGGCGCCAATGTCATGCTGAGTTTTCCTCTTCTGTGTGCGGGAAGCGCATTACAAGCCATTGAAGCTGTTCCAAGAAACATCACTGATGGTTATAACCTCAATGCAGACCGCTTCGATGTGCTATGTTATCAGGTCGATGCGTTGGTACGCCGTCCTGCAGTGCTACATGGATGGCGTAATCAAGTGCTGTGGCGATTGGAGCGATTATACGATCGAGTCGACCTTGCTCCAGTCAAACATATGATCCGAATTCTGGAAGCAGTCTGGGATCGTGCAGACAGCACTGACAACTCAAGAATATCCCCACCAAACAAAATAATTCACTGGATGGACGTCATGACTGAAGAGGCGTTAGAAACGCTGCTTGGTTAGATCAACTTTTAGAAAAGGCCTCGCGACACGAGTCTGCTGTTCGCATTACAACGAGAAGGCTTGTGCATCTCACCTCATCATGGACAACTGCCTAGTTGATAGAAAGCAGTCGTGCGTCGAAAAGCTATAGTATCTCGCCAGCTTTTGGCTTGTAGTTCAATCGGACAGAGCGGTTGAGGAAAAGTATTGGGGAAATGGCTCTCGAATCACGGCCCACCTCCATGGTAGATAGGTGGTGGGCTTACGCACCATATGTGCTATGCCGACTGTAACACCCGGTTATACTGACACGTCCGCGGAACCGGAATCGCGGAATAGCGACTGTATTGCAGAAAGGATGTTGTGATCCGAACCTCTGGATTCATCTGACCGACCTTTCCAATTCGGGAAGAATTAGCCCAGCCAATCATATACAGGCAAACCCGGCCGAACTGACCTTATACATATACCACAACAGACACTATGGGTACATTGTGATCACAAGCACAATACATCACCCTCACCATAATCAACTTTACAGATAATTCATTCGAAATGGCGACATCTAGCCTGACTCTCAAGGGTCCTGAGGGCAAGGAGGCCCTTGTGCATACCGGTTTGTTTATCAATAACAAGTTCGTCCCATCCCTGGAGGCCGAGACAATCGAGGTCAAGAATGCGTATTCGCGGGAGACCGTGGGCAAAATCTCTGCAGCTACAGCGAAAGACGTCGATGCTGCAGTCTTGTCTTCCTCACGCGCGTATTGGGGTATCTGGAAGCAGACGACAGCAGCGAAGCGACGACAGCTTCTACTGAAGCTTGCTGACCTCATCGAACGCGACCTTGAGATCTTCGCCATCCTCGAAGGCAATGACGTCGGCGCATTGTTCCCTACAATCACGGATCAGCTTGGACCGATGGCTTGCGAATGGATCCGATACTTCGCTGGGTGGGCTGATAAGATGGATGGCAGGAGCGCAGATTGGGATCAAGGGCCGGCCAAAGGAGGGCTTTCGTACACCCGCAGAGAGCCGTATGGCGTCACCGCAGCTATAGTACCTTGGAACACACCCTTGTAAGCTGTCAAGAGTGACTGCGAGGAAACTGATGCTAACCAGACTCACAGGATGCTCACTTGCTGGAAGATTGCGCCTTGTATAGCAGCTGGTAATACGCTGATCATCAAGCCACCTGAGCTTGCGCCTCTGTCAAGTCTGCACTTGGCCAAGCTGATTGATGAGGCTGGGTTCCCACCCGGCGTGATCAACATCATACCAGGCCTAGGCTCGCAGGCCGGTTCAGCTTTGGCTCACCACATGAAGGTTCGCAAGATTGCTTTCACTGGATCTACTCTTACTGGACGCGCCATTCTGAAAGCATCAGCGGAGAGTAACCTCAAAAAAGTTTCCCTTGAGCTCGGAGGGAAGAGTCCAGCCATAATTTTCGACGACGCTGATTTCGAAGAGGCAGTGATGTGGGCTATGATAGGCATAACTGCAGGTGAAGGAGAGATCTGTGCCGCTGGCTCGCGGATCTATGTGCAGGACACCATCTATGAGAAGTTTCTGAAAGCTTTCTCAGATCAATGCAAGAAAGCTGTGTCTGGTGATCCCATGGCTTCAGGGACTAGTAAAGGTCCACTCATTAGCGATCAACAGCGAGAAAAGGTGTCAAGGTATATTGAAGAAGCAAAAGCAAAGGGCACACCGCTGTTGCACGGGGGCAATCGAATTGGCCGCAGCAATGCTATCGAGAATACCGCTTTCTTCGATGTGCCCGAGGATTCAGCTATCATGAAAGAAGAGATTTTCGGACCAGTAGCAGTAAGTACTCGTCATACGAACCATGCTTTTCTTGCGAGGGCGAGGCCATATGGTTCAGGCGCTGATGCTAACTATCTATCCATCTGCAGTCCATTGCCAAATTTCATGACGAGGAAGAAGTCATCAACAAGGCCAACGACTCCGAGTATGGGCTATCTGCCGCTGTCTTTACCAAGGATCTTGCTCGTGCGCATCGGGTTGCGGATCGCCTCGAAAGCGGACAGGTCACCATCAATGCATGGGCTATGCTGGCGGCTAACATGCCGTTCGGAGGTGAGTCAGCCCTGTTCCCCGATGATCACCTTTGGTGCATCACCCACATCGCAATCTTACTGACTTCCGTACGACAGGACATAAGCAGAGTGGCTTTGGCAGAGATGGTGGAGCAGAGGCTTTGGAAGACTGGACGACGATCAAAGCCGTGAAGATCGCGGTACCCCGATTGTGATGCGGGATAGTCATACAGTTTCTAAGGGACACTAGCACGAGAAGATCTAGCCAAAGATAAGCGTAATGCAGGCCCATACTCAGCGTTCGTCGAACATCTCATTGGCGTCTTAAGCAGTATCCAAGACACCTGTCAAGGATGTTCAGCTCCATGTGATTGAAATACAAGAGTGGTCATGTATATCAAATCACCAAAGTCCCCTGAGAGCTTCTCGAAGACCTTCAAGATACAATACAATGCCACAAATCAGAAGCAGGAAGGGACTGAAGTGAGAGACTGGGCCATGACAGATTGATTGTGAAAACTGGCGATGCGCCCTGATATGTCCTGCAAAGTCACAGAATTGTATTATCGGAGGAGGAAAGCAAATATGAAAGCGGTTACACAGTTTCTAAGCCATTCCCTGTACACCACCTGTGGATGTCGTGGAAAGAAACTACAGAGAAGGTCACTGCTTGACCAGCGTCGAACTACGTACGCCCATTTGCAGTGCTATTTTGTCTAGGTATCACAATTTCCCCTTCACTCGTGCAGCACACTTAAAGCACACGCCATAGTCGTCGGAAGAAAACAGAACCTTGCTACCCCGATGGATAAAAAAGCTGTCGCCTGCGAACAATTTTCGCTCAGCACCAGTCTCGTCGGATAAGGTAATGGTGCCTAACTATAGTCAATCAATCGTTCACTGTGAAGCCTGCAGTCATGGTGGAGAATTGTATCGTACCTTCGTACACAACACCACTCTCGTCATAGCCGTGAATACCAGGGCCGACCGGCGGGCCTCCCTTCTCGATCCGGAACCAAATTCCAGCGAGGGGGTCTTCAGTAGTTGATTCTTTCGTATTGAAGATATCGTCTAGCATGTGAGTCAGAATTGGTATCCCGCTTTGCTCATTTCGATAGGACTGACCAAAGAAAACGTATTGATTGATCTGGTCGGTAAGCTTGTACCGCTCAGCAGCAGACTTGTAGTCGACGGGCATGTTGGTGAATCTTGGGCGTCTGTAATCGTACCGCAAGGCTAAATTGTGGGTTGGATATATGATGTGAGTTTGTATATGAGGAGACAATGCTTCTTCGTAGTCAATATACTGACCCTACCTGACTTAAGGATGGGAAGTGCCTAACCAAATGTGGTAAGTGCTGGCTAAAATCTCCCCAACGGGCAATCAGGCTCTGGCCTTTGTTGCCTTGAGGGCACTACCCAATCAGCGTCGGGAAGGCACCATCAACTTTCAGCCTACGCCACTGTAGATTGTACCCCTCAATTTCCGCTGTCAAGAAACCGACTCGGCAGTCATGAAGGCAGTTATGATAGCGTACCCATTCAATTGAAGAGGGGAAGGGAGGTCATACCCGCCTAACAGCTGATAGATTATCGTCGACGCGCGGCGTGAAATCATAAGTCTTTACTTGTTGTAGAATGCGGTTCGAATCCATGGTCTAATGGACTTCTAGCTTGCCTCGTCTGAGACATCCCCATCATTGGGGCATCGAAGACATAATGTGTCAAGGTTTATGATTGAATGTATCGAAAGTGATGTATTGCTACTGTACATCACGCATCGCCGTTATATTGAATACCATAATTTCTCCCGATGTATATGCCATGTGTTGCAATGTAAACTTCGAGCTCGATCTCTGTATGGATCTCAATCCTGCATGGAAGAGTCATGTAAAAATGACCATCAGACCATCCTGTATTTCCTGTGATTGCATGATTCTTGGTTCAAGCCTGACATTGAATACTATGAAAAATGCAGAACAACAAAGCGACCTTCAATTTCACTACGTTCAATCTAATACACCCTATCGGCTTCAACAAAATCAGAGTTTGGCTACCGCAGCGCCATTCTCTGCCTCGAACGCAACCTTAGCCATCGCTGCTGCTCGAGCACCTTGTTCAATGGCACCATCAATGAAGCCCCTCCATCCCTGTGCCCAATCTGCGCTCGCCATAAGGACACGGCCGTGAGGCTCCTGAAGTGCCTTTAGGTTCTTTGTAGCCCAGCTTGGGGCTGCTGCGAACCATGCGCCCTTGGCGAATGGATCTTTAGACCAGGTGTGCGACACGTATCCGCGCACAGTTCCTTCAGGCTGAAGCTTCTTGAACTCAGCAATGACCTCGTCGCTGTTCGTCGGATCCTGGAGCTTTCCGTTCTGGCCAAACATCATGGCGTATGTGCCCGCTCTATTGGCAGACTGTGTGCCTATTCTTGTTAGCCAGATTCTCATGGGATTCGAACAAACCTGACACATACCGTCGTGATCCTTGATTCCAAAAAGGAAACCACTGTCCTTCGCATCGCAAGTGCTTGCGAACCAATTTCCTTGGACTTCGTTCATGGAGAATAGGTATTTCTCCCCGCGGTTGATATGGCCTTCCTGGACTGCCTTCTGCTTGCTGGGTGAAAAAGGTGGGTCGAACGTGATGTCGCTCAAACAGTTGAGTGGAATGGTACATATCACCCTTCGTGCACGGTACGTAGATCCATCCGCACAACCGATATGGACCTTTGAATCTTTGGTCTGCTTGACCGACTTCACCACCTTGCCGAAAGCCCTGTCGCCTTGGTATTCTGCTAGTATGTGACGGCACATGTTGGTAGTTCCTCCTCCACCTAACTTGAAGCACCCTACTGCATCGAACATGGTCTCTACATTGTAGCCACCAGCAGCATACCACCGTAGCGCGTCTGTCCACGCCAGATCACGCGCTGTTGAACTGCCGAAGGAGTTTGTAAGGGGGATGAAGAGATCTTTGTCTTCTTGCGGCAGATCGAGCTGGTCAAGTCGGTCTTGACAACTTAGATGGTCGTATCTATGCCACGGTTGTGGCCGCAAGGGCTCGTGCGGGTAGGGCATGACCTGACGCGGAGTCATGCCATCGATGCTGAAGAACTTTTCGCCAACACTATCCATCGTCTTGTTGTATCCAGCAACATCGTCTATTCTTTTGACTTCGGATCCCTCTGACTTGTTCAGAACGTATTCCATTTCGGTCGTGCCTAGGGAAGCTTTCAGGTGTCTCTCTAGACCATGTCGATGCATTTCTGCGTAGAAATGGGGTTGGTGCCTAAGTGGACAAATCAGCGACCTGTGGCAGTATGATCTATTGCATAAGCTCATACCAGTGTACATATGTCCCACCCATCTCAAGATCTTCTCCCCATTCTTTTGCTGTCCATGTTCGACCTCCGATACGATCGCGGGCCTCCAGAAGCAGCACTCGCATGTCGCGGTTCAAGGCTAAGTTACGAGCAGCAACTAAGCCACAGAATCCACTCCCGATTACGATCACATCGTAGTTATTACTGCAACAACATTTAGCGATATATATGGATGAGACTTTGTCTAGGCGAAAGGATCATTACCTCAAGTTGGCCGTGCTGGACACCACTGCGTCCGTTCTCAAGCCTTTCACAATCCCTGATCCGTCAAACTTGTGACCTTCGTTTGTGTGTGACATTTTCTGCGATGAGAGGAGTTGAGTATTTTGCTTTGAATTGTCCAGCCAGATATCTTAAATATCGTTGGCAGCTGAGGCTTGATATGTGTTTTCACACGGTAGCTGGAGCTTGATATGATAAATGCCATCCTGCGATAAGCTATGGACACTATCATGCGACCTGAGATTAGTTCGAGGTCAGAGTAGGGGTCATTTTGGATTAGGGCGACCTCAGGATAGCGGCACCGCCACCGGTACGCTACGAGCTAGTCTCGAATTGGTCATTCTTACCGTGGCCCGTGCTTTCTCCCCACACTTACCCCAGGTTTACCTACGGAATCGGCGCACTAGTCGGGGCTGGAAGTATGAGAGATAGATCGACACAATCCATGAAGACGCCGTGATAAGCCATAGCTGAGCGACAATGAACTTTGATAAGACCTTGTTCGTAATAGTGTCCAGGAAGTTCACATCTTATAGTCTCGATCTCTTGCTTGTACTCAGGTGCCATCCACTTCATCCGGCATTCTTCACAATCAAAGTGAGCGAATTACCATGACCGACAAAGAACACGATTGCGAGAGAGCACAACAGCTCCCAAGCAATGAAGAGCCGATAGCCAAATTATCGTCCATCTCTAGTATGGCGATCTCCTACCCAACACACCCAACACGAAGAATTGAACGCTGACTAATCCATTCGACAGACCAAGTGCATGCTATCAAGAAAGATGAGCAAAGCGCATATGGGGAAGGCTACGTGTCAGAACCCATGCGCCACATCGGCGTGCTCGATATCGCTTCGGTAGGCTGGAGTATTTGCAACAGTTGGGTCGGCGTCGTGGCCACACTGGCATTCAGTATCAGCTATGGAGGTTCTCCTGGACTACTTTACGGGCTTTGGTTTGTCTTCATCATGTACGGTTGTATCGTGTATACTCTGGCAGAGTTGTGTCGCGTTTGTCCCTCAGCGGGCGGTCAGTAAGTTCTGGGGGTTCAGTCCATGGAATACAACACTGACAGGATAAATAGATATCACTGGACAGCGATGCTGGCTCCGCAATGGGCCGCTCGCTCAGCGGTATGGTGTCCCGCTTGACATGTCGGTTTACGGGCTACTGGCTAACGACTTGCAGAGTTACACCTGCGGTATTGTCAACATTTTCGCATGGGCCGCGCTTTCCGCCGGGGTCGCCGTCATCGTTCCACAAGCTTCATTGGCTGTGGTCATCAACTACAATCCCTCATACGAACTTCAAAGGTGGCATGTGTTTCTCATCTACCAGGCCGTGAGTCTGATCTGTCTACTGCACAACATCTTTACCGTTCGTCGGACAATGTGGCTGTTCCAGTGCATCTGTAAGTAACTTCTGCTCGAAGCGACAGCATCAAGTTAATACGGTTCGAACAGTCGCATTATCGCTTTGCGCCTTTCTGGCAGCTACGATTACTTCCCTATCTCGAGCTCCTCAATTCCAATCGAGCAAAGCCGTCTGGGTTACATTCATCGATCTGAGTGGATGGAACAATCAAGGTGTGGTATTCTTCATTGGACTTCTCACCCCTGGTTACATGTACGCTGGGATAGATGGCGCCATCCATCTAGCAGAGGAAGCCACCAACGCTCGCGAAGCTGTCCCTCGAGCTCTCCTTTCAACGTGGTCGATAGGATTCGTTACTTCTTTCATTGTAGCCGTTGCCTGCATGTATTCTGCACAAGACTTCGAGGCAATCGCGACAACGAGGACTGGGTAAGACACCTTGTACAGCGAATAGACAGGTCTTTGCTGATATTCAAGAAGTTTTCCCATATTTGAACTCTGGCGCCAGGCTATGCGCTCTGAAGCTGCCTCTACTGCATTTCTGATCTTCATGCTCGTAGCTGGCTTCATGGCAGTAGCGGGATGTCAGCAAACCGCCTCGCGTCTCACGTGGTCATTTGCTCGTGACTCTGGCCTCATTGCATCATCCAGGCTTTCCCGCATGGATCCGGACTGGCAAATCCCTATCTGGTCGCTTTGTGCTAATGCCTTCGTCATATTCTTAATCGGATGTATTTATCTTGGCTCATCGACCGC
This sequence comes from Didymellaceae sp. YAFEF048, assembly GCA_032595095.1. NCBI lineage: Eukaryota > Fungi > Ascomycota > Dothideomycetes > Pleosporales > Didymellaceae > Didymellaceae sp. YAFEF048. Next base: position 254,801 of record JAVISA010000029.1, on the reverse strand, counting down.
TTTCAACGCGTTTATCGGCACAGGCCTGATTCTCCAGCTTATTACCTTCGCCATCCCTGCGGCGCTACTTTTGGCCACCGGCCGACCAGCGCGCTTTCTACCTCAAACTCGCACCTTTGGGCTGCCGAAAGCTTTTGGTTGGGTTGCGAACTTTTTTACTGTTGGCTACGCGCTGCTGTGCGTCGTCTTTTACGATTTACCTGCAGTAAGACCAGTGACTGGATCCAATATGAGTAAGTCAATCGATGCTTCCTCACCCACATTTGGCATCAACTTCTAACATAGTTCAGATTATTCATCAGCAGTGATTGGGGTAATGGGAATCGTCGCTATAGTAAATTGGGTTGTATTTGCAAGAAAGCACTACAAGAGACCTCCGCTGGAACACTTCCTCGACCTTTGATCAAACGCACAACTACATAGGCCTGCTATATTGAACACCATAGTCCTGAGGAACAATCATACTTTTGTCAATTCTAAGTATATCAGTGCTTTGCAAAAGCTATAGGACCACTCCCTTATGGTTAAAAAGGAAGCTTATAAGGGCGAAGTAGAACAGTACACAGGCACGCTAATAAGCCACAATACCTATGCTACGTAGAAAGGGAGCAGTATAAGGTAGTAGTGCTATATATACTTCCGTAGTAGGCTGCGTACTAAGGTCCTCCAGGCCTTGATCTACACCTTTACCACCACTTAGAAGCTACAGAGATTCTACTCCTCTTTTGTACGTCACTGTTGCTCCCTGCTCTCTTGCTCTCTTGCTTCTGCTTTCTTGCTCTCTTGCTTGTTACTTCTACCTTCTACCATACATACAAGCCTATACTCTTCTTCTCTGGTAATGTAGCTCTGTAAGGCGCAAGTAAGTTGAGACATATGTAAGAATCTGCCCCGTCTAGGGGTATATATATTGGCGGGGGGGGGGGGGGGGCTGGCATGTCTTTCGCAAACCATAATATCACAACAAGTGGTAGGAAGATTACCTGTGTTCGTACGATCACCTCAAATATTGTTACGAGCTTTCGGGACTTGCGTGAGAGGCACCAAGGACACTAAATATAAGGTGAGTTCAATCGCGGCAAAGATAATTACAGATGGTTTTTTCTTTCGAGCTCTGTAAGCTGACCGCGCAAGGCTGAGAATCTAGGTAGACGAGGCAGTGTAGGCGCACAGACCTGCAGTATGCATAGGCGCCCACCTCAGACACGCCTCATCGCTGCCTTTTTGTCATTGACTCCTATCAACAAGAAGACTTTTCCTCCGCACCGACACTTGCTTTCTAATCTTGATCTTCTTATGATGTTGCCTTCTGATACCTGCCGCCACTCCGACGTGCGCGATTTCGATGGCATGCAATGTTGCCTCGAATGTGGAGAGACGGAATTCGCTACGAACTCCTTGCTCAGCGAAAATCCGAGTCTCTTTCAGGAACATACCTATGAAGCACTAGAATGCTTGCGTATGGGAGACGTTATTCGGTTGATTACGATCATTCCCGGAGATTTCGCAGACCCTGTCAGCTGTACACTCGAGAGTATCAGCCTGGAGGCAGCAAACTACGACGCTATTTCGTACGCATGGGCGACTGAATCTGGAGACGATTCGCGATCTCAGACCATATATATCGATGGGAAGACTCTATCGGTGACAAAGAATTGCGAGGCTGCACTGCGCCGACTACGACACAAGATCGAACACACGAAACTCTGGGTCGATGCTATATGTATCCATCAGGGTAACCTGCAGGAGCGAAACCATCAAGTGGGGCTCATGAACAGAATCTACAGTAACGCAGCACGAGTACACATATGTGTGGAAGATCCTGGACGAGCGTATTCACATTGCGTTTCTTGGTTGGAGAACCATTCCAGCCGAGATATCTCCTGGCCCTTGGGAACAGCTGCCAAAAGTCAGCTGGAAGCACTCTTCGCTTGCAGATACTTCAGTCGCGTTTGGGTAATCCAAGAAGTTGCTTTGGCCAAAAATCTGACTCTGCATGTCAATAGGGGCCATGTGGAACTAACAAGCCGTTGCCTTTTGAGACTAAAGGACATCTGCACAACATCCGGGGTCAAATTACCCGGTGTATTGGGAGTCATTGGAACTCAAAACTATACGGTTTTCGACATATTGCGCGTATCAATGGATGCATCATGCTCCGATCCCAGAGATCACATCTATGGTGTACATAGCTTACTGCAGTCCAGTTTCAGATCTATGGTGCCGGTCGACTACTCAAAAAGCGTCAATGATGTGTTGATAGATGTAGTCAAGGCTTGTATTGAACATGTTCAGAGTCTCCAAATCCTCCTGTTTGCCAGCCTACCACATCAATACGACGATCTCACTATCGCCGCTTCGTTCACAGCAGAAAGCCTTTACCGATACATTAGTTCCGATAGGGTTGGCGAGTGGGAAGTGGAATGGAACATAAAAGATCAATGCTGGAGACCACACCAGATGTTCCTGGGGCAGGCTATACCAAGTACACTCGAAGTACGCAATGCCCAGAATACGCCATGCTCTTTGCAATCGAGCACGCTTCCTCTTCCCCGGCAGCAAATACTACCTCGGCTGCAAGTGCTAGCACATCTCCTCGTAACGCGGCACTTTTGCCTGGCGGAAGACTTCAATCAATTGAAGGTTGTCGCGCTGGATTTGGGAGGAAACCCTGAGGATCTTCGGTACGATGCGAAGTCCGCACTGGCGACATTCGAATCAATCGATCACTCGCTTTTCACTGGACACGGGGTAGACGGAGGCATCCGGCTGACCGATGCTGGGATAATATACACTCGCTTCCCAACACATAGCAGCGATCGTGTAGCGTGGATCCAGGGAGTTGGCTCTGCTGTCGTACTCCGAGCAGTGAGCCCAAGGTGCTACAGGGTCGTTGGCGTTTGCGTCTGGTACTTCATGGTGGTGCCACTGATGGGGCATAAATTCAAGTTCCCTGAGACTACCTGGGAGGCACAAGCAATTGAAGTGTTCTAAATTTCTTTGCATTGCTTCATTCGCTTCGATCGTAGCAGCTTGCAGCTACGCTCTCGAACACCTAAAAGGCATACATGTGAACATGTACACACAGTTCTGTCGAAGGATCGTCCTGATGTACACAGCCTCATTGCAGATGAACGAACCAAGCCCTGGATCAGAGTCACGTTTCTTGTCAGGCCTTACACCAGAAAGTTCTTGATCTCGCTGTGTCAGCGTAGAGGACAGGGTATGAGAACAATTGTGGACTTGGGTGAGGTTCGCGGTGGATTGTGGCTTAGGGGATTATAAGGGTTTATGGGGCGTGGCGGCATGGGTGTTACGCGCTGGGACCTCGGGTAGTGGGAAGGAGGAAAACAAGGTAAGATGCAGGAGTGCCAGTGCGCGAGGGTGTACACGTGACTGCGTACAGTCAGATAGGGGGAGGGGGCGTGAGGTTTTGGAGCGCGACTTTCGAGGTGTGGGAAACGCAGTCTCTACAGTTGAACCACTGCATTAGTCCTATGCAGCGATGATGACTTCAAATTTGCTATGCTCTTATTATACGTGTACAACTGCCCTCAAACCATCCCATATTCCGGCGGCGGGAACGCTTGCGGCGGCGGTCTCTCCGCCCCCATCACATGCCCATTCAAGCCATCTTCCTCGGGCATTTGGCTGAACGTCCACGGCGACACAAACTGCACCTTATCCTTACACACAATGCCCGACCACTCGTTCTTCACACACTCGCCCCACATCTCGACTTGCAGCTCGTGCTCCAGCGACAGCCCGTAGCTCGAGAAGCTGGGGATGAGTTTGTCGTCATTTTTGGGGAGGCGCAGCTCACCCAGATCAGCGATGTTGATTCCGTCCTCGAGGGGCTCGCCGTCGCCGGTGATGAACTTCTTGTCGAGCAGGGTGGTGGTGCGTTGGGCGCGGTCGACATGCTCGGAGCCGCGGTTGACAGAGTTGCTTGGCTGTGGGACGAAGGTCTCGAAGGTGGTCACTACTTGCACGCGGACGCGGCGGAGAAAGAGGGGCGGTGCTTCAGGGACAGATGCGGAGCGGTCTAGTTGTTGCAGTGTGACGTGGAGGGGGAAGTCTTGGCCGATGACTATCACGCGGGGTGGGGTGGCGAGGACGTTGAAGCGATAGAAGGGGATTTCGCTGAAGGTTTCTAGGCCGAAGAAGAGTTCTTTTTCTACTAGGAAGTCTTTGACTCTGCTAAGTTTGGTTGTTCGCTTCTCGTTGTTGGAGGGGAGGAGTTTCCGTGTGCGGATGAACTTGTAGCGGCACTGTTGCTTGGGAAGCGTGGTGCCAAAGTCAAGATTGGGCCGTAATAGTAGCAAGTCGTACTCTGGCGCTGGTGGCATAAACTTCACTTCCTGTCTTATTCTCACATTGGAGTCTGTTCGTGCTTCAAGATAGTAGGATACGCCAGGGGTGACGGCAACCTCGGCGTTTCTAAACGTGGTGCAACTTGGCGGCAGAGGAAATCCTGGGGCATGTTGAAACCGTGGATGGCCGTAGGAATCCTTCGAATAATGCCATTTCCGCCCCGGCGGTGGTGCCTGCACCACTAGGTGCGGAAATACAAATTGAAAGTTCAGCTCAACTCTCCCATCCTCTGCCGTGCCTTGGCGCAGGATATCGTAGTTCTCGCCGGTACCGGAGGACGTGAACAGCTCCTGTTCAAGTCGAAAGAGCTCTGTTTTGCATCCTTCGAGATCTTTGTCGTACAAGATAGAGATACCCTTGAATACCATGCTCACATTCAGCGGTCGGGTAGTGGGGTCGACGCGCACGACGCCGTGCACCAGATCCCCTGCGGTGTAGACATGGTCCGCTTTTGAGAAGACGTCGATGTATAATGGATTTTGGGCCAGATTAGTATGGGAAGCACCCGCAACGGACACACTCTGTGCGCGCATGTCTGTTGTACTGCAGGTTGGTTTTCAGAGGTGAAGGTCAACAGCACCGCGGCAAATGAGATGGGGCGTGGTCCAGAAGGCTGGGGAAGAGGGTGCGGGGAAATTAGTGGAGGTTAAAGAGCAGCTGGTATGTAGGTAGTTATACCACCTGCGCAGGATGCGCGATATTCATTACACGACTGGACTTTAGGCGGTCAGGTGCAAGTCCATCCTACCGTCAATTTGCACGCTGGGCCAGCATCTCCGGTCCGCTCAACGTGCTTATTCTGGCATCATTGGCTGCGCTGTCCCAAAGGTGCCAGTTGCACGGACTGTACGGCAGGCTGAATGCTTGATATCTAAGCCAAGCTGCTGCGCCTACGAAGTCAATGCAGCCACGGCACGTGAGTGTCACTGGGGTCAAATGTCAGGAGAGGCGCAAATTCGTCGTTGTAGCGTCGTTGTGATGCTTCGATTGGTCGTGGCGGAGCTAGGGTTTGGTGAGGTCATGGATCCTTGCGGGAAGGCGCGACTCGCGACTTTTTGAACATGTCCAAACCTCACGACAGTCCACCCCCCACAACCACAATGGCGTCCACGTACACTTGCAGAGCGTGCTCGCGCGCGCTGTCGCGCTCGAATCCTTCTTGGCTACAGGTAGGGAATGAGGCTGCGCCCAAAAGCCAAGCTAACACGGTCAGTCGAACAACCAAGCAGCTCTGCGCCGAGCATCACGAAATTTCTCCACAACCGCGCCGAGCCTCTATCACGCCTCGCACAGCCTCAGCGCCGATGTCAGACCTGAAGCGATCAAGAAGCCGTATCCCAATGTCAGGTCTGGCGTCTCGGGCCTTGCTCAGAAGCTGCGTGAGAAGGCACCGTTGATGACAGAGCCGTATGTTGCCTATGGCGCTACGCGAGACCTCGTCAAGGAATGCGCAAGACCAGGAGAATACAAAATCCCCCAGGCAACGCAGAAGGGCGCCGAGATCCCCACAATCGAGAACGGCGTGCACTTGGGAGAGGGCGAGGGGTGGTGGTATGAGAGTGAGTGCTCTTGTGGACTAGGGCCAACTGCTGCGCCCCCTTCACGAGATCATGCTAACACGATATAGCTCTTGGTCTGAAGCCCACTTTTGCCAATTGGACGCAGATCACCTTCATCCACATGTACATGCTGCAGGTGCGCTTCAGGATGCTGCCAGAGACACACGCCAGCACGTGGATCCAGCACCTGACGAACCACGCTTTCTACGCCGCCGAAGACCGACTCGTCGTCTGGCACAAGTTCAACGCCAACTCGCTCCGCCAGAAGCACCTGAAGGACATGTTCTCGCAGTGGCGTGCCGTCCTGTTGTCGTACGATGAGGGCTTGATGAAGGGCGATGCCATGCTGGCCGCCGCCATCTGGAGGAACCTCATGGGTGCTAAGGAGGACGTCGACTTCCAGAAGCTTGCCCAGATTGTTGGGTATATGAGGAGGGAGTTGAAGAGACTGGAGAACGCAAGCGATGACGAGGTTGTCAACGGTGCCTGGACGTTCAAGGGCGACCCGGGTGATGAGGCCAGCCTTGTCAAGCAGGCGAGCAGGATGATGCAGGAGAACACCAAAGCGTGAGAGGCGATGCAGCAAGTTGCCAAAGCGTGAGATGCGACGTCTGCCACACCTATGTTTCGCTCAGTCTCGATGAGTATATTGTATACTATGTATCCTATTGTGTAGATCACACGCTGTGTGTCGCCACACCAGCCAATTGTAGAACACCACCACCAATAAGTACCAGCGTCAAGCCTCGTTGCGATCAACACACACACAGACACACACACATACATACACAGCATATTGCCGCCGACCTGGCCAGGGCAGCGCGCAGCGATCTTCGGAATCCTGCGGGAGTACCCGAGGGGTGCGACCTTAGGCTCTTTGTCCAACGTTAGTGCAAGTGCAAGAACTTCTTTGTTCGCAGCGGTGAAACAGGTTCGGTGGGCTTGGACAAACAGCTAACACACCCAAGCGCTTACTGTCTCTTTGTTTGCGCAACGGGACCCGGCAGCCAGGCTTCGGCAAAGTCGCGTCATGTTGAGGAGCTGCCAACTGCCAACCTGGACTTGAGCAAACAGGCTGGCGATTTTCACCGGGGAGGCTCCGGTGAGGAAGACAACGACTACGTCAGGCGTGGTGGGTGCTCATGGTGCTGTGAATAGATATTTGTTCAGCCCTGTGGGTTTCACACACCGTCAATTTCGGCACTGGCCGCTTGTTTGAGGCTCATGGGTGCTGCGGCCGTGGGGAGCGTCGCAGCGGTCATGAGACAGGCACCAAGAGACGAGCGTTTGAAGATGTGAAGTTGGGGCGCTAGACTGGCGGGACCCCTGACGTGCCTGAAGCAGAGAACAGCGGCTCGCTCTCGCTCAGGTGGACGCAGTGAATAATCATCACAGCGAGGCGCGAGCATGGGGAGCCGGTGTGGTGTGCGGGATGGGGCTCGTGATGTCTCGTCAATATTGGAGCCGCTGGGCCTGTGGAGCGGCTGCAGGGGCGGTCCAAGGCTGCTAAACCAGCGGTCGCGTGAATAAGGTTGGTGTGCAGGCGGGCACCCAGCTTGGCAGTGAAGGCGGCAGGTAGTCTAGCACATCTCACGCTTCCCAGGTGCAGCGTCACCACTCTCAGATCGCCCTGCACGCTCGCCCCGTACCGTGCCCGTGCTGCGTTTGCTGAGCACGACAACACATTCTGGACTACTGATGCTCTTATAGCGCGCGCTGGATCTCGACCGTTTCCCCTGGCCCATTTCTGTTCTGCTCTGTTTTGTACTGTCCTGTCCTGTCTTGTTCTGTTGCGTGCTTGCCTGCTTGACCGCCTGCCTCGAGGACCCTTCCCTTGTTAGCCCCGAACGCAGACGTCGAAGCCGCTGCGGCCCCCTCAGGCCTCGCCAGCACATACGAGGACTCGGCGCGCACCCGCACCCGTAGCTGTACCTGAAAGCCAACCTGAAGCCCTTGCGTGGCCTGCCCGCGTCTGTCTCTGTCTTGCCCGCACCCATCTGCCCTTGCACGCTGCCGCCGCCGTCGCACCGAGCCCTGGAAACGGTCAGCGCAACCAGCGCCTCGCCTGCCCTGCCCTGCCCTGCCCTGCCCTGCCCTGACGGCCCGCCGCACACGAAGCATAGCAGAGCATAGCACAGCATAGCAGAGTATAGCATAGCACAGCACAGCACAGCACAGCACAGCACACCATAGCATGGAGCACGACGACGACTACTTCCCGCCCCAGCGCGAAGGCCCACACAGCAGCAGCGCTGCCGTGCAGCTCGACTCGGATAGCGACATGGCCGCGTCGGCCTCTGCCTCGTCGTCGCGAGCCGCCATGCTCTCGTCGTCGCCCGTCGCCCACACACGCAAGCCCAGTCGTCTGTCGCGCTCTGGCGTGCCGCGCCCCATCATCACACCCACGAGCCCGCTCTCCGCAACGATACCACACAACCTGCTGCCCTCAGCGCCCGCCTCGCCGCCCACACCCGCCCCGAGCCCCACGCCCACGCAACGGGCGCCCGACTGGAGCACCGCGTCGGAGCATGAAGACTCACACATCAAGGCCATCCGGGGGCATTTTGGGGATATGAACCGGGCGGAGCGGTTGCGGCTGCTGGGCGAGCTGCTGAACCTGTGCGACAGCCAGGAGCTGAGCTTCGTCGCCGAGTTCGTCAGCCCGCGCCTGAAGAAGGACCCGTTCCTGGTGCTGCCCACCGAGCTGTCCTTGAGGGTACGTACCAACTGTTGCCGTCTGACCTGGGCTAGTGCGTGAGTAGCGGCTGACATGCCTTGCAGATCCTCGAATGCGTCGATGACCCCACCACCCTCGCCCGCGCCTCGCAGGTTTCCAACAAGTGGAGAGAGCTGGTCAACGACGACGGCGCTTGGAGGCTGTTGTGCCAGAAATACTCATTCAGACAGTTGCTGCCCCACGAGCGGGACCACCCTGATTCGCCCACAGACGACATGGACACCGAGGACCAGCCGTGGATCCACGATGACACCGACCGCGCCTCGCGCGCAGACGACACCCCCACAAACAAGCATCTCGACGTCGCCTCACCGAGTGCAGCCACGGGAGAACTACGCACACGGAGCTTGGACCGTGATGCCAAGAGGACCAACTCGCAGCGCAAGTCAAAGGCAATCACATATCGATCTCACTTCAAGCAACGGTACATGGTGGAGACAGCATGGCGCAACGGCGGCGTATGCGATGCGCGACAGATCACCCCCGACCAGGGTGTCGTGACCAGCCTGCACCTGACTAACAAGTACATTGTGGTTGCCCTGGATAACGCCAAGATCCACGTCTTCGACACTGTTGGCGACCACCAGAAGACCCTGCAAGGACACGTCATGGGCGTGTGGGCTATGGTCCCTTGGGGCGACCTGCTGGTCAGCGGTGGTTGCGACCGTGATGTCCGCGTCTGGAATCTGGCCACAGGGTTTGTCTAGCCGCAAAGCATCACTCGAAACGCAACTGACAAGTTCTAGTTACCCCCAGTTCACACTCCGCGGACACACCTCCACAGTCCGCTGTCTGAAGATGTCAGATGCCAACACCGCCATCTCCGGCTCGCGAGACACAACACTACGCATCTGGGACCTGAAGAAGGGCATCTGCAAGCACGTTCTCATCGGTCATCAGGCCAGCGTCAGGTGCCTCGAGATCCACGGCGACCTCGTCGTCTCTGGCAGCTACGACACCACAGCCAAGATCTGGAGCATCTCTGAGGGCAAGTGCCTGCGCACCCTGACCGGCCACTTCAGTCAGATCTACGCCATTGCATTTGACGGCAAAAAGATTGCAACAGGCAGTCTGGACACAAGCGTCCGCATCTGGGATCCGAATGACGGGTAAGTTATTGGTATCACCCCCAACGTCCTCCCACTGACGCGTGACAGCAAATGCTTGGCTGTGCTACAAGGCCACACCTCGCTTGTCGGCCAGCTGCAGATGCGAGACGACATCCTCGTGACTGGCGGATCAGATGGCTCGGTGCGCGTCTGGAGTTTGGCAACCTACCAAGCCATCCACCGGCTGGCAGCGCACGATAACAGCGTCACGAGCCTGCAGTTCGACAACACCCGCATCGTCAGCGGCGGAAGCGACGGCCGTGTCAAGGTTTGGGATCTGAAAAAGGGCACCCTCGTGCGCGAGCTCAGCACCCCCGCCGAAGCCGTGTGGCGCGTCGTCTTCGAAGAAGAGAAAGCCGTCATCATGGCGAGCCGCGGAGGGCGCACCATTATGGAGGTATGTTGGTAGTGTCTCAGTTATCCCCAGCATTTCCGCTCACTCAACGCCATAGGTCTGGGACTTTTCCCCACCCACAGACGAAGACTTCGACACCCCACGCTCCGGCAGCCCCGCAAGCATGCCCGACCACCTCGACATCGAGCATCCGCGTCCCCAGTCCGCCATCTTGCCGCGCACCACGCCGCTCGTCCAGGAACACGACGGCGCTGGTGATGTCACCATGGCTGATGCGGGCGAGGTTTGAAAGACGGGTCCAACGAGTCACGTTTTATGTTGTTCAAACATGCGAAGAGTTGGACTCTCGCAACCATGTTACCGCGGGTGGCAGGCGCTGGATAGCGTTCAGCACGGCGCGGCTGCTGTTTTGACATCGCTATATACCCCACAGGGCTGAGTCGCTGGCCCTGGATCGTTGTTCATCATGCCTCAGGATGATGCCATGCTCGACACAACACACGCCGACACCGGCCAAGCCGCTTCCCACCCGTGAGGCCGGGTCGGCGGCATCCCTCGACCCCGATTCGGGCTGGCCCGCTTACTCCAAGACTAAGAGGTCTTCAGTCCCGCATCCCATAAACCTTCTGAGCCACATTCGTCAACCACCACTACATACAGCGACTCTGATGTTCAGATAGACCGCTGCCTATGCAACTACCCATTCATATCTGTATTCAGCTATGCTTGCGTTGGCAAGCTGGCACAAGGCCCGGCTTCTGAGGCGTTATTGTGTCGTATTGACCGCCCGGTCTGGACTCGACTTGAGTTGGAACAAGCCAGCCACGGCCAAGGCGTACGTTGTCGAAACATCTCTTATCTTGTCACATCTAGATCATTCTTCCACGATTGCATGATTCCCGTGGGGATGGACATAGCAAGCTGGAGCGAAACGAACATGAGACCCCAGTCCAGAAAGAATATGTTGACGGCGAGCAACACGGTGTCTTACTTACCATGTGCTATTGTTGAAAGCACATCGTTGCATGGAGTTGAGACAAGGCTGATTGTTGTTCCCTTCGCAACGGCTCTTCGTTCGAAAGGATTATCTGTTCTCGATACCTGTTCGCTAGAACACAGACCATCCATCTATAAGATAAGAGGAGAAGAGATGAGGCGAGATGAGGAAGTACCGGTATATTCTGTACTTCACATTCACATTCATATTCACGAAAGCAAGATGGCAAACGAACCATCAGCAGAGGGGAAAAAGTTTCCTGCTAAAGGACGGCGTTCTGGGTGGCTCAGCAGCAGCTTCTTTATACCATGCCTACGGGCTAGCGACACGGCTTGCTAGCTAGCTAGCTGAGACTAGGATTACTATATCATGTTATGTTGTAATGCATCAGATTGACGAACGTGCATGTGCGTGCTTAGTATGATATGTGATGTCGTTCGGCTCAGTTTGATTTGGCGTGATGTGATAGAACATGATAAGACTCTGATTTCCGCTTGGATGCGATGTTGGCGCAAGTCAGCATGGAGATAGGCAGTGATGAGTCAGCGTTGCGCGGCTGAGGGATGAGAGATCGAAGTGGGATGGTTAGACCTGCAGGTAGGTTTGTGACAGGTTGACGGATCGTGCTAGGAGAAGCCGGTCTACCCGACATGAATGAATGGATTAGGCTCATCGGCCGGGCATAATTCACCTCTCTTCTTTGTCCGGGTCTGTATTTTTGTCTTTATCAGTAATGACGCAGATATGCCACATTGACTGATCTACACTATGTAATTGATACTGCACTTGTAGAGTGACAAGTGCTCGCACAAGTCCAGTTCATCGACCTGATAATGCCCATCTGCTTTCTGCAGCAGAGCCAAGAGGAACAGACTTTCGCGTCTGAAGTCCATTTTGATGTGGCGAGCGCTTTGAGAGAAGTTGGATGATCCCCATTTGAAGGTACCTGAAGCTGTGAGTTAGTCCAGGCTTCAGTGAGAGGGGGGCAATGAACTGAATATCGTACCATTGTCGTTTCCGATGAGTTTATCAAGATCAATCTGCGTATCTTGCTCGACACCGTGGATGTCTTTGACATACGCTCTGAGTACGTGCTCGTTGCGAAGCTCGATCTTCACTGATGTGAGGCTGTTGTGAGGTCCGGTATGGACCATGATATGGTTCTGCAAGAGCTTGGCCACGTCCCTGTGGCCGTTCAATGATGCTAGAGATAGTGGTGTCAGTCCGAATTCATCCTGGACGTCGGGATTGATGCCATCGGCGCTTAGTAGTAGCTTCACCATCGCCTCGTTTCCGATCTCGGCAGCTAATGACAGAGGTGTCTTTCCATCTCGGTCTCTCACGTTGATGTCAGCTCCCGCCACGAGTAGCAATTTGATCAGCTGTTTCTGCCCTGTGGCTAGAGCTAATTGTAGTACACTTGAAGTGATTCCACTCTGGGCGTTGACATTACCTTCGTTTGCTGGAAGTAGCGTGTCAATCCGTTCATAGACACTCGTTGAAGCTGCTTGCAATGTAGCAGAGACATCACTATGGGTTTCAGCATCAGCCTGGCTCTTAAGTGTACGTGTTGAATCGTCGGTGCTTTCGGGTGCAGAAGATTTCTCAGCAACGTTGACGTCAAGTCGCGGATGTGATGTGAAGTCGAGCGAGCGCAGATCTTCCACAACAAGGTCGGCAGGTATGATGAATGCAGTACCCGTTGCTCTGTTCCCACCCAAAACGTGTCCGAAGGTTGTTCCAGTGCTGCCCTCCATGAGAACCGCACCCGAATCGCCATTTGACCAGGATCCTCTTAACAGACACGCTTTGTATACTTTCTCGAGCGAGTTACTATTCGGCAGTCTCATGTAAGTCGTCGTATCAAATAGTTCGACCTCGAGTTTGCCACTCGAAGCTGTCCAGGTGTAGGCTTTGTTACGTGGGCTTGTCGGTGCCCCGGCTTCTTTGAAGACATGATCCGCTCCGTCATCCTTCCTCAAGGTTTCATTGACCATGTTCTGCAAACGAGAGCTTGAGACTTCGATCAAAGCCCAATCTCTGCTAGTGGACCAGACGAACAGACGGCCGACCATAGTGAGTGACTTGATGGACGAGGCTGCTGGCGTGCAGTCTTCGGTCGAGTAGGCTTCTTTGAGTTTCATCTCTGACCTGTGAGAGAGAAAAGAATGATAGACCGTCTGTAAGAAAACGCGCTTGCCCAGTTGTACGATGTTGGCCGTGGCTGGTTGTAGACCTGAGGGATGCTTGATGTATACCGCCAAACCTTTGCTTGGGATACTTGCGGACGGTCCATCATGTAGGTCAAGCTCAAAGTAGACATCTCTGACGTGGCCGAAGTCGATTACGGCATCATACCACTTGACAGTAGTATCCGAAGACCAAAATTCGAATTCAACCGGCTCCAAGGCTGGCTTGGAACTCCGTGTCAGGCTGGGAAATCCAGACATGTGATCAACACACCAGCCACGATTTCGGGTCAAAACCTCGCTCGATTCTAAGACGTGCTTCGCTTCTCTCAGGGTTTTGGGGTGTGTTCCGATAAGAAGGATTACGGGTTTCGCGCTGTCCTGCGATCTGCCCCTCATGTAGGCTTCTATACTGAACATTTCTCCTCTCCGATCAGAGTCAAAAAGAGTCAGCAGCATGCGCCAAATATCGGCACGCATACCATTCTCAAATTGACTCTTGTATTTTTCGGTGAGTACCCAGTACGACTCCTGTACCACAAGCCGTGGGGTCAGAGCGGATGAAAATAACGTTCGTTGTGCCATGGCGACTTTGATTGTGCTTGAGTGAGTTGAACGGCAAGTCATTCAAAAGTGTCGCAGGTTATGAAGCGCTTAAGGCTTCGACCGAGTTGGATTGGGCTCGAAACGCCCGTGGGCGTATCGCGCAATGGCCTGCAGCAGGTAACGAGGCTGAGCACGCAGTCATCGCATCCCCAGCGAATCAGCCGAAACAAGTCAAGCAGATATGCGAACATGCAAAGTGCGTTGGCAGTGCTGACCCGGTAGTCGACGAATAACAAGAGCTTGTTTATGCAACATGATGTATGTGAATAAACTTGTTCAAGCCACACAAATCGCTTCCAGCCACACATGGATAGATTTATGATGTTATGTTGGTACCCCACTGTCAATCGCAAGATTTCTCAAGAAACAGATCAACTTTAACTGTTGAGACAAGATACTTGACCTTCATGACAGCAAATGGCTACGTTGCCAGACCGGCCCGCGGCATCAACTGAATTTGATGACAGTATCAAAACAGCAATCATCGATTCTCTTTGGCCTAGATATAGCCCCTCTAACATATCCGATGCTACCAATTCGGACTGGGATCCATACTTCCACTACTACAACGACCAATGCAAACATTATCGGCAGAGCCAAAGCGTTGCGATGCGCACACACTATACAATCATCGAGGTCTCAGCCCTACTACGGAGGAACCTGTCACGTGGGGCTATCGAACGAGAAGTAAGACGCAGACTCACGCCAGTCGGGCAGGTGATTTCAGTAGACAAGAACGAAAAATTAGAAAAGATGGTACACTCGACCATCGATCTTGCGGTCCGGGTACATCTAATGGCTAATTTCGGCAGTCCCGAGATCACGTTCACTCCCGGACGCACCAAGCTTTCATGGACGCATGGTAGTCTGAATGCGTTTCTGTGTGATCATTTCGACCCAAACGTGTTTCCAAGGAATGCCACTCCCCTTATCAGCTTTCAGAAAACTTTCACAGCGCGAAATATCGAACACATCGCCGGGATCAAGATATTCTGGACAGACAATCTAGCCGATCATCTACGGCTACTAGACGAAGACAAAACCGTCGCAATATTCCACCACGCAACCTTCCTCAAGCACCAAGCGATACCAGTCCTGCCGCCTCTCTACCCATCCCTCTATCCACACGGTCTCATCGAAGAGACTCTCCAAACACTAGCCCTCCTCTTCCCGCAATACGACAAAGAAACCAAATCCTGGTTAACCTCACTCTCAAAAGCCAGCCCTCACACCATCGACCAACAACTACTGCACTGCGGCCACCTCACTCTCGCAGAGCGACAACAAAACCAATTCCACTTTTGGCATGACAGACTCGTCATCCTCAAGCAAGCCTACGACGAATCGCGGCCAGCAACGCTTTCAGAGTGGTGGCATGATCGGCGAAACACCGTGCAGTGGTATACGTTCTGGGTCGCGATTGTAGTGCTGTTTCTTACGATTTTCTTCGGGCTTGTGCAGAGCATTGAGGGCGCTTTGCAGGTGTACAAGGCGTACCATCCTACGAGATGATTTTAGAAATCGGCTTCACTCAGCTGGAAAACATCTTGATTGGCTCAGAACGTGCTATGCTGGAGACGGGTTAACGGGGTAGAGGTATGCTAGCTTGGTTGCATTCGTGAAGGGGTTCATCGTGATTAGAGATGGGATTAACTGACTGGCGCTCAACATGGACCATCCTTTCTCTCGCACAGTAATGGTAGGTACAAGCTCGCTCGACAAAGAACCTCACTTAGCACCCTTGATCTCCCCTTCCCCTCGCATCCCCTCCGAGCCCGCATATCCGCCCATCAACAACCCCACACGACCCTAAATCCCATAACCGGGCTCGCGGGGGGCTTCACCACCCTGAACGCCCAGTAATTTGGCCACTCCCCAGGCGCATCAAACGCCATGCCCATCTGAAACGTCAGCACCTCCTCACACCGCGTCTGGTTCAGCGCCGCCACACCCCCTACACTCCTGATCCGGTCCCTGGCCTCCTTCTCGCCATTCGCTTGCCCAAAAACCTCCGCGTCAGCGCTGTTCCCCACGTACGTCTCCCACGTGGCCACGTCCCCAACTTCGCGGTGCACGCGGTAGACGTTGAATGTTGGATTGGGGCCAGAGATGCGCTGGACTTCGGAGTCTTCGTCGTCAGAGTTAGAGTCAGAGTCAGAGGGCGGGTACACAAACTCCAGTCTGCACGTCTCGTTCAGGGATGCGGGGGGCAGCGAGGTGAATTGCACGCGGGTGGCGATCTCGCCTTCGTTGCGCGTCTGGCGGCGCAGCATGAAGAAGTGGCGCGCGCGGTGGAGGTGGTCGATGGCGTAGGTTGGGTAGCGCGAGTTCACGACGGTGAGGTCCGAGGGGTACGCGTAGGTGCATTTGTAGGGCCCGCCGGAGGGGGTGGATAGGGTGAGGTTGAGGATTGAGGTTTCGGTTGTAGGAGTGTCGGGGGTTGTGTCGATTTCGGCTTCGGCTTGGGTGGTAGGGGATTCGGTACTGACGTTGGTGGAGAGAGCAGTTGTGGGTGGCATGGTAGTATTGAGGAAGGGGAAGGGCCAGGGTGTGGCAATGGTATGGTGGATGAGGGCGAGGAGGGCGGTTGTGGTTGTAAGGCGCATCAGGTTGTAATGATTGTATGATATGTGAGAGTGGTTCGAATTATGAGCTGCGTTGGGCGTATTGTAGAGTGCTATAGGTTGATGTGAGGTTTGGAGGATGTGGGAGACGAGTGAAGATTAATCGCGCGGGCTTCTGTCTCGTTGCCGTTTGGAAGCTACGCGTGGTCAAGGCGGTGGCAGTGGGGAAGGGAAGGAGCCAGGAACCTTTAACTGGCAATCACCGCAGCTACAGGCTGTTGTAAGAGTAAAGGACAAACCCTCGATGGGTGCGGAAACACATGCACAGGCTCCGAGTGCGAAGATAACACTTCCATTATATCTACACGCCACGTATAAGCAACCTGTACCAGCACCCCATCCGTCCATCTTCCAATACCGCGTCGAGCTCAACGTACAAATACGCGACCCACTCGCACTGTCCAAAGCAGAATCTGAGTATCGTCAGCAATAGCCCAAGACAACACCGACTCAAAAAAGCGTATTTTGTAAAGAGAGATCAGACATCCAAGGAAGACATTCGTATTGCGTTCAGTGCCTCAGTCTAGGTTCAAGTCGAGACTAACGTGGAAACTGCGAATAGTGGAAGATTTCATCATCTCGGCACGCAAGCACGCGGGTGCTTGTGTTGCGTGCTGGAAAAGGAGGGAAGGAGATGAGGTACTTACGAGAAGTGGAAGGCGAGCGCGTTGAGGGCTGTGGTGATTAGTTAGGGGCACGAGGAGCAACGAGCATGATTGATGCTGTATCGTGTTGCTTTGTTCCTTTGTTTGAAGCTTTGGATGTTGGTGGTGGAAGGTTAGGCAGAGATATAGGAAACTTTTATTATGGGTCCGGAGGTGGGTTTCGCCGGTCGCCGGGACGTGTGTCGCGGCGCGTTACAGTGTGGGGCCGCGACGCAGCGCATGGTAGCGGCATGTGAAGACCGCCAGCCAGCCACCTAGCCGTCTATCATAGATCACCACCCTACAACTCGACGACAATCTTCCCAAAGCTCACTCCCTGCTTCTGCTTATCCAACCCCTCCTGCACCGCCTCTAATCCCCCCTTGACAATCACCGCCTCGGGCAACGCCTTCAGCGTCCCCTTCTGCAGCGCCTCAGGCACCCAGCTCGCCCACACCACATCACCGATGTACTTGTCCGCCAGCGCGACACTCGGCGCAAACACACTGTCGCCCTCAATTCCCTCCGGCAGTCCCTGAGCCCCCGGCATGACCGAGCCATACCTGCCGCCCAGCTTCTTATATACAGGCGCCCACGCCTTGGCCGCATCAGGCGAGCCGATCGCGTCGCACACGCCTGCGAACTGCGTGCCTTCAAGCGCAGCGATGATGTCGTCCGCAACAGAGGCGGAGTTGTAGTCGAACACGGCGGCTGCGCCCAGCGCCTTGACGCCCTCGATGTTGCGTGCAGACGCCACGCTGACGACCTTGTGGCCCGCGCCCGCGGCGAGCTGGATCGCGGTTGCGCCGACGCTGCTTGAGCCGCCCCAGACGAGGACGGACTTGCCCGAGGCAGGCGGGTTGGCGTCGGAGGTGGAGGGGAGAGGGAGCGCAAGGGTTTCCTTCTTGAAGAGGCAGGCTGCGGCTGTCGAGATGGCGAGGGGGAGGACTGCCGCGGAGGTGTAGGGGAGCGAGTCTGGGATCTTGGATACCACCAGCGCGTTCAGCGACGTGTAGTTCTGGAAGCCGCCGTCCGCGGGGTTCGAGGTCACCAGGGAGAAGGCGTGGCTGTAGAGAGTCAGCGTCAGTGTGAGTTCTGCCTGTGATGTGATTTGTGATCCGTGATCGTTATGTGTGCGTGTGGGAGAGACGAGACGTACCCAAGCACGCGGTCTCCTTTCTTGACATGCGTGACGCCCTCGCCCACTTCATGGACTTCGCCCGCGACATCTGTGCCCAGCACCATAGGGTACTTCTGCACGAAGACTCCTAAATTTGGTCAGCCCCTGCAGCAACACCAACCCTCTCAATCCGCACAGCACACCAACATACCATAGTCCTGGATTTTCCCTGCCTTGCATCAGTACGCCAATCTCCATATCAGCAGTGAACTAGATCGATCGAAACTCACAGTCCACGGGGTTGACAGCGACAGCATAGTTTTTCACAACCACCTGCCCCTCCCCCGCCTTCGGCAGCGGCGCGTCCTTGACCTGGAGGGGCTTGCCCTTGGGCTCAGTGATGTATGCGGCTTTGTTCGACATGTTGAAAATGGGCAGTTTTATTTCGTTCCGTATTAATTCTCAATTGAAGTCTCAACGGCTGACGCAGTATGTATGTAAGGTGAATGTGATGTGAGAGCGTAGGGTTTCAGAAAGTCAAGCTTGCACAAGCTCTAGGCCGTGGTTAAGCTTACGGGACCCCACCGTCCATTTCCCTCTCCCCACTTGTTATTGCAGGACCTTGGTTGGTAAGCAAATGCGGTGTGCAGAAAAGGCCTCCCTCGCACGCAATGCTTGTGTGCGTTTGCGGTATGGTGCCGAGGTACTTCGTTGATGTCATGGTTGGTTGGGCCGAAACCATTGGTCCGTCCGATTACATGGCAGGGGCGTTCTGCGTTGTACCTATCTACACTGTAGGTACTGTACCGTGTAATCTGTTGCTGAAGTACATTTCACCCTGGCAAATATGACCGATTCCATTCGTGACTCTATTTTTCTTCCGCAGCGAATCTGACACTGCATCTGCACACATTACATAGTACATCTCACGAATCCACCCTCTATACCGTCTTCTGCCGTCTCCCCAGCGTCTTCCTCCTCTGTTTGATCATATACGTGAACATGATATACGCTCCTACATCTCAGTCAGCACCTCCATCACACTCACATCTCCCATGCAAAACCACAAACAGACTTACCAGGAACATACAACGCGAGCAGAAACCACCACACCGCGCTCAACACCGGACTAATCTTCCCCACATCCCCAATGCTGCTGTACATCAACCACCACTCCGCGCCGATCCCAATCGGATACAACGGGTAAAACATAGTATACCTGCTCACACGTTAGCTCAACCCGCGACACACCCCCAACATCCACCCGGATACATCACCCATCAACCTCAACCTGCGCGGACAAAGCACTACGTACCGTAACCACACCAACCACCCCGGCGCCACGCCGTGCAGATTCGCCGCCAGATAGAGATAGCGAATCGAGTCCGCGAGCGCCCATGCAAGCACCAGCGCGGGAAACGCACGCGACGCCGCCGTAGACACGGGGAACCACCACCAGATCATCCAGACCTGGATGACCCGCGTGAGGACCTGTGTTGCCGTTGTGCTGACGGGGGACTTCACGAGGCCTGACAAGTGACTGTCAGTAGTTGTTTCCCGAGTGGGACGAAGACGAATCATCGCGCTTCTGCCTACATGTGTGCTGGACGGTTTGGGCAGATTTCACAGGGTATGGGGGAAACGGGCGTACCGAGTGCAGCGTGCAGGATTTCTACTACGGTGGCGGTTTGCACCCAGCGCGCAAACGGCTCTACAGCGTTAAACACTGCGAGGCGCCCTGATGGAAGGTGCTTCAGCGCCGTGACGCCGATGCTGAGCCATAAGCTGGCGAAGAAGAGGTTGAAGAGGGTTAGGTAGAGGGTGCGCAGCTGCGTAGGCATGGTAGATGTTTGCACCTGGGATGTGCGATCGCGCGCGTTCTGGGCGGCCATGGCAGTCAGTGTTCTTCCCGCTGATGGCGGACGAAGCTGTCTCTAATCATGGCGATTAGAGTCGCGGAAATTTTTGGGTCTTGGTGTTGTCGCGGAGGATGCTCGGATGGGGCGCGTGAACCGAGGCTAGAGTGCAGTCGGGTGTTTGCTTCCTCCATCCTTCTCTTTTGTCATAGTCCTTGATGCTTTGAAAAACAAGAGATGATCTCTCATTGTTGTCGTTCGGTTTTGGGTATCTGATGGCTACAGTATGCATCATACTCGTATGTTTCTCCCATCGAGAAGCAGCACCTAGCCGCCTTGGTTGGACATTCTGATTCCAGGATCCGAGCGCACTACACCTAACCATGCAAACACAGTGCAGTTGTCTTGTGATTATCATCCCTTCGGTCTGGAAAAAAATGAATTTTCGCTGAACATAACGCTCGACTTATTATCAGCGCCGAACATTCAACTCGCTCTGGCCGAAGGTGGATAACAAGTACATGGAAAATATTGACTACGTTTTCTTTGACATTGACAATTCGAATGGTGGTTCAAGAGTTTTTGCTGTACATCGACCAGCAGCAATGAGAAGAAAGTGACAGTCGACCGAAGAAACGTGCACCGCTCAGTCTTCCCGTCGCACAAGATTGATCGCATTGTAACGAATTCGATCATTGGTCAACAATCAATTTCGAGACGCGAGCTCCTTGAAGTGTACGTCGAGTCTATTGCGTTGTAGACAATTCCTTAGGGTGTTCTTCATCATAGCGTCAAACCCTATCTCAATCAGACGAACAGAGCGGAATTCTCACTTCTGTGCAGTGCCATACGAGGCGCGTCCGCCCACATATCAACCGCAAGATCTTCCCAACTCTACACCGTGCTGGCGCTAAATCAATCTGCGACCACACAGTCTGTGCTTGTTTGAAACAACGCACCAACGTGGACCTGAAACGTGACACCGGATCTGCATGAACGATGACAGTGTTCTGACACCGCCGCCGAGCCTCACCTTAATCGTTCTGTTCCTGCAAACACCGGAAACGCGTGTCCTCGGCTGCTCGGCTACCCGTTTCCAACATCTGGAGAAGGGTTGTGATTGGTGCGTTGGCGCGACTTCGCTGCGTTTTGTGTTCATGCGTTTCTTGTAGAGAAAGTTTGGATGTGTGGTGCACGGGTGCTGAGCTTTTAGCCTACGGGAAGCATGGTTGGTGGTCAATGGGTAGGGTTGGGTGAGTTGAGTGCCGGTGTGATGGGGGTTGCTGATAGAGTGCATGTAAAGCCGTGTATCGCTGGATGATGAGCCAGCCTGAACAAGTATAAAAACACAAGCAGCGACGACGTCTTCATCATCATCGCCTCGATCATCAACCAGCTCCTTCATTCACTTCACAGTCTGAGACTCTACTCCATTCTACATTCAAGCTTCCAGCTGGACTGTCTTTACACCCAAAAACTCACTCACTCACTCATTCAATTCTCACGCAAAACACCAACCATGCGTTTTAACATTGCCACTACCGCCGTCTTCTTCGGCCTTCTCGCCTCCGCCTCCGCTGGTCCCGTGACTTTGCACCAGCGCGATGAAGTCCTTGCTCCCAAGGCCCGCGACACGACTTCCTTTGCAGGTCTTGCCGTTGCCGCGCTGGCTGAGGGTCTTCAGGGCAGACATGCAGCCGGCAATGGCACCAACGGTGGGATGGGCGGGGGCCAGAGCGGTAGTGGTCGTGGAGGAAAAGGCCGTGGTGGAAAGGGTGGAAAGGGTGGCAAGGGTAACGGTGGTGGAAGCTCTGGCGGAAGCTCTGGCGGAAGCTCGAGTGGCAGTCAAAGTGGAAGCTCGAGTGGCAGTCAAAGTGGAAGCTCGAGTGGCAGTCAAAGTGGAAGCTCGAGTGGCAGCCAAAATGGAAGCTCTACTGGAAGCCAAAGCGGAAGCTCAAGTGGAAGCCAAAGCGGAAGCTCAAGTGGAGGCCAGGGGGAAAGCTCCATGAGCCCAGGAGAAGACTCTAGCAGCTCTGGAGGAAGCAGCAGCAGTGGTGGAAGCACCGGAAGCACCCCTGGCAATGGAAGCGGCGGCAACTCGTCTGGCTCGTCTGGCTCGTCTGGCTCGTCTGGCTCGGACAGTAGTTCCTCATCTGGGACTGGAAACGATCAATCTGGCTCTGGTAGCAGCGGAGGTCAGTCTCCCTCAGGCAATGGGGCCGGCAGCTACGGTGGAGGCAGCGGTCAATCTTCTACGGGAGACAACAACGGCCAGTCCAGCACTGGTAGCGACGGGAGCTCGGGAAGCGACTCGAGCGGAAGTGATGGAAGCAGCTCCAGCTCAGGCAGCGGCAACGATCAATCGTCCTCATCCGATAACAGCAGCTCGACAAGCGGAGGCTCCTCGTCAGGCAACGATAGCGGAGCCAACAGTGGCAGTGGTGGCAGTTACGTGAAGCGTGGCTTCATGGTCCGTCGAGCACGCTGGAGCGCTTAGATGAAGGGGTTCCGGTGAAGGTTGGCGTCCTATAAGCTATAAGTGATGAAGAGGACGTAGAAGTAGACAGCAATGAACGTTATAAAGTCCAACTCTTCTCAACGTCAGCAACTGAATACAAGCTTACCACCATCGCAGCGAAGGGCAACGCAGAGCAGTCTCGACACACTCGAGATTCGGCACTCGTCAATCTACATCTATATGGGCAAAACATCATCAAGTCAGTGTGACTACATTTCAACCAGGTAGAGGGACAACGTTGTGGTCATCGTCAGAATGCCCAGATGCTCCTATACTTTCTGCATTAGGTGGGTATCTACGTGGAAGATGAGTGCTGTCGGTTGCTTATTGCGATAATCACTGTGAAGGCGCAATACTGATGCCCAGATACAATATGGCTTTTAGTAACGGGTGATGTGTCCTCGGTGACTGCGCGGAGGAAGAGTAGGTTTCGACGCCGCTGACGTGAACGCTTTCTGAAGTTGGTCAATGCGCTGCAAGTGCCGTCCCGCCCTTCGCCCCTCACAAATGCACATCTATCACACAGCCATGTATGGAGGCTAATTACAAATTGATTCGAGAGGAGAGTTAGAGCATGCACCACCAGCTGTATTGTTCGTCAGCGATGCCAGACCATAAGTCGGATCATAGAGATCGAATACTGAAAACACTGCAAGCTCCGCTCACAATCCCGTCGCGGTAGTTGGAAGAGATCGACAGCTGTCAATTTGTCTATGCATGTGGCATAGTGCACTTTCAATGTTCTAGAATAATGACATACCTACTATCGGTGGTATGTGCTGTGATGCCACTCGGCCAACCATCGCCCAAATTACTGACGTGCAGCAACTGCACATTCTCCCTGAACCACGGCACACATTCACAACAGAGACACCGCAATCCCCGCATACCATAGCAACTCCACACAGGCTTCAGCGTGGGGAGACACGCTAAGCAGACGATCGTGTTTCGCTCTTCATTCCGTTTTTGGCAGCTCGTTGCATGCAACGTCCAAAAGGCGCAGCCCTCTCGCTTTTATCTAACAGCTTCTTTTCGAGCCATTCTCCGAGCACAATGGCACACCGACCAATAACGAATCGATAAAAAGTCAGACCTTTGTCCACCGACGTCATGTTGCTGCGGAATACATACTGGCATCTTGCGTGTCAGTCGGGCCTGCTCTACCACAGTATCGTCCCATGCAGAGTGACCAAGAATTCCAAGATCCAGGTACCAACTCAAATCGATCTCCGTCAAGCTTTTCTGAAAGAGGATATCACAGCGGCTGATCTGCACGCCAACCCCACGAGACCCTTCCGGATGTTGCTATCCGGAGGCCAGTCCGGGACTAGCGCAGGTCAAGTTTGCGGGGATAGCGAGCATGACCATGGTGCCGCGGCTCTTCACGAAGTGTCGTGAGGCGACGCCTAGCTCTTTGGGGACTCAGATGCGACTAGACGTTCGGAGCGTTTGCCTTTACGAATGTAGCAGCAACCGATCGTCACAGCGTTACATGCAAGAAGGCAATTGCCGCAGGTCAGCGTTCTTCCAAGGAAGACGATTGGGCATTTCACAGCGCTGTCTTTCCAGAGATCGACAGCCAAACTGCATGTCGACCATTGATAGTCTCACCGAGGAAATTACGGGGTATGAACCATCAGTATGCACCATGTAAGCGTCGCCGGTTATAACAGTGAGGAATTGTATAAGTTGCAGTGGGTGCTACGACCGTTGATGCAGTGCTCTATACTTCGACGATCTTTGAATCGAGTCTTTCATCATGAGATTAACATCGCAGTTGCTTGTCGCCGGTCTGGCACCCTTCACCTATGCCTTCCCCGCCATGATGTACGAGGCAGCAGCTGCCGACCCAGCCATCGCAGCTCGCGCCGAAGAAATCGCTGAGAAGCTGAAGTCACGTCAAGCTGGTGCAGACGCAGCTACCGCTCTCTTCGAGCCCATAAACACATTCGATGCAAAGAAGCAATTCATCGATGTCAGGCCAGGCAGTGGCCACGAGTATGTGCCTCCAGGCTCCGGGGATCTTCGAGGTCCATGCCCTGGACTGAATGCTTTTGCGAATCATAGTAAGTCTTCTTGAAAGATATAAGTGAGGTCCCCGTCAACTAACTTCAACAGATTTCCTCCCTCACAACGGATATGCGACAGTTCTTCAGTATATCGACGCAACCACAAAGGTGGTCGGTATGGGTCCTAACCTAGCCCTCTTCTTGTCGGCGCTCGGTGGTGCGATCGATGGCGATATCTTGAACTGGTCGATGGGCGGCACGCCTTCGCTCGCTCAAGGTGGCGCAACAGGTATCTTGGGTAACGGACTCATCGGTTCGCACAACAAGTACGAAGGCGATGCCTCGCCTACAAGAGCCGACTTGTACGAAGCAGGCAATAACTGGAAGACTGTCACAGCTCAGTTCCAGGATCTGATCAACCACTCCCCAGGCGGTGTTGTCACACTCGACTCTCTCACCGCCTTCCGTTCCGACCGCTTCGACACTCAGATCAAGAACAACCCCTACTTCTTCAACGGACCTTTCACTGGTGTACTCGTGCAGCCCGCCGCGTACACCTTCATCTACCGCTTCATGGCAAACCACACTCAAGATCACCCAGAGGGTATTCTCACTTATGAGACAATTCAGTCTTGGTTTGGTGTCAGTGGCAGCAACAACAACTACCAAGCCAACCAGGGTACTGAGCAGATTCCATTGAACTGGTACAGGCGCGCTCTCGAATACCCTTATGAAACCGATTACTTTGTCGTGGATGCCGTCAACGCCGCGGCCCTTCACCCCAAATTCCTCAACGTCGGTGGTAACACTGGGACGACCAACTCTTTCGCTGGTGTTGACGTTTCCGACCTGACCGGTGGACTTTACAAGTCTGCAGATCTGACCAAGGGTAACAATTTGGCCTGTTTCCTCTATCAGCTGTCGGCTCAGGCGAAGCCTGACATCCTTCTCGGCCCTCTGAATCAGTTGACAGGTGCTATCGGAAGCATTATTGGTTCTCTCAGCTGCCCGCAGTTGCAGGCTATTGATGACAAGCAGCTGCAGCAGTTCCCCGGTTACAGGCGCAACCCAGTGTATGCCTAGACATCTGCAGAATGTCGCTGAAAATAGCATGAGTCATGATTACGAATTTATTGGTCCTATACATACATGTAATGAATGTAGAAACGAACTACTTTTCGCTCTCATATCATTGCCTTCCAGTACCTCATCGTCATTGTGTGAATGCTGTCGCAACATATTCGTTTACCTAAGCCTTTATACTCAAGATGAGACATGAGCATCATTCTCACTCTTACTAGTAGCGTCGTCGCTGCGTGGCGTCGAAGTGAAAGCAAACCCGCACTATATACCAAGGCCAATTTACTCTCACCCGCGTCCTATAGCGCAGCCTCCACTCGCAGTCACCTCCACACCACTACTTCACCACTCACCTCAACTGGCCACGCTCTAACACAGTCCCCATCAGTCGAGATGGCTTTGTTGACCAAGGCACCACCAGAGAATGACACGATACCCGCCTCGGATCTTGATGAAGGAAAACGGCAAATGTCACGCGCGAGCGACTCGAACACGAACGACGACACGGACGAAGTCATGGAAGAAGTGGCGCAAGACGTCAAGATGTCTACCTCCGAGACCGACGCAATACATGTAACGAGGTCATGTCTTCTCGACTTGCCTGGGGGTAAGGAACCCTCGCTGACTCTGAAAGTAACTCACTAATGTTTCCATCATAGAGATCCGGAACCTTATCTACGGCTTTGTGATATCCGAGTATGAGCAGGTCTCGCTTGTAGCGCCCCGGCGAGGCCTACAACAAGACCTAGTATCGCCTTCACGCACGCAGGACTGGAGCACGTTTGGACGAGGCTTCCTTGGATTGACACAAGCCAATCGTCAAGTGAGAGCAGAAGTATTCTCTCTTTGCGATGAACATCTTGATGTTGAGCTTCTGCTAGACGGACTCGAGGACTATACTTCATGTATAGCGTCGGGTATCAGATATCGTTCTGTTTGCATTACTCCCAGCCCGTCATCCTCAATAGATATAAAGCCACTTTCGATGATCGCCGTTCGATCGCCTCTCAGATTATTGTCTTGGACTTCGTATATACTCGATGCTCTACTCCGTCCAGATGAGCTTCCAGGATGGCTTGATTATCTCGAGAAAGGTGCCAGCCGTCTTATGGTTCTGACGGATAAATATGGCTTCCCTAATCGACGGAGCGTGCTGTACCCAAAGACAGCTCTACCGATCCACATATTCATCAAGAAGGAGTACGCAGAGCGATGGATGGAGACCGGAGAAGGCATAGACGCCGGTTCTGAGGTGAAGAGAGCCTGGCTAGCTCGATTCTGCCTCGATAAATACAGTGACGAAGTGGAGGTCTCTATCGACTAGCGAGCCTGCGTAATACCGCCTACCAAAGGTAGCACGGCCTTTCATGGGGACGAACCACGAAGAGCAACATTAGAGATCGTTCCATTGGAACCATTCATTCATTAACAATTCGTCTCAAGTCGGATATCTCTTTATTGACGCACCTCTGGCATTGTGCCTGGATTTCCAACAGTATCATGAGATGCAGCATTATACTAAAAGACATGCACCGGCTGCATGTTTGGCTCATCCTCCACCGCTTCTCCGTCCATGATCCCATGCACATAAGCGTCTCCGATCAAAGTCAGCTGCGGACAAGCTGCTTTTCGGCCATCGACTTCCCTCATAACGAAAGGCACATTCCCGCCACTGAAGACCCAAATCTGATCTCCAGTCTTGGTATTTGGTGGACCAATCCCGATATAGCCTGATTTAGTAATGAAAAAGTTCTGATTTTCCATCATTCCAATGAGCGACTCAAGTAAATCGGTAAACACTGCTCCTTCCTGTCGATGTGCGCGCCAATTCCTGAAGTTTTTCAACATGTCTGGCTCGATGTACATGGGTTCACTGAAACGCTGTGATCTTTGACTGATCGTTCTGACGTGATCTTCAAAATTTGCGGTTCGCCTAGGCGTACCTAATGGTGGTGAATTTGACGTCATGTCGCGAATCGGAGAGGCCCTAGAGTAGGGTGCTTGTAGGCGCTCCGAGCTTCTCGACTGATGGCGTGGAAGGATCGCTGTAATCTCGCGTTTCGTTGTATCTCTGCTTGTAGGTCTTCGTTCGAGTGGAGTGTCTTTGTCGATATGAAAGTCAATCGCACAACCAATAGGCGGAGACAAGTCGCTGCGTTCGTGTAGCTCTGTGGAAGGATCACTCTTTTGATCGTCCGATCCGGCTCCCTTATCCGGACGCTGTTTGTGTAAAGCCATGAGTGAGCTATTGGTAAGTGAGAATTCTACCTCAACTGGCGTGGTTGCAGACTTGCTGTCTAGGCCTGGCGCCATCTCTGTCACTCTGGACGTAGGAGGACTTGATGAATCGTGCGATGGTCCGGATGTGAACTGTGGAGACGTCGAGGAGTACCTTTGCGAGGTGTAAGAGGCCGGTGAATACTGTGGAGAGTACCTTGGCGAAGTCGGTGAACAAGGAGAAATGGGCTGCGGGTAAGTAGGGGTTATTGGTGAATATGTTGGCGACTCCAACCCGACTTCAGACGCAGAAGTAGCATCAGCAAAATCTAGATCAATCCTGTCCTCGAGAACGACATTCAGCTTCTTGAATAGATCCTCGAAGTCGGTCTGGAGTCGTGCACGACTGAACGATGCCGTTCTACCAAGTGGTCGCTCGTCCATAATCAGGTCGCCCAACAAAGTCCTACATAATGCCGAGTCCCATGTATGACCATCTCTGTAAGTTTTCTGGGCGTTGTGTGTGTCTCTATATTGCTCTGCGAGCTGTATACAGTCCACCAGAGGTTTCCGTAGCTCATCAAGGTGAATGCTCTCCTGTGCATTCGCACGCAATAGTTCTGTAGTAAGCAAGACTTGGTCGACGTGAACGCCCCTCAGGCTGAGCACGCCAGATTCGACAAACTCGTCAATCTCCAGTTCGTTGTTCCCACTTGCAGCAAATTCGTTATATCTGTGCGAATGTCCCCACCACTTCAATTGGCGTTTACCGATACGGTTGCATTGCGCAAAGTCGATGGCCCATGTCGGATTGTTGGGTGTTGTATGTGACAACTCACAGGCTCCTAACAACGGTCTTAATCCGCGTTCGTGCTTGATCAAGTCTCTTGTGGCCTGGGCAAAAAGATCGTGCGCTGCTATGGTATAGTCGCATGAAAGGGCACTAGGAATCGCATAAGGTGAGATCAAACCAAGCAAGGCGTAGATCTTGTCGCGAGGGTCAGTATACTCACGATGACGCCACCTCATGAGTAAATCAAGAGCATTATCTGTCTCAGAATGCCGAAATCCGTGTACAGGATAGAGAAGGCGCCGAAGCAGCTCGGTGTATGTATGGCGGCGCGTAGCAAATCCTTCCGGAAGGAGTGGCAGGCTGGTCAAGTCACGCAAATTTCGTGCAGCATCAAGCACGGCTGTGCGATCAATGGACATATGACCCCACATCAGCAGACCTGCTGGAGGAATGATGGCTTCTTGCACTGTCCAAATACGTGACCACCAGGGATTTCCATACATGGAAAACTTTTCGAAGGCTCCCCGCGCAGCGACACCTTCCTCCGAATCTTGAAAGAGGACAGGTAAACCGTCTAAAGGAGTTGTCGTCGCTGTCGCGGTTCGTCGCAGAAATTCGAAGACGGCCTCAGCGGCGTTGTGTGCGACGCCAACATCATCCCCCGGTACTTCTCCCATCCATGTGACGCATCTTGTACATTTTTTGTAGATGTCTCGCATAAGAGCTACCTGGGCAGCTTTCTCTTCCAGATCCCACTGGTTGATGCAGATTTGATCGATCCAAAGGACCCGTTCAGATTTTTCGTGTCGAAGACGCAGCAGACCGGCATACAGATTTTGCGTGACCTTGATTGGTGTGCCTGCCAGATCGATGGTCTTCTCCTCGAGGCAAGCTCCCCAAACATATGACACGGTTTCGAAGTCCGGATCCTCGTCAAGGCTGACGACACGGGTCGCGCATCGAATGGTATCGTCCCGGATACCAGGCAAAAGATGCAAAAGTCGAATCTCCCGCTCGTTGCTGCGCATAGTGATGATGATCATAGAAATCGACGACGCAGGGTCGCTCCCAGAGTCTGAGGCAAGGCCAGGTGAGTGGGGCAAGGCGGCGGGGCGGCAAGGACCTTGTCGCTATAGGCCACAGCATCTTACACGGGATGCCCCACCACAGCCATCACCTTGTCTGCTGAAAGGTCCTCAGGCGATGCAGCGCCGCACGTATGCTTCGATGTACCTGAACTTGAAGGGGTCTTTTGACAACATCATCGTGTGAGCAGCCACGTCCAAAACCAGGTGCAGAAGTCTTCGGGGATTCTTCTGCGCTGGTCATTGCGACTAGAAACCACAAGGCAATTGAATGAGCTTCGCTTAGGTCAGAGGAGTAGCTGTAGTATTGATGTGAGCAGTTGTCTGATGCGAGTCCAGTTGCTCTTTCGAACGGAATGAATCTCTCGGATGAGCTGACCTCCAAGCCGCAATCATTGATAATGTAGTGCGCGGAAACCGAATTTCGAACAGCCTAGGACATCCAAGAGGGTCAATTATGAATGTACCTAGTTGCGGTGATGATCGCTGGTCAAACGTAAGCCTGGCTAATCCGCAAATAACATCGCACGAGGCTGGGCGACGGACGCATCGCGAGGCCGACTAAGATGATGCTAGGTATCACGACGATAGGAGACATCAATGATGTATTTATGACAGTTGGTGTTGAGCCGGCACAGGCTCTCGAATTGGCTCGGTTGACTGCAATTATGCGCTATCTACCGCTAGCTGTCGATCATTCTTTCCGTAATCAGAGCACACTAACCATTTTGGATAGATGGGGTTCTGATGACGCATCCGAAAAGAGTAGCGCTGCGATGCGGGAGTCGGAAAGTCGATCAATACTGCAATTTCCATCTCTTCAACATGGGCAAAGTGACGATCGTCAGGAGTTGCCGAAGCGCAATCCCCGGAAGCAGGCAGTCCATCTTCCGATGACTTGCAAGAGCATTGTGCTTTGAACGCTTGTAAAGGCGTGGCTCTGCAGCGAACTACCCATGATTTGCGCACTGGTACTTTCCTTGAGGCTGACATCACACAACTATATGGCTCTGGCGCTGAGCAGAAGAGCCTCTCGCGGAGCTTTGAGGACCGAAGATCGGCACATACTAGCCGTTCAGCTACTTTGCATCGTCGAGGCTACGGAAGCCAAATCCACGAAGTGTCTTACCCAATTTGAGGCGAATTCTTTTGGAATTTGTTCCATTGGAGAGTTTCTGACAAGCTCCATTATTGATCGACAAAACACCATACAATGGTACATGTTAGCTTTCTGTTCAAGGCTTTCCAGTGGTACCTCTCGTTCCTACTCCGCGAACCGTGATGACGGACGAGGCTTGAAAGCAACGAAGGGTGGAGAAGCGAGAGTCATGCATAGTGCTGACTGAGGGCGATCTAATCTTAAGCGAGGAAGTTGCCAGTATTTAGAGTTGGTACAACGCGTTGCAATTGCTCATTATCCAGCTTCATTCCCCATCGCTCAACCTCAGATCAAATTTCACCTCTAAGCATCTTAAGCCTGTTGCATACTTGAAGAACATCCGTAACCATGAAGACCTCTACATTCGTCGCCGTCTCCCTCCTCTCCCTGTCCTCTACAGTTGCCGCTGCCCCTACACCACAGCTCAAGAACATCCTTGGCTCGATCACAAACCCAGGCGCTGGTAACAACAACCTTTTCCAGGGCAATGGTAACAACAACGGCAACGGTAACGGGAATGGGTAGGTCATCACCTATAATTCTATTCATACACTTCTGACTTGATTCAGCAACTCTGCTGGTAACAACAATGGAAACGGCAACTCTGCGGGTAACGGCAACTCCGCTGGCAATGGCAACACAGTCACTTTCCCATCCATCTTGAAGGAACGTGGCCTTTTCGACGGACTCTCTGGCATCACTAACACTATTGGTTCCATCACTGGCGCTGGCGCCGGTAACGGCAACACCTTCAAGGATAATGGCAACGGTAATGGAAACAACAACGGAAATGGCAACAGTGCTGGCAATGGGAATGGAAACAACAATCAGGCGGGTGACGGGAACTCCGCTGGCAACGGTAACACCGTCAACTTCAAACGTGGTCTGCTTGATGGACTCTCTGGAATCACGAACACTGTTGGCTCAATCACAAACCCTACTGCTGGCAGTGGGAACAAGTTCCTGGGCAACGGTAACGGCAACGGCAATGGAAATGGAAACGGCAACTCGGCTGGAAATAACAATGGCAACGGCAACAGTGCTGGCAACAACAACCAGGCGGGCAATGGAAACTCGGTCAACGTGAGTCCTGATGTGAGCCCTAGCATTACTCTGCCCAACGTCGCGCTGCCTGACATCAAACTCCCCGACATCTCGTTGTAAGGCGTTGTGGAAGGTCAGTTTGCGAGGCGGTAATGCATTGAATAGTGCTGACGACATGACAGTTCGGTGCTTGAATGTCGACTGTTAGCGAACATTGGGGGCGTTGAGGCGCACGATTCTGGTCATATCTGGGAACTAAGTTTCCCTCTACGCTGCGCTTGCCCTGCACGCAACATAATCATAATAAATTCCATGTTTCTATAACTTACACGAACTTTTGTCACCCTCCGTGATCGCGAGTCCAGCGTTCTGCTCAGTCCCTTAGGCGTCCTTAATTCTTTAACTTACAGTCCTGCTAGACTTAGAAGCTGACGGGCTTACATGGACCCTGAACAGATGTCAACTTGGCACATGTCAGCTTGAGAACGACTACCTCATAGAACTTTACAATACTCGGGTTGGCTAGGCACTATGCTACTGATTGTGCTACTGATTGATGCCGCTTTGCCTGTTAAACCAATATTTATCCGGACGAAACGCCCAAGCTAAAGCAGCGCACTGACAGCGTCGATCTTCGATACAATGATCCGCGTTAGGTCTGCAACGCTAGCCTAGCTCTCGTTGCCATCCCAGGTACGCATCGACGATGAACGAAAATCATTTGTATGCCTCCTGGGGACGGCCTGTTGACGAGAAATAAGCATTGTAGATCTGCAAGCTTCTCAGAGCTTCGTGTCTCTTCACTTTGTGGGTCCTTCCTCCGATGCAGCCTCATATCACGACGATAACCTCTGGCAAATCACAATAGATGTTTATTGGGAAACGATCTAGGGCGCAGTAAGATGTCTTTCCTAGAGCAATTGAATCTTCAACGTTCGCATGATTTCATAAAATAAAAGGCAAACGGAAAGAACCATGATTATTCTCAGTTGTCACAATGATGTGTAACGAAGCATGTAGAACAGAGTAGAAGATGGGCATAGCCGCAAATTTGGTTGACAAGTTTTGTTATTACACCTTCATCGAGTAGCAGAGCGTATGACAAACTAATGATTCCGCAGCTTTATCTTCTTAGAATAATATGTCAATGGGCTACGAGTGGTTTAGATAAGCGGGAAAAGCACCAAGCGTGACCGTTCATGTCTAGTACAGCCCCTTGTGGTTAGCAGGTCGTGAAAGGGAATGTTGGTATTCCATTCGGATACCTCTTCTAGACTGACTTCATTGCGATGTATCAGCTCACTTATCTAGAGACCCTTCCCGTGACGAGCACCAAATACGAACGAGCTAGCCGTATCGTATACATAATCATTCCCCTGATGGCCAGTTGAAGTGATGTTGATCCCCATGTCGCACACCCCTTTATGTGTCCGACTATGTGAAGTCAGTGTGTCTGAAAGCGTCCGGCATGAATATTTAAAGGCTACCATAGGGTAAAAAGGGTAACAGTATCAGGTAAGGATCCACACTATTGCTGCTAGTTTGCACGTATGCGATTACCACTAAGTACACCTGTACCTATAGTTAATACAATGTGTATCTGATGGATATAAGACATGCTTAGAAGACAACGTACTGGTCATGATACTAGAGTAATATAACTGAGAGTGTGATGTGTTCTTTCTAACATATAGTAACCTTTAAGATCTAAGACCTCTCACAGCCTTAACATCTAAAGCCCTTTTAGACATATGCCGTGGTTGACACTACGCTGTTTGCCTACGCAATCAACACCTGGCTCTTCAGACGCAAGCTCCTCGCCCATGGTTGTGCCACCGTGTCTGTATATAAGCCTTTCCAGCTACAAGTAGTTACCTTTCCTCCTCTATCCCACAACATTTCCCCCTCCCTCCTTCCAAGGCTCTGCAGCAAATCGAAATAGTCATGGCAACCTCGAACGCGGTGGGTTACTCGTACTCGGACTCGTTCCTTCCATATTGTATGCTCACATTGCATCTAGCAAACGAACCCTCGGCTCCCGACTCCTGACAACATCTTCTCTCCGGATCCGTGGCGTCGAAAATACCTTGGGCCAAATGCGAACCTGGAATGGTGCATACTTCCCGCTCTACTTCCATGTCCGCATCAACGCTGATGGTGACACAATTGAACTACTATACCACAACGCCGTGAGGGGTAATCCGGTATCAGGGGATCTAGTCAGTCAAATCAACATATCTACTATTCCCGAGCAGCTGCGTTTTGAGACGGATCCTGTGGAAGCTGCCAGATACTTTGCGATGCGAGCCTGGGGTGCACTCAGGACGTCTGCTGAACATTCGAAGGCTCAAGCTGCTGAAATCGCCGCGAAGGCAAAGGAGGATAGAGAAGCACGACTGGCAGAAGAGATGGCGAGTTTGCGAGGTCAGAATGCAGTCGCTAGGCTATTCCCGGGCGTGACTGCGTATCGCGACACCGAAAATGATGGCACTTGAAGCTCACTTATTGCTGAGAGACGGATAGTCAATGCTGGTAACACGTTTCTGGCTGTTCAATCTCTTGGACTCGATATCTGGGGCTCGATCTTAAAGGCTCGATATGACGGTCCTACTCTTTCGACCATGAGGCTAAGGACTTTATTTCATAGCTTTTCTTTTGCGGCTTATTTCTGCGGATTTTTCTGGGCAATTTCATTGGGTGGTTTTCTTATTGAGACTCAAGTTCACACATTCCAATTCATTGAGGCAGATTCGAATGCGCGGATCTTTGATATTTAGGAAACAAATGCAAACAGGCCCTTTTCTTCAAATTGTGGCTCGAATCGGGGCTCAAATCCTAGGAAGCAAGTGTCTCAGAAGTTCATGACATAGGTCTAATTTCAGCAATGCTTTGACTGTACTCAAGTGACGTTTGAAGATTAATCTGTCGATCGTAACGGTATTCTCTAATATCGATATTGAAACCCGATTTCGAGACACAGCTGTTGATATCTGTGTTTTCCCACTCCTACATTTCGTCCCCAAATTCGTGTGCGTTGGGCTCCAGATAGTCTTATTTAGGTCTCTCGAAGTAGCACTACTCAGACGTGAGTAGGCTCGTCTGATTATACAGCAAGAACGGGTCGTAGCCGCAATGCAGTTCACTCACTGATACAACGCAACAGATCTGGCCACGAGGCCATCGATCATGACGCCATATTCCAGGCAGTCAATCGAGGTAGGTCCGTGCGTATATCGCGCACGTGTGACTTGTCCAGAGTGAAAGAAGCTCTTGTACACCTCCTCTAATATCCACTGACTTCGGTCTCTCTCCTCTTGCTTTACAAAGCCCTCCCACATTCATCACAATCTAAGACAACCGGTAAGTCCCATGTGTTACGTATTGTGTGAAAATCATGCGGCTAAAAGCCTCGCGCAGATACCTACTGGGCACACGGAATGGCACAAAAGGACGAACTGCGTGAAATTGAGGACATGGGCAATGCCTTCGTCGACACGCATGCGCGCGTAGGCAAGGACATTGCTACAAAGCTCCCCAAGCTATTTGATACCCTTCACGACCCCACCGCAGATGAGTGCACCCGTTCCAACGCGCTCAAAGAGATCGAGGACTGCATTGTAAGCCCCCGCACCTCGAAAAACAAGATACTTCACATGCTGACACACCAAAGGAGCAGATGATCAAGCTGATGGAACGCGGCGAAGAGTACACCAATGCACTGTCCAAGCACGTCGGCTTCTTGGCGGCGTACGATAATGTTTGCGATCTGACAACGCATCTCAAGGACGGCGAGACGCTCGTCACTGGCAACAAGATGATTGACGACGCCAGGCTTCCGAAGATGAAGTCTTTCAGCGAGCACTTGGCTGGGATGCGTAGGTTCAAGGAGCAACATACCAATCTCGTTGCGAACCTGAAGAAGTCCCTAGACGAAGCTCGTGGTAGGATCAAGAACGAAGCTGGCAGGGGCGAGACTAAGGCAGAAACTTCTGCATTCGTCGAAGAGCTCTCTGAGGGCATGTCCAAGACCACCATTGGCGAGGAGGAGGTGGACTAGAGTCCCAGACTCCAGGGCTGGACTGATAAATACCGATCATCAACGCACTGCGTTTCGTATGCAAGTGTAGCCTAAGGCTCTCCAGAATCAAGCTAACCGCTTTCGCGACGAACATGGCAGAGGAAGCAACACGGTGCTCGTTACGACTCACCAAGACTCGTAGCTGGCCAAATAAAAAAGAAAGAAACAAATACATTCTACATACCCCACCGTCTTCTACTACTCTGATGTCGCCTTCCTCCCAGCCTCGCTCTCAGACCGTCTCAGCATAAGAACACGCGCGTCTCTCCATGGGAAACTGCATCTTTGCCTTCACTTGTCAGCGACGGACTAACTCAGGGTGTCGATCAAGTCACTCGAGGCGCTGAAGAGTGGCGAGCTAGAGAGTAGTGGTCAGTGTGCGATTGCTCAAACATGGACTTGTGGGATTTGCCGAGGCGGACAAACACATGGGCGTAAGTAATGGTTTCGCTGAATCGTCCGCCTGTTAATCCCATGCCATCACAAGAGCATCATCGTTCCGAGCCATCTAGAAGCAAAACATAATGATATCCATTCTACGTTCAAGTCCTCTGCGTCAACTCCTCTCTACTCTCACTCTTCCACCCCTTGAACCGCCTTGCCTCCAATCCCAATTCGAACATCCGATCGATCTCCGCTACGCTCCTGCCTTTCATCTCCGGTACCAACCACCACGCGACACCCGCGCCGAGCAAACACGTCGCCAGGTACGTGAACCCAGTCTTACCCCTCAGATTGCCTTCATCAGGATTGAAAACGTAAGGAAGTGCCAGACCGGACACCGCAACCGCGAGCGCAGACACGCACCACCCGAGTCCCTGGGTGCGAGCGCGGAGCTGCAGCGAGGAGGTCTCAGCGGCGATGGCAAACGAGGCGGGCCAGACGCCGACGCCGGCGACGATGATGGTGAGCATCATTGAGACGGAGGTCCACCTGGTGCATGATTAGCTCTGTATGGTCAGGAAGAGGGCTTGGGAGGAACATACCAAGTAACAGCAGGCGTGACAGTGAAGCAATTCGCCACACCCATCGACAGCCAGAGCAGCGCGCAGATACACAGACTGATCAGAACCTGTGGTCGGCGGCCTACGCGCGCCATCACCCACACGGAGATGCAGTTCGAGATCAATCCTAAGACGATGCCGAGGATGAGGAAGATGATTGAGATGTTGGGCTTCATGTTGATGAGCTGCAGGAAGTACGATGCCTTGGCGAGCAGCGGCAGACCGAAGACAGCGGGCAGCGAGTTGGCGAACATGACGATGAAGGTGCGGCGGAAGTTGCGCTTGTGGAAGCACTCTGCGAACGTGGCCTTGGCCGATTGCTCTTCGTGCTCAATGTCTGCGAGGAGCTTGGTGATGGTGGTTTGGGTGTTCGTGCCGGGTGGGTCTAGACGCGCTTGTGCGGCGTGTGCGGCATCGAGTTTGCGTTTGCGGACGAGCCAGGTTGGACTCTCGGGGATGAAGAAGGCGACGACAATGGGGACGAAGGAGAAGGGCCATTGAGAGCCAAAGGCGATGGCGTAGCCGTTCTTGGCTCCCAGCGCGCCGTAGATCACCAGTGCGCCGGTGAGCTGACCGAGGAGGGTGAAGACGGGGAAGAATGCCATACCAGAGCCTCGTAGCGCTGGTGGAAGGATCTCAGACATGTATGTCTGGGTTGCGGCCATGACGGCGCCGATCGAGCCGCCTTGGAAGAACTTGCCCATGAGGAAGGCGACACGTCGGCCGGTGATGTCGTCTGGGAGATACGAGATGTACATGATGGCGACCGCTAGGGCAGAAAGAAACGATGAGATGGCGAGTGCAAGGCGGCGTCCGATCTTATCTTGGAGCCAGCCACCAAAGACTGAGCCACCCATTGCGCCAAGTGGAGATGCTACGTTCCAGAGTGCAAGCCATTCTGACGGTAGGATCCACTTTCCTTCGTAGAAGATACCAAAGTCTTTTCTGAACACTTTTATCAGCACTTCACCGCGATGTGGGGGAACAAAGTAGATGCTTGGCAAAGGCAAAAACTTACTGGAAGACAGGCATGGCTGAGACCGTTCCAACAACCACATTGTCGTAACCATAGAGGAGAATCGCTGATGTGAGACCAAGAGTCACGTAAGTAACCTTACGGTACTTCTTGACATTCTGCCAGAGCGTCTGTGAGTTGTCGCCTGTCTCGCTACCGGCCTGGCTGTCTGTGTGGCTGTCGACTGGGAAAATCTGTTCCCTCGTGGTATCGTCTTTACCCTCGCTGCTACGCGACTTCTGAGACGCCGTAGAAGGCATTGCAACCTATGTCGATTAGTCTCTACCTCGCAGGTAGAGGAAAAGTTGAGATTGCACCACGAGTCACGGTCTCAGAGGGCCGCGGCTTGATATGAAGTTGGACAGGCCAAGCCACGCCCATGCGGGGGTCATTTAGGGGCGCCAGTAGCACCGGATTGAGCAGCCTTGCAGTGGATGGGATAGGGAAAGTGGATCGACAAGCGCAATGTTAGTGTTCGCGGATGCAGGAGTGTTAACGTCGCATCACGGCTGAGGCGCTTGGTACCCCACAGTGGGAAGCCGTGCACAAACTGATGAGTTCGGGGTCGCCGCCCTCAGTTCGCTGTATTGTCTTATGCGGTAACACGCTGACATTGCTTGTGTGCTGGCTGTGCGACGTATGTTTTCTGGTGCGCCAAAACAATTGCTAAGATACCTTTGCTGGATTTAAAAAGACAGAGAAGTACATATTCGGGGAATTCTTCCGTCCTGCCGAGAACGCCAGGCCATGCATAACGACGCTTAAATGCTATATATACCTCAACATCTCTGGGGTTCAGAGATTACAAGAAAGACGGCCCGAGGATTGGGATGACAAGGGTCGAACAGTCCATGAGTCAGTCATTCAAGGCTCAACCCAAGAAGGACTTGACAGCACCGCCAACATTCTCCAGATCAAGTAGGAAAGTGTCGTGGCCGAACATGCTCTTCTCCTCGCCAAGCTCGATGTGTGTAACATTCTTGTTGCCTGTGCGCTTGAGCGTCGTTGCAATTTCACGCTGCTGCCATGCGGGGAACAGAATGTCGCTGGCAACGCCCAACACTAGCGCCGGGGTGTTGGCCAACGGTCTCAGGCCCGCAATCAGATCGGCTGGCGGCTCGCTCCCGTCTGTCGCGGGGACCTTGCCTTCATCAAAATCGGCCGGCTGCTCCTTCTCCTCGTAGGGCTGCTCGGGTAATGTCAAGCTGCACGCATCGACAATTGCTGCAGATTCGATTCCTTTGCCATCAAGGTAAGCCTGCACTCTGCTGGCATTTGCAGTCCTGCGCTCATTGACGCGGTTGCGATGTTCCTGGCCCAGATCGAACATGTCCATAGCCTTGGAGACGTACAGCAGGCTGTTGGGGTCGTACTCCAGGCACCACTTCTCGCCAGCGTGGTCCAAGTATGTTTCAACAAGAAAGTCAGGGCATAAAGCTGGGGGTTGCGAGGGGTCTGCGCGACGACGGCCAAAACGCATCTCCCACTCTGGTCCACTTCGGTAGGTGACAGTCGCGATTTCGCGGGCAAGCTTCATGCCGCTGTGAGGAGGGATGCTGTCGTAGTAGAAGCCTCGGGCCCAGTTGGGGTCCATCATGAGTGCTACAGGAGTCGTAAGCAAGTGCGTGGGCCTAGTGTGTGTCACTCAACCATACCTTGACGTTGTGTGTGCCTCATAGCAATGCTGTAAGGGTGGCTGCGAGCGCAACCACTGATGCTGACAATTCGACCAACACGCTCGGGAAACAAGTTGCCCGCTGCGAGACTCTGCATGCCACCCATGCTGGATCCTACGCTTGCGTAAAGCTTCTGAATGCGCAGGCTGTCAAGCAGTCGAAATTGCGCGCGCACCATGTCTTCCATAGTCAGGATCGGGAAGCGTGTCGCGAAACGCTCGCCGCTTGAAGGATCGATCGAAGACGGCCCTGTCGAGCCGTAGCAGCCGCCAAGTACGTTGGTGCAGATGACAAAGTACTTGTTGGTGTCCAGAGGTTTGTCAGGACCTATGAACCTCTCCCACCACCCTGGCTTGGGGTTCGACTCGGTGCTGTGGGCGTGGCTCGAGGCGGAGAGGCCAGTGTGAAGCAATATCGCATTGCTCCTGTCTTTATTGAGGCTTCCCCATGTCTCGTAGGCAATGTCGAATTGTGGAAGTATGCCGCCCCAATCCAGCAGGATGGGCTGGTCTGAATGGAAGACCTCGGTATGGCCGGACGTGTACGATGGCTCAGGGCCTTCGGTAGAGCGCTTGGAGAGTTTCGCGGACTTGGATTCGAGGGCGTCGAGGCAGGGAAAGGACAATGCTGGATTCAGCGACTCGCTCTGCACCGAGTCTTCTTCAGCACGAGCGGCAGCATTTTGTGAAGCCCTGAGAGGCGACTGCTGGTGCAGACTTCGGGTGGTGTGGACGACAGACGGACGTGCAACTGTCCTGGTGTAGCTCTGTACGCTGGGTGCTTGTCGCCGCGCGACAGTGAACAAGCGGCGATGGAAGCTCATGTTTGGGCTATTTGCAATAGATAGCAACGCTGACCGCGCTGTCACCGTGTATCTAACAAGGTGGAGAAGAGATCTGGAAAGCACATCATGACGCTACCTGAGATTAATAATTGTTCTCGACTCCGCGAACAACCGTTCAGACGATGCAGCGTCTTGTGAGCCAATGACGTCGCGCCAAAATTGCGTGCTCCCACTCCGCAGTCGGCGGTTGACCGTTTGGGCAAGCAGCTGCTGGAGCTTGGACGCGGCCGCCACCCCTCAACACCATGCCATGGGCTTTGTCGCCATATACGGGCATGCGTCACATTCTGTTACATGTCATTACTGTGTAGCTCCGATGATTCTATTGACTTAATGCACAACTGCAGGGTCCGATGTTCCTCGCAACGCCATTCTTTTCTACCGCCTTGTTCTTCTTACGTGCATCTCAACGCGTCCCACCAGGCCTATTCTCCACCGACCCGCCTATCCCCTCAGTCAAACACTAAAATACCACAGTGACATTTGTTACCTACAATGTTGAATGACCTCTTGGATATCCCTGTTCACTGCAGATCTTGCGGGCAGGGCTGCAATGCGCTCTCTTTCCCATAGAGCCTACAATGCATGCAGCCGTGGCACATATGCTTGTTCGATATGTAACTGACATGAGATAAGCACCCCATGATGACTTCACTCGACCAGTGCGATTCGCGCTTCTCGGACCCCAGAACCTCAAAGTCGTGAGTGGCCGTCTTTCTGCTCTGGCTGGATTCGGCAAATCTAACCCAACCCATGAACAAACCTACACATGTGCTCACTGCGGAGAGAAGGTTGTGGACACGTCCGAGCACAAACAGGTCCAGCACGCTGCAACTCATATTAGAGGGATCCTCGCGGATGTTGAGCTGGTGCGATGCCACAACACATCATGCGACACTTTCGGAGACGCGAAGCTACCCGCTACGCGGCGTCACGCCTTGACCTGTGCTTTCAGGAACCTGAACCATGATAGGTCGGAGTAGAGAACGGAAATCGAACATGCAAGCGTCGACTGGTACGATATCATTATGCGAAGTATAGTGTATCAAGAAAATTTTAGTTTCTGACTATGAGATAGCTAGATAAATAGATATGCAAAATGTTGCTCGATGGATCCGAGCTATGAAGTCTGTCGATGAATTTCGTATATAAATGACTTGAATGCTGAAACGAAGCCCTTTTTCGAACCTGCGCACGGGAACCAAAACTCCTAATCAAACTCAAACCAAAACTCATTCCTGGCCAGATCCGCTCCATTCCATAGTATTCAATCACATTCTCTCGTCTCACGGTCTCGTCAAGATGTCGATTCCTTTTCCTGTTCAGCCTCCTCTTTGGCTCTCAGCTCGGCTGCCCTCCTGCTCCATTGCAGCGCATACTGCATTAGGGCAATCCCGTCCGCTAAGGTCGCCGGACTTCGCTTTGGCTTCTCCGCTATCTTGTGCTCAGCAAGCCACTCCTTCCATTGAGCACAAAGAAAGACATAGTCATGATCAGTGGATGGGTTGAATTTGCCAAAAAGTCGCATCGCGTCGAGAACTTCAACTGGCGGGACGGTTGTGGTAGCGAAGCGTTCTTGAAAAGCCTGCGCCATCCGCGTGTTGACGAATTTGGGACATGGCTTCCTGAAGTCATACCAGGCTTTCTCAACGGCTTCGTCGTCCCAAGAGACATTCGAGTAGGCATGTACGTCCTCATTCTCACTGTCTAATTCCATCTCTGACGTCTGTTCTTGCTCATCCGGCGTGTGTCGTTCGGCGTTGCGAGCCTTTTGCGTTTCCTGCGATGTGAGGAGCCAAATCTCGTTCCAGGTTTTCTTCGCAGGCTCCCTCGCGTTCTCCACCAGCTCGTCTTGAGGCTCTCGCAACTGCTCTGGGACAGTAGAGCGGATGATCTCTTTTGGTTCGGATGCGCGGCGTTCCCCTGTAGGGTTCCGGAAGTAGATGGCTTTGCACTCGCCGATATTGGTCTTCAGGAAAGACACCCATACATTCTGCACCGTAACAGTCCACTCTGGTGTTCTTTGGCCATCTGGTGCGTTTCTCACTCGTACATGCGTCTGTCCTATGAAGATTCGACGCCACGGGAACTCGGATATGATGCGCTCAGGGATTGCGTCCCGAAAAAGGGCCTGCAATTTCAGTCAGATATACGAATCGCGAGTGGGGTATGATACAGACTTGGGGCTTCGAGTTCGAGTCCGAGCCCATCATGGACGCGGTCTGTCAGGT
Source organism: Didymellaceae sp. YAFEF048 (assembly GCA_032595095.1). Taxonomy (NCBI): domain Eukaryota; kingdom Fungi; phylum Ascomycota; class Dothideomycetes; order Pleosporales; family Didymellaceae; species Didymellaceae sp. YAFEF048. The sequence goes on along the minus strand of JAVISA010000029.1, from coordinate 211,878 downwards.
TAGAGATTCAAGCACCAGAACTGAAATACTGTCGGTGGGTTTGTTGTTTAGCAGCAATACAATCGAAGGCGTGGAGGGTCAGTGGTAAGGTGGAAGACAACAGGAGGGTATTATATCATTAGTGCTTTGAGTGCAAAGGCGGGTCACAGGTGAGAGAGGCCTGCGGAAGGCAATGCGCTAGCACCAATAAGCACGGTGACTCTGCTCATGGCTGACAATCTAAACGTGACTCCAATCACTCATACTACTTTCAACAACAATAAGACTCAGAACGTTCTATAGGGCTTCAAACCAAATGTTGATCTGATTAAGATGAGGCGTCTAACAAAAGTCTTATGAAGCGCTCGAAAGACAACATAGTCCTATCTACGGTTGAAATAAAAGGTCGCAATAGTGTCTGCCGTAAAAGCAAACGAAAAATTTTAGAACCCGGGGCAATCCTAAAACGATAGTTGATCCAGATCCAGATCAGGAGTCCAAAAGCAGGTCCTAGCATCTGCGCAAGTACTATGATTGCTTTGCTGACTCCTCTGTGGTGCCGTTGTAGCCCGGTAATCAGAGGAGTGAATGCTGCGATCGTCATAGCTGCCATGAGACATGTGCTTGCAAGACCTTCGTCTCCAACTCTACCCAGGCTCTCCTCTTTGACTGAAACTCTGAGGCGACGAAAGCGTACTTTTCGATTGATCAAACCATCTGTACTGGTAGGATCCGAACTAATTGATATGAAGCTGTGCTCATGGCTGTCAAAATCCGCGTACGTTCGATAACCAGAGTCAGGGTCTATCGTATAGCGAGAGAAAGTAGGAGATGCGGTATCGCCTGGAAAACGAAGAGCACATCCTCCATCATTTGAAAGCTCAACTGCAAATTGAAATGATGTTTGATTCAGACGAGATGCTTTGAAGTCGATCCTTAGGGTCTGTTCAGGGTTTTTAAACTGAACTGCATTCTGATTACGTTGCCAGCAGCTGGCTGGAGCGACGGCGAGTGGCTCGATTCCAAGAAGTACCTTTTGGGCTGTGCTCTTATCTGGTAGGAGGAACATTGTAAGGTCAGTTATTTCGTCCGACCGAAGTACCGGTAGTCTTTGTTTGACGGTCATTGCATGAGGATACGCATACGCTCTGTGTATTCTGGCTTCCAACGAATCGAAACGGAGATTCCAGCGGCGACTAGATGCCCTGCCAGCTTCAGTATCATACTGACGCATTTGGGTCGTAGTTGCAAAGCGATTGCCGTCTATCCGTGCGAACTCGTTGTCACCAAGGCGCTTCAACCTAATCGCAGGACCAGGCATATCTTGACGGCTGCCCAGCATTCCGTGATACTCATCGCCGACAAAGAGCTCGGAGCACCAGTACAGAGGGAGCTGCAAATGAACTCCTTTGCTCGTCATACGGTGGGGATCACCGTGGAAGGTATACTGGTCTGATGTAGACGACCAGCGATCGAGATGATGCCACTCAGAAGCATCCGCGAAGGCGCTGGGATGTCGCGCCAGCAACCCACTCATAGACCCAGGTGCGAGAGCAGGATCTATCCACGCAAAAATACTGCGGTCATCTGACATACGCATAATCTCCTCTTGCAAACGGATGAAGGCCCGCTCAGCCTCGCCGTAAAGTAGCGGCATGTGGACGCCAAAGATCCCGAGAAGGCAGTATGCCAAATCTTCGGCTCGAGTGGTCTCGCGATGCGACGCCCATGACATGCGCTCGGCAACCGACCACTCCTCTCGCCTAAAGCTCGTGAAAAGCTCACGATCGGGATTCTCTATCTTGCAGCCGTCCAGTATCGCCTGCCTGAGTTCTGGATCAGATCTGCGACCAATATACTGCCAGGATGCCGTAAAGAAAGCAACTTCGGGGGGTGCGAGAAGCTCTTGCAGCGTCCACCCGCGTGTGAACCATCGACTCTTTTTGAACGCCTCCAGATCCTTGCTCGAATGCACATCTGGAAGATACACGTAGCAGATAAGAGCTTCTTCGTACCATCTGTACATGGAGTTGATGGCCTCAGACAGCTCGACGCTATTGGTCTTGTCAATACAGATCGTGTCCACCCAAAGATAATCGATGTTGCGCAATTTCGCCTCTTCAGCCGCCAGTCGGATCTTACGATACCCAGCCTTCTCTTCCGCTACCCCATCGACAACGTTTTTGTGATCAGGCTCTCCATGTTCCCAAGTATGAGAAAGTATCGCATATGGCCGTTTGATGCCGTCGAAAAATTGTTGGACCTCTTTGTTCTTCACTTCGATGAGACGCATGATAGTTGAGCGAGGTGGAGGACCATGGGCTAGCTAGGTGAGAAGGAGCGGGATCTGTGAGAGTTGCCGCTCCCGTGTCCACAGAGTATTGGACTCGGGGTATGCATGACAATATCAGCCACCCTGCCGCTACACTGGAGCATTTTGCTGCCAAAAGCAAGGTGTTGCAGACGAAGGGCGCTTATCAAGCCAAGCTGTGACGTGTCTGACGATCCACGAGAAGGGCCGATTGCTATAATCAGCTCCACGCATTCTGCCTGCATTATAAATACCGTGTACAGATGGTATCCTGACCAAGCTATCCAAGACTCTGATATATTCTAAGTCTAAGTGAGCGAGCCGTTCTCAACCCCCCTTCCCCCTCCCATTTCCGCACGGGCCTGTCTCAGCTCTGCAGGTTGTCAACTTCGCCGGCCTCCTGTAGCATATCAACGTAACGTCTTGATTGAATTCAAGCTCGGCCCCGGATGGAAGAGGTCCTGCATCCTGTTGTTCGGCACGAAATGAAGAGAAGTACATTTGCAAGTCGGATTCAGCGAGAGCACCAGCTTTCTGCATCAGCCAGCAAGCTTGCGCCTTCTCTACCAATAATGTATGACAGCTCTGGAACAATCAGTGGTAGCATGATACTCCTGAACTAGGATCTTGAAGGCGCGCACACATCAAGAATGTCTTGCACATGGTCTCGCAAGACATAAAGCTGACTCTGAACCTCATTATTATAGCTTGTACGTGTCATAGGGAATGATATACTGTACATCGCTTCGAGAGTCATTGTGTTGGAGTACTTTGGTCCATTAGAATCCTAGAGCCTCTATAGTTGCGGCTCAACCCCAGGCACCTCTCGGTATCATACTGTACATATACATACCGACTGTTCTGCTTGCTGTATATTGTCGTCGGATGTACCCGCTCTTCGGAAGCCATCTCGGATGATCGCTATTGATAGCTGCCTTGAGTCCACAGCACGTGATCACAACAACGGCTCGGTTCCGATTACATCGAAATACGGTATAGCAAGGTTATAGTGACTTTTGCTCGGCGAAAGAGCAGTGCAATTAGGTTGCTAGCCTGCAAGATGTGGGCAAGTACTAGTATCAGTGCCTGGTCATGAAGAATGGGTGTGACCTAGATATGCCGGTACCTAGCTCCAGCGCATTGCATGCGTACTGGTACCGCCGATCTAGTGCGAGGCTGCGCATCGCTTCGAGCTGTTCAAAGGAGCTCACGCATGTCTTGATTCTGGGCCTCAATGTCTTTTCAATTCTGTTCCATACGCAAGAGACCCAGATGCATGCCACATAGCTTGAACTGTACCCAATTCCGAAGGATTGCTGACTTCTGCGATGCAGCCTTCAGTGTCACCTAGCTTTTCGTCATACTAAAGACTTCCCGGCTGGAAAGAACTGCTGTGTATGTAAGGGCTGGTCTTCGCGACACGCATACCCGATTATGGACACTCGGGTCATATGCCTGGTGCAGGGCTGATACTCTCCGTATTGGTATTGGATTAACGCCTCCAGAACAGCTGTGGGGATCTAGTCTCGGTCACGGCTTCGCCAGCATCTCCAGCGCTTTCTAGCTTAGTCGACGCAGCTCATGCATGTCTTGCTAATATCTGAAAAAGCGCTGCACATGACCTCGAGCCTAAGATGCTGCGTTCGATCGAGTCGTACGATGCACCTGGTATCGGTCAGACTACCGTACCTCTACGGCTTCTGTGTGAGCACAATTGGCGAAATCATCAAGCAAAGCGCGTTATTTTGGTGTCGGCCTGGCTCACGAACACGAATCTTTGATCCGTACCGTGGAGTTAGATAGTCGATTTTGTAGAGCTGAGATAGGAGACATGCTAACCTCCAGCGGGACCCACAATGCAGCTTAAGGGCTTATTGGGTCGTATTCGTACACGCTACGTGAAAACAGCCGACATGTAATTGCCGCCTTGCAGGACCCAGCATAGTACATCACAATCCTGGCACAAAGAGTCTACTGCATGCTGGCAATCAGTACGGGCTTCTGCTTTTTGTATGTGTGATTGCAAGTCCTTCTGTTGTTGCGTTGCTGCAGCATTGGCGACATGGAGTTCGGGCGACCGGTGTACCTAGCGGTGTGTTAGTTAGTCGTCTTTCGCCAAATTGGGCACTCAGCCTTGCATTGCCTGCCGCCTAGGCCAGATACGATGATAGTACCAACTAAAGCAAGTGTTTTTCCGAAGATTTATCCAGGCATCTGGGATGCTTCCTTTAGATGGAGTTTTCAGCGAATGGAATGACAGCAGCTCGCGCATTCTGAGTTCACAACAGCAGCGGCTTTGTTGTCAGGTACCGTACATGTCGGCAATCCAGAGGTGGTATTCCAAATAGAAGAAATGTCGCAGCTAGCCACATGGCAGACGCGGCCCGTGCAACCACGTGCTCGGCAATCTCAGCTTGACGTCGTCCCGTGCAATCTTTGCAATCACAAGCGACCTGACACAACAGGACTGCTTGCATTATCAGAGCTCACACATTGTAAATGAGACCTTGCTACCCTGCTATGAATGAGAGGAGGAAATCTCCAGAGTACCGCCGTCACGAGTGACCTCAGTTCAGAATCTCCACCAGAAGTAACGCACGGATCCACCGATGGCTGAACAAGCCACCAAAGCCAAGCAAGGCTTGTTTTCGATAAGCCTAAGAGCCAAGTCATCTCCACATGTCAAGTAAGGCTTCGCGTGTACAAACGCCTCATTGATGCAAGGCTGCCTTTACCCAACAGCGGCATAGGCGGCTCTTCTTAGACAATGCGTGCGTCCTAGCATGCTCTGGTACCAGTCATGTCGCTCTCCCGTCGCCCTCCCCGCGGTTCCAGACTGACGGTAATTCATTCTGACTTCTGTTCTAAGCCGAACAAAGTGTGCTCTCAGCTGTCATTGTAGCCACTTGGCTAAAGCCCACGGTACGTAGTACGATTCCAAAGGTCTATTGGACCGCAAGCTGTACAGGCGTTACCATTGCCGACGTGTCAGCCCGCAATAGCTGCTCGGAGATGGCGATGCTGTCGAATCTAGACCAGAACAACTAAGGAACAGAGCTAGACTCTGAAAGCTGGTAGACAAAAGGTATAAATCCTCATCACCGCAGTAGGAGGTTGATCACAACAACTTAGTCTTCACATCTACAGGTCTCCAGAACCGGGCACTTCAAGATGCGTTACTCTTTCGCCGCCTCCGGCCTTCTTGGCCTGGCCGCTGCCGCTCCCCAGATGATCAACATCGAAGCCGCTTTGGCTGTCCCCACCCCCACCGTCCTAGGGCCCAGCCCTGAAGAGACGAAGCCTGTCGCAGTGTCTTACAACCCTGTTGCTGCCGCCTCTGCTGTCGCCGCTGTAGTCAAGGACGAAGGAGCGATCGCAAAGCGTGACACTTACGATGTAACTATCGATGCAACGTTGCCTGCAAGTAACGCGACTGTGCAAAAGCGCAATGCCTGCGACCCACAACCTGCCGGGTAAGAGGCTCTCTGAACTTTAAAAGGTTCTTTGATTGACATATTGTAGTACTGGCCCTACTGTCTCTCCCGACACTGCCGCGGGGTTCACTTCTTCCTCTGAGCTTAGCGGTATTGCTCGTGGCGCCGGTACTCCATCTGGTTATCAGCTATCATTTGCCGACCAAAGCGGAAGCTCCCAGCAAATTGGCTACTTGACATACGAAACTCTCACAGGTTATGATGTTCAGGGCTGTGCTGATGCCTGCGACCGTCAGCAATTCTGTCTCGGCTTCAACATATTCTTTGAACGCGATCCGTCTCTCGACCCTGGACCAAACTGCCCTAACCCTGCTTCCACCAACAACGTCAAATGCTCCCTCTATGGATATCCCGTCGCCGCCGGAGCTGCTACCAACACCGGTGGTTGGCGTCAAGACTTTCAGGTTGTGATTGCGGGTAGCAATGGTTACAGCAAAGTGAAGACGCCGCCTACCGTCAAAGATTTCAAGGCTCCGGTCAGCCTCCCAGCAGCTATCAACGCGCCCTTGGACAATGGCTACGATACCTACACCGGCATGCGTCTGTTTAACGATAACCCATACGACCCCTCTCTCTGTGCCGCGGCCTGCGAAGCTCAAACCGATTACGACATGACGCATCCCGATTCTGATGGCAAATACAAGCCTTGCAACTTTTTCACCAGCTACATCCTCACCAAGAACGGTGTCCCGCTCGGCACGTACTGCTCCTTCTACACACGTACCTGGGACTCCAGCTACGCCACCAATACTGGCTACTACTACGGTGACGACCATTATGAGGTCATCGAAGCTGCTTCTTACGAGATTACTAAATCCAACTCTGGTGTCATTCCTGGCCAGTCGACTCCGTCGCCGACACCAACACCAACACCGACACCCACGCCTACGCCTACACCTACACCCACACCTACTCCGAACTTCACCCCTTTCCCAGCGGGCGTCAACGTGTTGCTGAATCCGGGTTTTGAGTCAATCTCGACCAGTGGGCCTAGTGGTACGATCGACAACTGGTCGAACTTGGGAGGCGAACGCCTCTACCCCAACAGATACCAGCCAGCTGCCCACGGTGGACAAACCTATGCGTGAGTATTATTATGGAAAACTATCGAACCAGACTGACAGACTGCTGCAGGATCATGAATTTCCAGGGTACTGATTCTATCCCGCCCATCATGTCCCAAACACTCTCGGCTTTCGACACATCAAAGTCTTATACTCTCACCTTCTACTACGACCTTCACTCTATCGTTCAGAGCACCGGCTGCACCTTGTCTGTGACTTTGGGCGATGCTACCATATACACCAAGACCCTCACGAGCAACGATGACCCACGACCGTACAACTGGAAGGGCCCGGTCACATCGACACCAATCACTCCATCTTCGCGCGAGGAAGCTCTGTCGTTCAAATATGAGTGCGTGGTCAACGGATCTCCAAGCAATACCTACAGCTATATCTTCATCGACGATGTCAGTTTGGTTTCTAATTAGTCTGTTCAGACTTCAGAGTGTGAACTGGGATTTTACTGGATAGTGATTAGTTTATGGTAGTTTTGAATCGATATTGTTTCTTGTCTTTCAGCACTGCAGCTCTACGTAGGTATGATTGATTATCCGGTCGCTACTTTCAATCGACTACACTGATGCGCGAGAGAAGAGGGAAACAATGCACTACATCCTTAGATTCTCAAAAGGCTGGTGTTGCATCATGGGCGGGGCCACCCGCCTAGCCCCACTCGTCAGACATGCCATGCCGCCCCGCCATGCCGCCCTCTTGACTGTGCGGTTGCAAGCCACGGCGCGGCTGAATGTATCTGAGCATCTGACTTTAGTTGCCCGCATAAGAAAAGGCTCCGCTACTAAACCTGTCGGCTGCAAACTTGATTGCAACGATGGAACCCCATCACTTCGATGAGGTTGTCAGACTCTATTCAACGCTGAAATATGCTCGGACTGTGTTACAGGCTTGCTATTGACAACCAGTTCGAGTAGAACGCTCTCCATCCTAGGGCAGGATTAGTAGGCTCTGCTGAGCCGATTTTGTGAAGGTTCTGCCAGGACTGCTGCCTGCTGATCTTTGACTAGGTCTGATGCGACTGCACCTGCATGTACTTGCGCCACAGCCACACTTGCATTTTCTGCCTTGGAGCCTGCTGTATTTGATCTTCGCCACGTCACCACTACAATGCCACTTTGTACAGACTTCTGTACCAGCATTGGGACCGTTGACTTCCGGAAAGATGCAATACTCGCACGCGAAGAATTGATCAAGCGCCTGCCTATTACCGGTACAGAAGGCATCAGCGAATGGCCCCTTGGCACTTGGGACGAGCTGCAGCGGCGTACAGATTGCGAAGTATGCAAGCTGGTCATTACTGCCATTGCAGAAAGCTTGCAAGCGGACGACAGCGGTGCTGTTAGCCCTGAGCAAATTGCCAACATCTTGCTTTTGCCAGATGAGACGTCCTTTCGACTATCGTTCCCATCTCCGCTCAGTGCACGCCTCGCTTTCGTCAGCAGTGACGCTAGTACATCACTCAGTCCGGACACGGCGCGGTTAATTCGCAGGGAAGGGGTAGACGTCACAAGAGTCAAAAGCTGGCTGCAGGCATGTGATGAGAACCACCCGTCCTGCTCGTGGCGTAACAGTACAGCCCCATGTGGGAGGAATCGTGACGACGAATGTATCGAAATGTTGTCAAAAGTTCCCTTCAAAGGCAGTTTCAACGAAAAAGCGACTTCTAACTTCCGCGTCATCGACATTGAGCGTGGCTGCGTTGAACACGCTCCACTGGACACCAAGTATGTCGCCCTCAGCTACGTATGGGGTCAACTGCCGATGGTGCAACTGCGAAAGGACAACTTCGAGGCGCTTACTCGCGAGGGAACTCTCGAGACCTTTCGTCAGCAGCTGCCTCGGACTATCAACGACGCGATTGACCTCTTGGAAGCCCTGGGGTTACGCTATCTGTGGATAGACGGTCTGTGTCTAATACAAGACGACCCCGACGATGTCAGTCTGGGTGTCAGCATGATGAACTCCATCTATCACGGCTCGTACTTTACTATCGTTGCGGCTGCCGGCCAAGATGCCAACAGTGGTCTACCTGGTGTCCAGCAAGGACTTGTCTGGCCCGCGAGGGAGCAGAAGATTGCGAGACTATCGTCTGGTGTGCAATTGACGGTCACGCACAGTGTTGATTGGCATCTTAGTCGATCTACTCATAACGAACGAGGGTGGACCATGCAAGAGCTCGTGCTCCCCGACAGAACTCTGGTCTTTGTCAACGGACAAGCATACTTTCGGTGTCATGAAGCGAACTGGAGCGAGGAAACATGGGCCGACAAATGGCCACAATGGCTCGATGCTGATGACAGCAACATCAGTCGCCTTCCAGATCCTGTCGAAGGCTTTCTTCCTTCATGCTGGGCATACCAGAAGCTGTGCGAGAACTACTCGCAGCGGAAGCTTCGCAACGACGGAGATGCTCTGCGAGCCATGCAGGGAATCCTTCGTCCGACAGCTGCAGGGATGGACACGGACCTTGTTGAAGGCCTCCCAGGTTATTTCCTAGATCATTTCCTCTTGTTCATCTCCTGCGCGGGACAAATGCGGCGACGTCCAGGATTCGCCAGCTTTTCATGGGCTGGATGGGATGGCCCGAAGATGTGGCCGCGCGAGAATTTCGAATGGCCAGAAGTCACACCTGAAGGCAGAAGCATCAGTAAACGCCAGACCGAGAATGTTCTTAACTACTTTGAACACAACCGTCTGGTCGAGTGGGCAAGCGTGGGCAGAGACGCTCATGTAGAGACACTCACCCATCACGAATACGACACGCCATCACTGCTGCTCGAATTGATGCAGAGACATCCAACATCGTTTCCCGAAAGCACTGAAGACCCGGTCGTTACAGCTCGACGCGAAGCGGCCTCACGTTTCGGAGGTGAAAGCGTTTCCAGCAGTGTGCCACGCTGGGGCAGTTGGAGCTACGACTGGGGGGACGAAACCCACGTTGATCCTGGCGCAGGCGTTCACAAAAAGAAACCCTTACCTGAATTCTGCATGAAAGCGCTCGACCTAGCCTACGGCCAGGCGGAGTTCGACCGGTTGATCGACCGCATGACCGATAGGCGTGCGAAGCTTGCAATGTGCAACTGGATGGCCGTGAGGCGGATACGTGGGTCGAAGCCAGTCTATAAATAACCTAACATGGCTGATAAAGTGACAGGAACGCAGCGTCAAGCTAAAAAGCTGAGGAGGCAAGATCCTGCCAGACTGAGATCGCCAGCCCAGACACACGAACACGATAACAACACCCGCGGTAACGACAACCCAGACGACTCAGCAGACCGCCGTACACAGAGCTATCGAGAGTGGGCTGCTCGAACATCCTCAACAGATCCCATACCGTCCGTTTACCCCCCCCCCCCCCAGCGCTTCCATCCACTAACCCCCCACAGCGTCTTCCCACCCCACCCCATCCTCCTCTTCACAACCATCTCCCTCCACCTGACCCTCAACCCCACTCCCCCCTCCGCATCCCATCCTCCCCTCCCCACCTCCTCCCCCTTCGACCGCATCCCCGGCATCCCCCTCCACCACCCCACCACCCACTCGCTCCTCGGCTCGCTGCACCCAGACAACACCTCCCTGCTCCCCGACCCCGGCTCGGTGCTCGAACTCCTCCTCGTCGCGCGCTGCCACAAGCCCACCGTCGGGTCTGCGCTGCTGCGTATGTACGAAGAGGGGGGCGAGCAGCCGATGCGGTTGTTCTGGGCGCTGTACGTGGTGTGGCGGGATGGGGTCGCGGAGAGGAGGGGCGTGGGGCAGGTGGTGGAGGGGGTGCTGGAGGAGGGTGGTGGTGGTGGGGAGGCGAAGAGGGTGAAGGTGAAGAGTGTGCTACTGGGGTAGAGCTGCAAGTTGAAATACCGTCTTAGGGAGGAGGAGTGGTAGGGAGGACTCTCGTTAGTTACCTGGGTTTCTGGACAATTCTTATGAGCCATTACGCGCCCTGCAACAGCCTCTTCCGCTGCTGTACATCTCGTGCGTTCCCAGTCGTACACACTGAACTGCACACCGCCACAAGTCTGACCTGGCCTGTCTGCAGCAAGGAGGATGGGGCGGTTGTGTGAGAGGGATGTAGTTCGGTTTGGTCAGATGTGGATTTGTATTAAGCTAAGATCTATCTAGGATTGATTGGTCTTGGTATGTATCTCGTTATGCTGATGGTTGTACAGACGTGCGTAGTGTAGTATAGTGTAGTGTAGTGTAGTATACAAGGATACGCGCCGCTTACGTTGCTTTCAAGTCGCAGTCGCGGTCGGAGCCGCTGGTATCTCTGTCTTCACCGGCCCCGTCGTCACCGTCGTCGCAGTCGTAGGCGCACTCACCGCCTTATCCACCCCCTTCTCCTTCCCGCTCATCTCCAAAAACCGCCTCGGCACCCCCGCGGCCGGCGGCATCCCCAGGAACCCTTTCCCGCCCATACTCTCGAGTGGCTTCGCTCTGCCGCCGACATAACACCCCAGATCGCCACTCCACACGAAGCCACCGCCCACCACGCCCCTCAACACGCCAAACGCGCGCGCATCCCTGTAGGCGATGCCGGTCTCAGGGTCGCGGTAGCGCGCGACCGCGTTGGTGACTGCGCAGAGCTGTTTCGCGGGGCGCAGACTGGCGTCGTGAGCGTCGCGGGCTTTTTGGGTTTTCGCGGCCGCGGCGGCGAGCATGTTGGATACGAAGGCGGCGGCGTCGGGGGCGGACCAGTGGAAGAGGGTCTTGCAGAGTTGGGTGAGGGCGGCGCGGTCGCGGTCTTTGAGTTGCGAGGCGGCGGTGCGGGCGCGTGAGGTGTGGGTGGGTGGGGCGTCGAGGTTGGGGAAGGAGGAGAGGATGAGCAGGTTGCGCATTGCGCGGCGGATTTCTTTGCGGCGGGGGGGTTGAGGAGGAAGGGCGGGGAGGGCGGGGTGGGGAAATTGGGGTGTGAGGAGGGATTGAGGGCCCATGGATTGGTTTTGGGGGGCGGCTTGCGGGGTGAGGAGGTTTGGGTCGGCGTAGGGTGGGAGGGTGGAGGGCGGCTGGGGCGTGAAGGGGTTCGGTGGGAGGTCGGAGGGAGGGGGGTTCTGTTGGGCTGATGGGGAGGCGTATTGATCGATGCCAAAGAGGAAGGAGTCTTGATTTTGAGGCGGGGCGAACATGATGTTGTTGGTTGTGGTGTTGGTGGGGTTGTTGTTGTAGGAGCCCATGAAGACGTCACCCCCCATAAAGACGTCTCCATTGGCTGCTTGCGACCCGGGTGCCCATGGCATTTGTGCGTCTTGTTGCAGGGATTGTGACGCCGGGATGGAGAACATCTCTGGCGAGCTCATAGGTGGCGGCTGCTGAGGTTGGGTGTCCTCGAGTGGTGTTTGCGGGTCGGTCGTGGCTGCGGCAGTAGTGATGATAGGCTCTGCGGTATCAGACTGGGTAGTTGCTGCATCGGTAGCTGCAGGCTCCCTGTTCAGCTTCTCCTCAAGCTGCTCCAGAGATGGAGCGTCTTTTCCAGTGTACTTGAGCTTGTCGTCTACGTAGATGGCTGGGCCGCTGTAGTATCGGATGAAGGGCCCGTCGATCTGCCTATTCTTCAGCGCGTCGATCTTGGCCTGTCGTTCGGCCGCTCGTGCCTCCTCAGCCTCTTCCCATCGATGCAGCGTCTTCTTGTTGATCCTCTCCTGCCGCGCAGCTTCAGCCAGCCGCTCTGTCTGGGTGAGGGGCTTCGGCTCGTCCTTCTTCTTGCGCGCCTCGGCAGCCTTCATCATGGCCAGAGTGTCATCTCGCCGCCTGTCCTTCTCTTGCAGCTTCGCGAGCGTGCTCTCCTTGTTAGCCACCGTCTGTCGCCGCGACGAGGTCCGTATAGGGCCATCCTCTTCTGTGGGGATCCAAGATGCTCTCTCGGATTTCTTCTTTGGCCGGGCGGGCGCGGACGGGGTGGATGTGGACTCGGTCGCAGCAGGGTCGATCTTAACTCTCTTACGCGCGGCGACAGCAAGACGGGCGGCGAAAGGGTTGGTGGCTGTCTTGCGCTTCTTGATCCGCTCACGCCGCTCCGCCTTGCGCAGCTCCTTCTCGCCTGCGTCATCGTCGTCGGCAGCGTCATTATCCTCCTCTGACGACGAAGAGTCCATGTTGTAGTCCTCTGCCTCGTTCACGTCGCCGCCTGTGAATTCCTCCTCGTTTGCGACTTCCTCCCACTCTTCTCCCCACTCCTCCTCAGCTTGCTTGGCGAGCAGCGTTGACATGCGGTTGCCAGCATTGGAGCGCCGGGCGCGCGATGTGACCATGAGATCGATCGACGCCTCGTCCTCGCTTGCGTCGGAATTGTCTGGATGGTCTGCATTGTCTGAATCCATCTCTGCACTGTCTGCATCCATCTCTGCACTGTCTACATTGTTGTCTGCATTGTCTGTGTCGTTGTTGGAAGCGCCCGACTGGTCGCCGTGCTCAACTGCAGGCGCATCATCGACGGGCGCGTCATCGCCTTCCATGGGTTCGGCAGACATGGCGGGGCGGGTGCTTGACGTTCAGCAGCAACGGTCAGGGTTCGGTCGAGGGCTTCTCGAAGGCTTCCATCAATGCGCGACCATCGACTATCGTTCCAAGCACTGTAATCACGAGCAGGCCGTCCAGGATGCGTCTGTCTCGGCGCTATCGCTGTCTATGCAGTGTGTTTCACGTGCCGGCGTGGTGGCATGCAAATTGTGGGGAGGGTGAAGGTGCCGCGTTGCTGGTGCTAGTGCACGCACGCGCGACGGCCAATGCTCAGCGACCGAATGACGCCCGCGGTGGTGCCCGCCAAGGCCCGGAGATCGCTGGAGGCACTCAGACACTTGAAACATGGCGCGAGTCTGGGATTGACAACGGTCGAAGCCGCCCTAGTCCCCATTAGTCTGCCAGAAAAAGATATCAAACACACACTCGCGGCAGCTGCGCAGACGGACACCCATGGCATGAGCCCGCGTCTGCTTCTAGAAGGCTGTGTTTCAACACGCATCCTGGCCGCCGTAGATAGATCAGATAGGCCAGATAGACCAGACAGCTCAGTGAGATCAGTGAGATGGAATAGATTGCATAATAACGCAGCATGCGTGCGACGCAGCTAGCAGCCATCGACGATGCCGGCCCTGCCATTGTACTGTGTACTATCGATACGGGCGTGCTGCATTTCTCGAGGCCACAGTGTGTTGTTTTGCGTGCATTTCGAGAGGCATTTAGCGGCGGCAGGCCAATGAGGACACATGGCAGGGCAGAGCTGTGAGCGTCCACGTCAGATTGGAGGTGCGGCGCGCCTCTGAACGTTTCAGTTCGGCCTACTAACCATTCCCGCGGGCCAACCAGGGAGAGACGCCCAGGAGAGCGTCCCAGGAGATGCAGCCAGATAGGGGCCTGCTGCAGTGCAGCGTACACCAGTATTGTTCCTGCTGAAAGGGCCATCAGTACCGGACGCAGACACGGCAGCGTCGAATACCAACCCTGCGCAGCATCGCCGCTCGCCTCGCTTCGGCCGCCCAGAGCGCTGCGCACTGTTCTCTACCTAGTAGCTACGTTACGTTGGTGGTGAACGTGCCCTCGTGCTAGCGCATCTGCAACTGGAGACGACGGCCACGGCCACGGCCACGGCCCTCTTCGCTAGCGAGACTCACTTTCATCACCTCACGCACCGTCTCGTCTCGCCCTGCGCTTCCCCTCCATCGCTGCTGCTGCTGGACCGCCATCCTGATGAGCGCTTCTGTCTAATCACATCTCCCCCGCCTAATCGAATCTTTCCTTCGTTCTTCTCCAGCACCCTCGGCGTCGCTGTTTATTGCATCAGAGCCCGCCTGCCCGTCCATCATCCCCAGCACCGACGCGCTTGACTGCGACTGCGGGCCTGCAAGACACTCCTTTTGGCTTCCGTCTCCCCCCATAGACCGCCTCCGCCAGCCGCTCGACACGCTGTGAGGCTCCTTGCGATCCTCTGCACCCCGCATACGCGAGCGAGCAACGGCAGCCCGCCGAGCACCTCGAAAGAGCCGTGTTCCTGCGCTCTCTGCCTTCTGCGGCCACGACAGCTCCCTCTGCACCAAACGCATCGACGGACTGGGTCCCAAGGGCGTTCTGCGTACGAGCCCCTTGCACAAGCTTGCGATTGCACCCTCCTTGGCCGGCACCAATCATCTGCGCCTATCCATAGCATAGCATAGCGTACTACCACAGTACCGCTCCCCGCATACTACGTCCCCCAGCATAGTACAGTCGAGAGACAGCTCTATAATCCATAATGGCTCCGACTTCGCGCCCTGAGCACCACATCAACCTGGCCTACCTGCCCCAGCTGAGCTCCAATGCCCCGCACTCGGCCTCGTCCAGCGGCGCTGCCTCGCCCGTCGAGCCTCCCTCGGGCGGCCGCTTCCCCTCGAGCACCTCGAACCCGCTGGGCGCCGCAGCTGCAGGCGCCCGTCTGAGCTCCGGCTCGCCGTCGCATGAATACAGCGGTCGGCTATTTTCCAAACGGTTTGTCGCACTCCTGAAACAACTTGTCATCCTGGCTAACGTGGAACGCCAGTGCACGCGAGATTCAAGCACAGGAAGGCTTGACTCCACAAATGTGGGGTCCCCCTACCAGCGGCAACTCGACACCATTGCGTGAGACCATTCCCGAGTCTCCCAGCGGCGACAGCTTCCCTGACTTCAACCAAGCCATGCCCGAGACCGCGTCAGCTGCGCACACTTCTACCCGCCGTGCCCGTGCCGGCACGCTGCCCTCACGCTTCTCCCCCTCCGCAGCTCCTGGCGGCTTAATGTCTATGCCCGCATCCTCCCTCCTGCCCAAGACCTCTCGCCCTACACCCTCCACAAGCCCCTTCAAGCCCGCACCCGGCACCCCCACCGAGACCAGTGGAGGCTTCGCTGCTCCAGGCTCTACCAACGCCGCCGCCAAGTCAGTTCTTCTGTCTCGCCTTCGTGCCGGCTCAATGCCTCAACGACCAGGCTACCTGCCGCCCTCGGTCTCGCCTTTTGGCAACTCCCTCTTCTCCTCAGGCTGGCAGAGCAACCGCGAGCGAAGCAGCACCCTTCACAGCATTGCTTCGCAGCCATCGAATGGCCCCGGCTCACCACAATCCCACTTCTCGCGGGATTCGCTCGCTGATACCGACGTCAGGACCCTTGACTACCTTGGTCTTGTAGATACCCCCCAGCCTCAGCGTGCCCAGCTGGCACCCTCTGATATCGAGCTTCTCCTTGAGAGCCAGAGGAATGCCAACGGCCAGAACATGAACAGTGCCAACCGTTTCCGCTCATACTCGGTCAACGCAAAGGAAAAGTACGCTGAGGATGAGGACGAGCTCGACCAATTCGGCAACTACAGTGGTGCCATGACCCCCGCTGAGGCAAACGCTCTGCTGATCCACGAGGCCGTTCGTCAGCACAACCTGGAGGTCCAGGCTTTTGCCAGCTACGCTTCCAACGCCCGGCCCCGCGCTAGGACTGCTGGTGTCTTGGATGCACCCCAGCAACGACTGATGCGGAGCTATATGCCGACTCGTCTGGGCGCTTCGGAACTGACTGAAGACGCTGAATACAATCTCACCGAAGCCGTCAAGAACCTTCACTTGCGCAACGCACACGAGTCGAGTGCAAACCTTGGTGACGACGGCACACTCGAGGGTCCTACTAGGTCTCTGTGGTTGGGTAACATCCCCTCATCGACCACCGTTTCATCCCTCAACGTCATCTTCAGCACATTTGGTACCATTGAGTCGACTCGCGTCCTGACTCACAAGAACTGCGGATTCGTCAACTTCGAGAGCCTCGAAAGCGCTGTGCAGGCCAAGTCTCAGCTCAATGGCAAAGAGATCTTCCCTGGAGCCGGACCGGTCCGCATTGGATACGCTAAGATCCCCAGCGCCGCTGCCACCCCAGGCCACAACGGTGTCTTCCCCTCGCCCAGCCCTGATCCTCACGCCAAAGCTCAGGCTGAAGGTGCCGCTGGTGCTTCGGGTGTTGCTAAGGCAGCTGCCACCAACCTGGCTGCATCCAATGCCCCTCTGGTCACTCCCGAACTGACCGACATCCGCGGCGACATCATCCAGATCGTGAAAGATTTGGGTGCGTCTGACGATGATCAGGGCAGGATCATGGCCCAGGTCGAGGCTGCCGTCCAGTACAACAGCTATGTCGATGAGATCCCTCCGGTGGAAGAGCCCAGCCACACCCGCGTGCACGATGCCCCAAGACTGCGTGAGATCCGCAAGCGCATCGACAATGGATCCTGCTCTGCTGAGGAGATTGAGTCTATTGCCATGAACATGCTTCCTGAGATCGCCGAGCTCTCGTCTGACTACCTCGGAAACACTGTAGTCCAGAAGCTGTTCGAGCACTGCTCCGAGCAGACCAAGGAGGCCATGCTCAGAGAGATTGCCCCTCACCTGGCCAAGATTGGTGTCCACAAGAACGGAACTTGGGCTGCACAGAAGATCATTGACGTATCCAAGTCGCTGCCCATGCAGAAGATGGTAGTGGATGCGCTTCGACCCTACGCCATGGCTCTGTTCCTTGATCAATTCGGCAACTATGTCATGCAGGGCTGCCTCAAGTACCAGCATCTCAACAACTTCATCTTTGAGGTCATGCTTGGCCGTCTCTGGGATCTTGCCCAGGGTCGTTTCGGAGCTCGTGCCATGCGGGCTTGCCTTGAGAGCCACTTCGCGAGCAAGGACCAGCAGCGCACCGTGGCTGCTGCCATCGCCCTCCACAGCGTCCAGCTTGCTACCAACGCCAACGGCGCGTTGCTTCTGACTTGGTTCCTCGACACCTGCACCTTCCCTAGGAGACGCACTGTCTTGGCGCCTCGTCTGGTCCCGCATATCGTCCACCTCTGCACTCACAAGGTTGCCTACCTCACCGTGTTGAAGATCATCAACCAGCGCAACGAGCCGGAGGCGCGTGACATCATTCTGCAGGCACTGTTCTTCTCGCCTAACGATCAGGTGTTGGAGGAGATTCTGTCCGACCAGAACTGCGGCGCTACCTTGATCTTCAAGGTCCTCACCACCCCATTCTTCGATGAGAAGATCCGCGCCGAGGTTGTGCAGAACGTCCGCACCGTCCTCGTCCGCATCAAGGCGCAACCCCAGCAAGGCTACAAGCGTCTTATGGATGAAGTAGGTCTTTCCACCCGCGGCGGACCCGGCGCTCGTGAGTCCTCCACCACTCGTTCGGCCTCCAGGGACAGCTCCCAGATCGAGCCCCGCGGTTTCTACGGAGCCCCCGCTCCCGGCTTCGACCCAGTCGCCCTGCAGCGCACCTCCAGCATGGACTCCAACGGCTTCGACCAGTACGGCATGGGCGGTGGACCAATGTACATGCCCAACATGCAAGCCATGAACGGCCAGCAGCAGATGCAGTACCAGCAGCTGCTTGCTCGCCAGGGCCAGTTCTACCCCCAGATGAACGGCTTTCAGCCAGGAATGGACGCCTACCGTAACGCCTCGCCCGTTGCCGCTCCCGGCTTCTCTGGCTCGCCCATGATGCAGCCAGTCAACCTCGCCGGCCAGGGCATGCCGCCTGGCATGGGCGGGCCGGCGTACCCCTACGGAATGTACATGCCACAACAGCAGCAGCAACAGCAGCAGGCTGCGGGAGGAGGTCAGCGACGTGGTCGGGTAAGCAGAAATGCGTCCCCAGCGCCTGGCGCTAGACGCTAACGTCTCCCACAGAGATAAGCCCCATCTCACTTGACGCTGCCTCGCAGCACCGCATCCTTCTTGTGTATTGTTTGTCATCTCTTCTTGAGCGAGCGGATACAGCGGCATAAACATCATCTCATCTCCTTTGTATACGACCTGCTACGTGTTGGAGAGAAGGGAGCTGGCCTGCCTTGTGCTCATTTTCCTCACGACGTGCATGCTCTCTTCCCCTCCTCCTCGAAAACGATCAAGCGTCGCTCGGAAACCACGTTCGTTCCTTGTCGCTCGCTACCTCTTTCGCATGCGCATGGTTTTGGGGTTCTGTAGGCGTTTTTCCACTTGCCCTCACCTTCTTGTACTTTACTTCTTGAGGCGCGGCCATATCTCCCTTTCTCCGGGTGCACGCACGAACGAACGACTCGCATTTGTACTGCCGCTTCGAGATCAAGACACACTTGATGCACGAAATCTATGTATTGTTATGGCTGGGCTGGGCTGGGCTGGGTGTGGCAAAGCAAATACGATACATGTAGGAATGTTGTCACGGTTCGATCGTGTGTGTGTATGTAAGTGTGTCTCTGCGCACACACTCTCCCGTCCTTGCATCGTCGACACGGGCGGTAAAAGTGGCTTACGATTTTCGATCTGGCTTTACCTTTTGGGGCAGATTTCGGGAGCTTGGTGTTCTTCCCTTTTTTCTCCTTTCCTCGTTTGGTCTGATCTACACAGCTCTCTATAGGCATAGATAGATGGAAATCATGCGCTGATGGGGCGCGAGGTTGTCTAGAAGACCACGTGCACAAGCTGCAACATGTCATGTCATGTCTCTTCTCTCGTCTTCGCTGTCTCTCGTGTGCAATGCAATGGCGAGACTGGACTGGGAACTCCGCCCACATTACGGAAGGTCTGCTGTTTCGCCCTGCTGGAAGGGTGGGTTGGCTATTCACACATGTTTTGAGCACCCTACTCACCACCTGCTCCTGGCTTCCTCAGGCGTTCCGTTATGGCAATGCAACGCAATGCAATGCAACGCATCTCGCGTCTATACTCGGCCGAAGCTACAACAGTCCAGAGCTGTGTTTAGAGGCTCAACATATGTCACTCCCACGGTGATCCGAGGCCTGTGGGGCGGGTATACGTTGTCTAGCGAATCAGGGCTCCGCCGGCAACTAGACGCGGCTACCAACTACGTCACACAGCTGGAAGCTACGGAGGTTGGAAGTCGCAACACCGCCTTCCCTGTCGAGTATATATCCTACACGTCTGAACAAGCTTCTCTTCCAAGATCAAACAGCTTTTGTGATACCCTAATTATTTCGAATTTCTCTTTTGCAGCTTGCAACGCGCCGGAAGCAGCGACCGACGTCACCAGCCCAAACAACCTAATCTAAGCTTATCTTCTCCACGCTCACCAGCACGAGCACCTCCTCACACGACACAATGGCAGACAAACTTGGCGCCCTCAAGCCCCAGAAGAAGATCGAGCTCTACTCGGGCAACTACTTTGCAGCATGCACACTCGGCGGCATCATCGCCTGCGGGCCCACGCACACCATGGTCACTCCTCTTGATCTGGTGCGCAATTACCGCTTTACCCTCACGCGCACACAATAACTAATGACAATCCCAGGTAAAATGCCGCCGCCAAGTCGACGCCAAACTCTACAAGTCCAACTCAGAAGCCTGGAAGATGATCTACTCGAAAGAAGGCCTACGCGGCGTCTTCTTCGGCTGGTCGCCCACCTTCGTCGGCTACTCGCTGCAAGGCGCTGGCAAATACGGCTTCTACGAGGTCTTCAAGTACCTGTACGGCGAGAAGCTGGCGCCCGGCGCCCCTAAAACTGTCGTCTTCCTTGCGGCCTCGGCGTCCGCTGAGTTCCTCGCTGACATCGCGCTGTGCCCGCTCGAAGCCATCAAGGTCCGTATGCAGACGACCATGCCACCGTATGCGCATTCATTGAGGGAAGGGTGGAGCAAGGTTGTTGCTGAGGAGGGGATTGGCGGGTTGTATAAGGGGTTGTATCCGCTGTGGGCTAGGCAGATCCCGTACACCATGGTCAAGTTCGCGACGTTTGAGGCGACGGTGTCGCAGATTTACGGGTTCCTGGGCAAACCGAAGGAGTCGTACAGCGGGCTTCAGCAGACGGGTGTGTCGTTCCTGGGTGGTTATATTGCGGGTATTGGATGTGCGGTTGTGTCGCATCCTGCT
Source organism: Didymellaceae sp. YAFEF048 (assembly GCA_032595095.1). Classification (NCBI taxonomy): domain Eukaryota; kingdom Fungi; phylum Ascomycota; class Dothideomycetes; order Pleosporales; family Didymellaceae; species Didymellaceae sp. YAFEF048. The sequence goes on along the minus strand of JAVISA010000029.1, from coordinate 191,179 downwards.
GGTACGTTTTCCCGTATCTTTCGTCCATGCACTTGAGGCAATGCTAACGATTGACAGACGTCATGGTTTCGAAGCTCAACAGCGACCGCAAGGCCGGCGAGGGCGCGGGCCAGGCTATCTCGCGTATCTACGGCAACATTGGGTTCCGCGGTCTCTGGAACGGGTTGCCCACGCGTATCTTCATGATCGGTACCCTGACGGCGTTCCAGTGGCTCATCTATGATTCGTTCAAGGTTGCCCTAGGGCTGCCTACGACTGGAGGTCACTAAAAGGTTGTGGTTATACTGGTTTGATTGGTTCTGCGATGGTGTTTCGGTGTTCAGGAAGGATTTGTTAGCCTATGGCGTTGCAGATGAGGTCAATGCGAGTTTTGAATGTTCATTACATTTCGGTGATGGCTTTCTCCCAAGCCAACGGGACACTCCAGGCGAAATTGCTCGTTGACCAGGCAAGACATTGTTGTGCATACGCCAGACAAAGGCTGAACTTAGGGTTTTCCCGCGCTGCCCCCTGAGCCTGAATCAGCACAATGTCTCAGCCTGAACGTATCTTTTCACAGTGCTTCCTCGCCAACGCCCAATCTCATACCACAGACTGTTGTCTCGCTTCTTCCTAACCATACCTACGAATACACGGGGCATTGTGACTGCCCCCCCCCCCCTCCCCCCTTTCACAGTGCCTACTCTTACAAAAGTCATACTCCACACTCCTTCCCCATTCGAACAGTTTGATCACTTCTGAACAACCGGCTCAACTAATCAGCCCAGCCAGCGGCCACGCACCAAAGGCTACAGATACACAACACCCACCAACATGGCCACAACTATCCACTCACCCACCAACCCCTCCCCATCCCCATCCCAAAACCCCCTCACCCTGACCATCCCCCACCGAACCACCTATACCCCACGACACACCTCCCTCGCCCTCTCCTTCCCCCTCACACCTGCCTACCTCTCCCTCCCCTCCCCCTCTTCCTCCCCCATCATCCGCCTCATCCCCCGTCGTAATCCCAACCCCATCCCCAATTACAACCCCACCCTCCCCTCCCCCGCCTCCCCACTCCCCCTATCCACCCTCCCCTTCCCGCCCCTAACCCTCTTCGCAACCCTCGAAGCGCTCGCCCAGTCCCTGACCCCGAACCAAGCCCTCATCCACACACTCTGGCGCATGCAGCAGGAGCTGGAACGGCGCGGGGTAGTCGGGTACGCACGCCTCGTCGCGTGGATGAGGCGGTACAAGCGGGAGGTGCGCAGCGTGAGGGCGGGGAGTCTGCGGAGGGAAGCGCAGAGGCCAGGTTCAGTTTCAGGAGGGGGGAATGGGGCGACGGAGCTGCTGGGGAAGGCTGGGTATAAGCGGTATGGAGCTGGGTGTATGGTTTTGAGGGATGGCTGGCGGTTTAGGGATTCGGGGAGGGCGTGGTTTGAGGTTGTGGAGGGGGTGGAGGGGGAGATGGAGATGGAGATTGGGAAGGTGGGGGGTGAGAAGAATAGGTTAGGGGAGGAGAAAGGATCAGAGAAGATGGACAACGAGAGCGTGTCGAGAAAAGAGAAAGTGAGAGAGAAGGATAAAGCGATGGACCACGGGATATATAATGAGAAAGTGGTGTGGGGGGACTCGCGGATGTCTAGTCTGGAGATGTTGGAATTGTTCGTTTGAATTGTATTGTGGTGTCTTTGTGAAATGGCTCGTTCTTTGCTGCTGTGTTTGGATCTTGAGCGACTGCTTCTGTGATGTTCTGTGAGCGTCTGTTCTCAGTGTTGAAAGTCAGAGAGTAAATGAGAACCAGCTAGCGAAGTAGTTGTATGTCCATAACATCAAACGAGCCGATGCATATGAACGCAACCTACTCGACGCACGGCCCGGCCGTATACCCCCCAAACCTCTCCCCACGCACCTCACTCACCCCTACCCACTGAAACCCCCTACACCACCACCTCCGTCAGATCAAACATAACCGGCCTCGTCTCCTCAAACTCCTTAATCGCATCCACCCTATCAAACCACTTCCCCAACCCCGGATACTTCCCCCTCCACCCCTCCCTCATCCCCGCGAAATCCACAAACCCCACCGCGCACACCACCGCAATATCCGCAACACTCATCTCCCCTCCAACAAGCCACTCCCTCCCCTCCTTCCCCGCGCGCTCAACATACCCCTCAAACGCGCCCATCGCGCCATCGATCTTACGCTGCTGCCTGTCCATCCACTTCTCGCTCTGCTTCCCCTTCTCGCGCCGCCCCTCCCACCTCACCAGCACCATCGCGTCCATGCATCCCACAGCCAGAACCACAATCTGGCGCGCTTCCAGGCTCGCGTCCAGATCGGAGGGGATCAGGCGCGGGACCAGGTCGGCGTATTTCTCGACGATGTAGTTCTGGATGTGTGCGCTTTCGTAGACGGGCGCGAAGGAGGAGGATGGGGAGAGCAGGACGGGGAGTTTTTCCAAAGGGTTGTGGAGAGGGGTTTGCGTTTTGGATTCCCACGGGATCTCGTTGGAGAGCGTGAAGGGGATGCCTTTGAGGGTCAGGGCGATGCGGTTCATGCGCGCGAAGGGGGAGGGGGTCGCGGATATGAGGGTCAGGGGCTCTGTGGGGGCTGGCATGGTGGAGTTTGTCGGCCGTGTGGGTGTTGGTGAGGTAGGGGTGTGAGGTGGTGGTGCACTGGTGATGGTGTTGGTGGACGAATAGGTAGAGCGGATGGACTTCGTTCTCTTAAGTGGAACCCGGTGATGGAATTGATCCTGGACTGCTGCAGGGTTGTTTACACATTCGAGACGGGTGCGGCTTCTTAAGGTAGTTTCGCCAAGCTGTCGGAGAAGCATGTGTATGCGGGGTCGGCTACTTGCATCTAGATCAGCTCTAGGTACGCCAGACGTCATAGCAACGACACGGTTTATGTTTGTTTCTGTTCGTGCTGCGGACCGCCGCGGAGCGACTTCCGCTGATGCAAGCAAATCAGCCGAACTGGAAGCGTTGAAAGCATGGGTGTTTTGACAAATAATCCATTATTTCGTACAAAATCTTGCAAGTAATAGCGGCTTACAGTAGAGGATCTGGCGCTCCAAGGAGCGCTAAATTCATGAGACTATTATAAGATGTCCTTTGCCTCCTTGCGCCGTTGAGATATACGCTCGTTGCTTGTACTCTTGCTGTGCAATTCCAATCTTGGTCAGAGATCAATGTGTCTCAACTCCAGGAAGATCAATCCTCGATCTCCAGATCCGAGCTATCACCAACCTTCCTAAACTCCTTCACACTGGCCTCAAGCAGCGTTTTCAACCTCTCATCATCTTTTTCTCCCATTTCAAATCTCTTCTCCTCCTTCACCGTCACAGAAGGTTTCCCCGTCTCGCCCGTACTTGGTAAGCTTCCTGCTGAGGGGGTGCCGTCTCCTCGAGCGCGACCCAACTCCAAATCTACCCAATATTCACTGCCGGGCTCATCAACAGACGGCACAACCGCCCCAAGATCTCTGCTTGAAAGACCGGCCTCACTGGGAATTTCGGGCGAGTCGCCAGAAGCCGTCCTCCCACCAAGCTCGACGCCAGCCCGGCTCTTCTCACCACCACCCTCATGCGGCTCGATAGACGGCACAGTTACCCAAGACTCACTGCCGCTCTTTCCGCGATCTTTGTCGTTTCCGGGTGCATCACCAGGCATCTTGCTCTCTCCCGCACCAGGCTCAGGGCGTCCCCAACCCTCTAACAAGGCGCGCGTTTCAGACAGCTTATTGGCCGCACTCTCCGCATCATCAGTCCTGGCTTTCTTCGACGGCCGAGAGGGCGCTTCGGCATTGCCAGCCTCACCCGGCGTCTTCGGCCCAGACCCGGGCTCCTTATCTGCGGTGGCTTCGTCCTGAGGCTTCCTCTTCCTCGGCCCGCCCCACGTCTCTGGCGCTGCAGAACCGATGGGAATCTCTTCTTTGGCAAAACTATCGCACCTCATGAAATGCGGGATGTAGTCGCCGCTCGCGGACCCGTATGCTGCCTCCCATGAAGCAAAGCCAGTATTGACCAGTCGTATTAGTTCTGTCAAACCAGGCCGTCGCAGCCAGTTGTCTTCAAGGCACCGAGTGACTAATCTTTCAAGGGCTTGGCTGTAGCAGCCGGTGTAGTCTGCGGGATACATGGGCTTTGCTGGTGTAATGCGTTCTTTGCTTCTGCCCTGCATCAGACTGCAGATGATGAGGCCAACGGTGTAGATCTCTGAGTGCAGGCCAACTGGGTCTGTGTCGAATTCTGGAATCGGCGGCCATACCACTTCCTGCACGTTGTTAGTTGGTCTCGAATGGTCGTGCTGAAATATTTGACGTACTGGAGGAACAACGCCCTCAGTGCCCATCGGATATTTCTTGTAACAAAGTCCGTTCTCGAGCTGATGCTCTCCGAATACCTGTCCAAAATCTATCATCTTGACGGTTTTGTAGGTGGGATACCTATCTTGCGGGGCTCCGAGAACGACGTTCTCGAGCTTGATGTCAGGGTTGATGACAGGGACCCAGTCTTTTCTGATGACTCCTATGGACTCTGGTCGGGTGGTGTCATCAAGAACAACGCCAGTTTGCATGGCGTGCAAAGCCTCGACGAGAGACCGAAAGGTCACCCAAACAAACGGTTCAGGAATCTGCTTGCTGCGATGAGGTTAACAAAGAGAGATCAGCTATATGAGAATTTTTGCTCACCCCGCATTTATGCTCGTCTTTCTTACGAATTCAAACACATCACCAAACGGTGCATATTCCATGTAAATATATCCCAGATGCGGTGCCACATCCCGTTGTCGAAACGAGCTGCCAAGTAGCTTAACGATGTATTCGCAACCCAGTGTAGTCAGCCTCTCGTGCGGTGCCACTTCCTTGTTTATAGTCCTTGTAAGCCTCGCTAGGTCATCATCCCCAATTATCTTCACTGTTGTTCGCTGTTGCGAGGTTAAGAGCTTGCGCATCTAATAGTAATTGGCCATAACTCACCTGTTGAACAATACCATCATCGTCCACAAGAGCGAACAAGTGCAGAATCCGCTCTGTTTCACGACCTTGCTGCATTTCAATGTGTGGGTTGTTGTATATATACTTCTCGAAAACCCAACGCGATCCCTTGGGGGTCGAAACCTGTAGTTCATGATTGGTATGGTGAACGTCAGCTGCGGTAGCCGCTGGTATCCCGCGTTTGTGGTACTGATGAGAAGATACACGACGCGGGGGATCCGGGAAATCCTTTCCAGGATGGTGTTCGCTTGGTTCTGGCCGCTGATCCTCCATTATTGGTATAATTCTGCTTCAATCCGTGGGAGAATCCTCTTGGTAGAAGCATCGTTTGATGAGAATTTGTTCGAAGCAAAGGCGTACTGATATGCTCGAACTGTAGACGTCAGGTTGTTTCCAGCTTTGTTACCTGTCACAGGCCGGCTTTGTGCGTTGGCTTTGTTGTTCATAATCTTTGTACGCGTTGATCACCAGACGCGGCACCTCTTACTATTCTGGTCCAACAATGCCCTGAGAACTGATTCTCAAATTTCTCATGGTCGTAGTGAGTAGGTGGTTAGGAGGGGATAGTGTTAGGTAGAATGATATAGCCCTGGCGTAGGCAGGTATACACAGGGACCGTCAAGCAACCTTGCAACCAAACGCTCCAACTGGCAGTGCTCATCCTCAATATTTACATGACGGCACGTGATTTCAAGCATCGCCTTCTGTTCTTTTTCGCTTCCTTGATTCATCACAGAAGCGTCTAGAACATCCAACCCCGTCGCATTCTACAGCATGCGCATGCTCCACTTCGTGCTTCTGCAGCTCAGTCTTCGTCAACAGCCTGTCATCAGCACACACCGGGCACTTATGCTGTAGCACAAATGTCTTGGTGGATTTCGGGGCTCGCGAAGACTCAGGATTGCGCCAGCGGATCTGCGTGGTATCACCGACGAAATCATCGTTGCTTGCAGACTGCCGTCGCGAAGCACTGGACGGCGTCGGAAATTGGTTTGGAGTCGACGAACCATTGGTATTCAGCCGGAAAGGTTGAAAAGCAGGCATCTCGCGGTTGGTGGAGGCCAACGATGATTCAGTGGTAAGAGTGTGGTCCTCGAGAGTTGTTTCTACACTCCGCGATGCCGTTGTATCATCAGTAGCCTTGAGTTTTAGAATGTCAACCTTGGGAAAGCCAAGTAAAGCTATGACTAGGCTTTGGTCGAACTGATAGTTGGGCAAATTGGCTCCTTTCCGCAGCGACAGCGTCAGCATAATATTCCACCTGTCCTGCTCGCTCACTTGATAGCTTGAAGCTCCCTTTCCGATATCACCAATCAACCTACTACTGATGATGGCCAGATACGCACGCTGAAAGCTTTGGTGGGCACCGATCTGGACCATCTCGTGCATGGAAAGCCGAAAGTCCCCGTCTGGTTTGGTGCACGACAGAACCTGTTGGTAGTTTGGCTTCTTAGGGATGGGAAACAATCCGGCCTCCCACCTGTAAGTCCTGCCGTCTTCAGCAGTCTTGCTTTGATGACCTTGCATTCTTACAAGCATGGCCTGAAGGACATCTGTGCGCGTAGGTTCCGCCAACGTGAGTGCAGCAACAGCATATGGTTGGATCTCGTCGGTACCACCGAACTCAGGATCCGCTCCATCATCAAGAAGCTTTTGCGTCAGCGCGAGCACATCCGTAGTTGAGGAACGCTCAACGCATTTCCTCAGTGGCGCCATGCCCTGACTATCAAGGACGTTGGGATCTACCCCTCGCCCGAGTAGGATTTCGATATCTTCCAGCGCCTCTGCGCAATGCCTCTTCGTATCCGGGCAACCCTCAATCACTTGGTGAAGCATCAATGTACCGCTAGTGGGAAAGTCTTGGCGATAGTTGCTCACGACTTGCCGGGATACGCGGGGAGAGGAGTGGAAAAGAACCTGGTGAACGAAGGAAGTGCTTGTGTCGGCTGCACAGGGACAGCCAAGAAACTTTGTCGACAGATTAGCGCCTTGCTCGACAAAAAGGCCAAGACAATCCATCTCTGCAGAGCTCAACTTCATGCTCCAGTAATCACAGCTTTGCCATGGCTTAATAAACTCCTTGAACGCACTCTCAGCAGATGCCTCGGATGATGCAACATGGATATCAGCACCAGCTCTCAGCAGCAACTTCAGTATGTCGTTGCACCTAGATCGAATCGACTCGTTGTGGTACTCACGATATCGACGTTCTAAGCAGATCTGTAAGGCTGTCTGCGTCCCTGTACCTGTAGGAGAGGTGCCGACGTCGTTCACTCTGACACCTCGCCTCAGCAGCACGCCTACAATCTCAGGCCCAGTCCAACACACAGCATGCAGCAATGGTTTCCAGAGCTGATCAGGAAGACCGTTGACATCTGATCTCCCAGGTATGGACAGTGCTTGCACGGTGTAGTTCCGTCCATTTCGGATGGCGTTATGAAATGCCACGTCAGCTCCCAAAGGATGGATTGAGCCTCGAGCGCCATAAGAGATTAGTACCCAACCTGCGGGCCCACTGGGCATTGCACTGGCAACGTCCAACAGTGTCTGACGAGGATGTTGCAAAAGTACCATCTGGTCTACAGCCGGGTGACTCGCGAACCGCCCACTGGGTCGTTCGAAGGGCAAACCGAGAGGATGATTTACATGATTTCCTTCTTTCATAAGTAGCTTCTCAAGCTTCTCACTATCGTTGTCAAGAATGCACTCTAGCATGTCGTAAGTAGCGTCTGGGGCGATCGCAACATCTTGCATCCAAGTGAGAACATCAACAGATGGCTGCAAGCTGGAATAGATCAGTTCTACCCTCTTTCTTATTGCAATGTAATCCAGAACGTACTTGGAATTTCGATTGATCGCCTCTATGGGGCTGGCTTGGGCATGTGTGGGCGTATTGCTAGTTGCGACTTGTGAGCCAGTAGTCTCCGAGCCCTGATTCAAATGCTCTGAAAAGACGGACCTGCAGTCAGTCGTCGCAGGCATGGATCTTGAATCCCCTCCAGTCGGCACACGAAGATCACCGTCTAGTGTCTCCTCGATGAGTCGTGTCTGTCGAGTCTTATTCCGCATGAGTCCCCATTCTTTGAGTTTCATGCGATATGCGCGAGTCCTGCCGAGCATGAGATGTGCAAAACCTGGTATTATCAAGCAGCTTACGAAGCTTTGAACTTGTATTTTTGCTCCATAAGCTCTTTCACATCCTCCAAGGACTTCTTCTGGTTAAACGATAGCTCTTTGATTTCATCTTGTACCGAGTCCCAGTCTTTTGTCATGATTGCGCGAGTGAATGATCGCGGAGCGGGAGTGACTTGACGGCGCGATAGAGCTTGATAGGCGCACGAAGCTGATGTGGCATGATATCACTGGGCTAATCTACAGCTAGACCATCGAGGATTGTTGTTGCATGAAGAGTTCCTGGGCAGGGAGCATGCGGTGGAAATTGCACAAATACGAGGTGCATGTGCAAGATTAAGAATCAAAATTGCACTTCATCAACGCTAACCTTTCCCAAAATAGCTAATATGACATCACCCCGGGTTTTAAACGTTCCTCCGACACCCGTAGCAAACAGCTCACTCCTCAATTATTCGAGCTTTGTTCGTAACTCGGTAGCTGCAAATCGCTCTGCACCTGCTGCACTCTCAAGCTTGGCCGCAACTGCATCTGGCCTTCTACCTCTGCAAGTCGCTTTTCGTATGTCCCCACACTCCCTCCAGTCGCCGCTTCCTCAGCAATGACAACTTTGAGCTCTTGCAATTCTCCGCTTAGTTTTCTCCAACGATGACATTCCTCTTCCCAGAAGAACAAAAAGTTGATCAGCTTTTTCTGAGCGTGACTCGTGATGTTGGGAACCTGATTCGCGAAGTTCTTGGTAATCTTGTCGGTGTGAACAGCAGGCGAGTCTTGTTCAAGCACACCGTTCTTGATCAGCGCTCTGTGAATAGATGTCGAGATTTTAGGCTCTATGGTGACACCGGCATGTGCGAAGACGTCTGTAGAAAGAATAAGAGGATCAGCTTGGCTGAGCTGATGCAGGAAGGCGAGGTCTTCTTCGCGAGACGACAGTTCAGTGTTCTGGGTTGCGCCTGCAAGGTTCGGTACGGCATTGGACATGAACCTCGTGAAGCTGAACTTCTTTTTGCCATCCTCTGTTCTGTACATCGCTGCGAAAATGGGGTTTGCTCGTAAGGTCCGATGCAAAGATCGAACAGGAAAGCTTACTTACAGTCATGAGGCTTGACACAAAGCTTGGTCTCATTTATCGACCTTTCATACCGGATTTTTGTGAGACACGGAATGGGGTGGTGTCGCCGTCAGACAAAGCACGTGGGGCCCTCGCTACGTCTCATTGGCTTGATTTCTGCGAACATTGCTTGCTGATCACGTGTTAAACCTTGTCTTGTTTGTATTGTACGCTGTGAAGAATGATGCCGCTGATTCCTTCTGTCTTTTCGTGCGATCTACGAATGCTCCGCCTCAGTTGCGATCGAGCGTTGCTCTTGAACCACGTGTATTTGTCTTATATCAGCTGCTCTTGCCACCCCTATACTGTCGACTCGACCGAGATGACTTCCTCGGTTTCCGATTCTGTCAGATTATCATAGAACACCGTTGGATGACTGTCGATATTGCAGATCAGCACAACCTCTGCAGGAGTGAGTGCACTGCTTGACCATCCGGGTTTCGAGAACATGCAGGCATCAACTGTGTGAGGTCGGTATATGGTCCGAAAGCCTTCGGCCTCTCTATTCCACGACCTCTTTTCATCGAAAATGACTCCACGTGCAGTCTGCCGAAGGAAGAATGGCCCAAGTGTGTTAGGTGGTTGAGGGACCAGTACACCCAAGGTGTGAGGGTCTTCGATGTCCACGAAGATGTCAGCCACATGTGCGGAGCTTGGGGTCGGTTGCAAGCGTCCATGATCGTGGGTGTTTGAGCTGCAGATAGGGATCACAAGTGGAACATCTTATAGTGCGACTGATAGCAGTGAAAGCTCACATCGGCTGACGGTGTGATGCAAGCATACTGTGCTCGCTGGGTGAAAGGAATATGAGGCGGTCTTACTGCCATGATATCTGCGCAAGCATCTAACCACGTTCTGTAAAGAATTTATCTTAGGGACTCCCACCTCTGATTGACCAAGATTCATAGCTAGAGAATCTCTTTAAGCGTTATCCAAGCCTTCTCAGCGCGTAGTTTCGAGCTGATATACATGCGTGAACTACAATCGTTTCCCTTGTCAATATATTACACTCACTTTGATGCATGTGTCGGCGGACTCCGCTAGGCAAGGAGTGCGTGATGTAAAAGATCGTTCGTAACGTGAAACCTTTTTTTGAAGCATGTACATTGTGGAATCCTACGATATGACATTACATCTAAAATGCAGGCGCTCAGAACCCAGCTGAATGCATCGTTCAGGGTTAACGTGCCTTCAGCTCTTCTCCACGCTTCTCCTTCCATTCTATCAGTACGGTTGGCGCCGTCTGACAGAATTCCCGGACTTCCTTTGCCATTGCATCCAGCGTGTTGGATTCGTATGAAACGCTTTCAGGAAAAGAGTCATCCGCGTCGAGAACTTGTTTCTTTGTCCATAGAAACTGCTTTGACTTAGGGTTTTCCTTTGTATAAGTGTAGACCCCAATCTTGTGTTGACAGTGCATCACAGAAGTGTTATCGTCCTCGAACATGAACAGAGAACCACGTTGTCCAAACCGAAGTCCCTCCCCACGCTGTATCATGTCCATATTGCGGAAGACAACTGGCATTGTGGGTAAGAAATCAGCTCTACGAGGGTCGCTAGTACGATCTTCCGTCAGTACTGGCAGCTCATCGATTGCGCATAAGCGATCGTTAAGGACTCGCTGCATGACGCGTATGGTTTTCAGATGTGGCAACTCAGACGTATACTTCGTGATCCACTGGATCATAGAGTGTCCCCAGAAACTCCTAGCGTCGCCATTCTGGTTCTCGGGATAGTTGCACAGGACTGTGAGATGACATACTCGCGCACATTCCGTTACTTTCGTCGTACTTCGTATTAGTCGAGGCAGGTGCATGCGTCTAGCTCCAATCCCGGGAGCTCCTTGACTTGCATCCAGGGTCAACTGGGCTGAGAGTTCCCTGAAGGTATGGGCCTCTTGGTACTCCTCGAAGAACCGACTGTGCGCCAGGAGTAGGCTATAGCACGGCAGATTCAGGGTCAAAGTCACCTGAACGAAATTACGATTGACATGCCTCCGATCAGCAGGGCCCTTCGTACAAGGCTCATACAAATAGCTGTAGATGTTGTCTCGGATCTCTCGCGGCAGGTTCAGGATATTTGGCTTATCTACGGCCTGATCGCTAGCCACTGTCACCATTTCCATGATGTGGGCGTCGAACTAGTGATACTCTTTGATAGTCTTGGCGGTTGTAAGTTCGATCCTTGCAAAGACTTGCTGATGCGATGATCAGATGCGGGGAAGGCGATGAATGAAGCATAAAGGACAGTGTTGACTCTGCACTGTGTACGAATAATGCTGCGTTACCTCAATTAGAAGCGAAGCAAGGAGGGCGTGTCTAAGTGAAAGGCATGCGCATGTATTGAATGCCTCACTCTACTGCCATTTGTCTGGAGGTGAAGGTCGTAGTTACCTCAAGAGTGCTCCATTTATGCTAGACTCAGCTGAGAGTTACCTTTTCTCTTGAACAAGAGTGGTAACTTGAAGCCGGTTTTGTAGGTGTTACGTTACCATATACCTCTTATCTGTCTGAGTGAATGTTGCGGATGTCGACTCTAAGCCCTCACAACTATGTTCACCTAGCCGTTGTGCGAATTTTCACACCCGGGTAGAGCATGATCTTGAGGATGCTCTGGCACTGAAAGATTAGCTTCGTTAGCATGAATTCCCGAACTTCATTTCACAGTCTCCAAGACTTGACATATTGATGATGTTCACAGTCAAAGTCACCTCTCGCACCCATCTTGAAGAAATTAGGCGGCCAACAACCGTGCACTCGCCCCACTCTACAACCTCGCCTTATAGCTTCCACCAACTTTGACCCGTTCGCTTCGTCCCGCCTTCTGTCGACCCCAGAAGCTTTCAGTAGACATATCTCTAGCTTGTCAATACTGTTGAAGTACATCGTGTCAGGTCTTCTCTGTGCTCGAAGCGAGCATAGCTGACGTCATAGCCGCCAGTCGAAACCCCTCAGAGACCATGTCATCCGACCCCCTTCACCTTCTCCTGCTTCCCCGCGAGATACGAAATCAGATTTACAGCTATCTCCATAGAGAAGTGGAGCTTCCTCTGAGAGATCTTGGTGAGAGATGTCCTGCACAGCTCCGAGTACAAAACATGCCGTTCCCACAGATGCTCAGAGTACACTCGCAGCTCTATCACGAGTACAGAGAAGACTGTTGGTTCAAGAAACGTCTGACAGCTTCTCTACCCTTGTACGACCCTCATCGCAAATATGAGCTGGCTGGAACCATCCCAAATAAGGAAGCAATCGCCATGTCTCAGATCAGTCGACTCACTATCCCCGTCCATCGCCGCTTGGACCTACACGTACACAAGCTTCTAGAGCGGTACATACAAGACACTATGCCAAACTTGAGTATCATTCGCCTCTTGACAGGTGATATGGGAGGGCCGCTTACTGAGGTGCCGTCAACGTCCCAGGAATTGTTCTCCGTCAGGGACGGTCGAATCAAAGTACCGATAGTTCAAGATTTCTGTCTGCTTCCATTGATTCAAAAAATCAACTGCGAATTCATCCAGACCAAGAAGGTGGGAGAACAGAAAAAGTACTGCTACGTCCGATATACCATAGGCTGCACGTACTCTGCAAACAGTCCCAGCCAGCTGGTTTGGACGCCTCAAGATGTGCTCAAATACACCATCCCAATACGATGGCTAGCCCCGCCGCCAGGCCCCCGCGCGGAAGAAGAAGAGCGGTCAACAATCCTTATAACGCCGCCAGCTGTGCAAGGATGGCAGGAAACACGCTTCAATATAACAACATGTATAACAACATGTTAACTCAGGAGCCATCAAAGCCCCTCTCTAAGCTGTAAGATGAAAGATGTTAGCGAGATTGCAACTCGTGACGGCAAGAGCGACAGCCCTCGCTTTTGGACACAGCACTTTCAAGTTTTGCTAGGAGAGACTTGGAACAGAGCGAGGTGGCCAAACCGAGATCGAGTCAGAATGCAAGGACTTGGAAGACTGGCGGAATTCAATTGGAAGATGATATGATTTTCTTGCTAGTCTCTAAGACAAAACTTGTAGAGCACACCGTTACCGTCGAGGCATCGCCGAATCATAGGTGTGCTGCTTCTGTTTACCGTTTGACACGTGCGTACTTCGCACATCGCTTGTCAGCTATAAAACCTTTCAAACGCCAGAAAGAGAACAAACTATTGGTTCTTCCAATCTTGCAGAATAAGCGGCATCTCAGCGAGGTACGATTGATCCTCGCTTGTGAACCGGTCCAGGACTTCCTGCGGGTAGTGACTGACCATCCAGTCCTCAAGACGTTCGTCCTGGCTCCATTTGAGCCTTCTCGGACCACCCCTGATCGAGTAAGTACACAGCTTCAGCCACCTGATGACGTGGATCTTCTCCCTGTTTGATTCGGCGTGCGCAGTTTCAGAGCTTTCGTTGTACTCGACAATGCATCCTAAAGCTTCCTGACCCAGGGGTAGATCGAGAATAGCTACTGGGATGTTGAGGTTCACAATCGAGAATGGATTCCATGGGAAACTCGGCGACTCTAACTGTGTGTGGGTGAGGGTGCTTGACGCTGCGCGGTAGAAGAAACGAATAGTCCTGAGGGCCTCCATGTTGTCCGAGAAATCTTTCTCCAACGTGATAAGCACACTCCAGGAGATGTCCTCGATTTTGACAGTTACTTCTTTGACCATGTCCAGAATTACGGCTTCTCGTACTGGAATGGTGGTGTCTACGGTTGTACCGTAATCCAGATTGCGAACGATGAGGTCTGCCGACGGGTACTTGACGTCGAATACTTCTCGATATTCGCCTTCAATCTCTTTGTTGACAAGGAATAGCGCTGCGCATGGTGCATTGTTCAACGTCATTTCGAGATGTTGGGGTCTTTCTCCTTGGGGTATTTCTCCTTCGGGTATCAGGACATGTCGATCTCGACACCGTATTTCCCTTGAAAGATAGCTGTAAATCTGGTATCGGATCTCTTGCGGAAGGGAGAGAAAGTGGGGTGGAGTGTCTGCCATGCTGAGGGAGTCGAAAGAGAAGTTTAAGTTGAAGTGACTTGCCGAACAGCAATGCAGCCCGGGTTAAGTAGGTATAGTGATGAAGAGGGATGAAGCAAGGATGTGAGTTGTGAGTGGAAGAAAAGATGAGTAGGCGTAAATCCAGCACAGTGGTGATCAGGCTCATGAAGTGAAGGTGACTTCGAGCCGTGCGCGCGTGAAAACCAGCAAGCGTTGGACAAAGTGAGAGTAGAAAGCCCAACGGACGTACACCAGAGATATCAGACAGGCAGTGCATGAAGTGCCCCACGATTTGTACGGTAATAGCGGTTCTGTCAGGTTTAGTTTGTTTGACAGTGCTGTGCCATGTGCAACGTTGAAGTAAATCGCAGTACTGGCATGCAACGGCTCTAGAGCTAAATTTCTGAGAGTACTGGTATTACAGAGCACACTTATGATCCCAAATTACTTGCTGTAACATTACTCTTTGCAGCCTCGGTGATCTTTCACCCTATCTCTGCCTCGGTGCAGCGATACGCATCATATACTTCTTCTCCTCATCGTTGGACCACTCAAGCAGGTTTCGTGACGAGAGGCGACACAGTTTTGAGAAGATTGTTGGCATCATTTTAGGATTGAACTTGGGGATCGACTGACTATCTGCGTTCCTCACTACTTAGAAGGCCTCTGATTCTCCAGCGAACTAGGTCTCGACTGATCTCTCCATCCTAGAACGTCCGCCGAAAGGGTGGCAGAGACACCTTTCCGCTTTTTTTCAAGGAACGACAACAGCTTCTCAGGGTACCTCTGAGTACTGCGAGTGATGATTCTGTGAGCTGCATCCTCCAATTTCCATTTGCTCTCTGGAGGCGTGTTGGTATACAGGTACACCCCACACTGATACAGCTCGTGACGTAACCGCATGTCATCCCAGGCGTATCTGGAAAATCCAGCGCGTCGAACCATGTTCATTCCAACCTGTCTCGAAGGCGGCACTGGCAGTGATTGTAGCGCCGTACGAGAGTATTGGGCTTGATCCAGGCACAGCTGGTCGGTGGTGAGGCGCTCAGGCAGCGTGCTCACGCTAAGAAGAAAGCTCTGGAGATGCGGTAGGCACGACTTCAGCTTGCGCATCAATTGTCGAATACGCACGAATAAGATGTACATATGATGGAAATACTCTGTATGCGGCTTACGCGAGATAGGGCATCCAACTTATACTGCTTCAGTGGTGCGAAGTGTGCTCCGCGCATATGCAGTGGGCAACTTGCAATTGCAGTGAGCTTCTTGAAACAGTCGGCTTCGCGGTACTCGTCGTGAAGCCGAGAGTGTGCGAGGAGAACTGGTACGATTGGTGCATTGGCTAGCTTTACTTGCGCGAAGGTAAGATCGGTAGTGCCAATGATGCCTACACCAATCTCCCGATGCAGATAGCCGTAGATTTGATCCCGAATCTCGCGAGGCAACGTCAGAAGATGTGGTGGTTGAGTGGTTGTCATGGTGGTGGATGAATGATCAAGGCAAGGGGATAGGAGAGCAAGAGCTTATATATGAGCAGGCTATATGCACCGACCGAGAGTGGAGCGAGGTGAAAGCGGTTGTGGTCGATATCACGATTACCTGCTCACACTGCACTTTGTGGATCTAGACCTACTCTACAAAGGTGACAGTGAATGGAATAAGGACATAACCTTATCGCATATAACTCGCCAAAGATTTGCCTTCTTTTCACCAGGGTTGGACGTGGTGCAACTTGCGGTTCTTGGATTGGAGGATCTTTGCGATATGACGGTGGATGGGATAAGCGCACGCATTTCGAAGATCTAGTCATAGGCGTTCCGATGCCTCGCCATCGTACTCTTCCGATTAAGCCAGCTGATCGTTCCATGTTCGTAATGTAAATTTCCATCTGTATAACTGTCTTTCCTGTGTTGGCGTCTTTCTAGATTCTCGTCGACGCTCGCACCAGTGTTACCATTTGCCTCAGTATCGTTCTTCCGCCTTCTCACCACTTCTGTTTTCTCTCGCTTTCGAATTACTTTCTCAGTGATCAGGTTTCTTTGTACGTCTTCGGAGGGCCTCATTTCTCCCTCGCGATCGATTCGGCAGCATCCAGAATTGAACCAGTTTCTCTAAGAGCGTTGGCAATCGAGGTTTTGTCGATTAGTGACACAAAGTCGGTAGATCTTGGCTGCCCAGCGCGAGGTTGGGTGTAGATATGGTGCTTCGCGGGGGTCTCGATTGGGATCTTTGGACACGAAGTCCCAAATCTCAACAGTGTTGCCGTCTTTGGGGGCTGAACCGAGGTAGATCCTATACCAGGGCTGACCCGATATGAGGTCGCGATCTTGAGGTGCGCTGTCCTGGATTGAATGTTAGAATTGTAACCATGCTTCATAATAACTTACTTCAATGTTGTCGTTCGCAGCCATGCTAGGTGAGATATGAAGAGGTATGGTATTGTGACAGCCTAGTTGGTAGAGGCGCGGAGTGGAGTGTGAGAAGGACGGAGGTTGACAGGCAAAGTCGTCGGATATATAGTATAGGATAGATAGCACAAAATAGAAGGCGCTGTTGTTATGCTAGTTATAGAGTGTAAGAGGGACAAACTTTAACAGGCAAAGTTATTAGATATATAGTATAGGACAGAAAGCATAAAATAAGAAAAGGCGCTGTTGTTATGCTATTTTTAGAGTACAAGAGAGACAGAGGTTAATAGGCAAAGGTGTTAGATATATAGTAGGAGACGGACAGCACGAAGTAAGAAAAGGCGCTAGCGTCACGCTAGCTACGCACTAGTACTAGCGTCGCCGACCACGGTGTAGGAGGCTCTACAAAACATCCACAGATGAGGCTCGAGCGAAGAGGAATTGATGACACGGATTGAATTATGAAGGACGCCTTGATATGTTCTTTTTTGTCTGCATGCAAGAGGGAAAATTCACTCCGAAGAGGCAGACTGTATGGTGGGTAGCGATATCACGGTCCTCCGGTGGAATACAAGGTCGTAAGTGAACGCGAAACTTGCAGTTTTATAATGGCGGGGACATTCCCAACTACGTAGGCAATCGTTATACTATCGAACTTCATGGTGCGGAGTTGACATATACAAAAACACAGCATGCACAGCGAGTTTGTACCGCAGATGTCTAGATGTCCATATTCCACGCTAATCTGGCGCCCAAGAGAAAGCAACTGTAAAGGCCTGCCCCTACCGAGTCTCCATCCCATCCTACCCCAACATCCGCTCCTCCTCCCACCCCAGCAACTTCGCCCCAAGCATCTCCTTACTCCCCTCGAACCGCTCCTCAAGCCCCTCCAACACTCCCTTCGCATACGTATTCCTAAACCGCCCCACCGCCACCTGCCTCGCCACGCAAAACCGCCCACACCCATCCTTCGCATGCACCCACACCCGCACGCGGCGCCGCTCATACACCTCCCCCTCGTCTACACAAACCCATCTAAACCCCGTCCCGGCCTGAATAACCCGCATCCCAAGCAGCATCTCAGACGGCACCTCGCCCTCTCCCAGCTCAATCTTCGTAGCCCGCGAAGGCCGCAGGTCGCCCGCGTAGTGCAGATCCGCGCCGTCGACGCGACTTACCCGTATGGTGAGAAGCGCGGGGAACACGCCCTTGAGTCTGTTGATAGTAGCGACTTGGTCCAGATCGAGATGCAGTGCGTGTCGCCGCGGTGGAAGATGCCAGTGCGCCTGCCCATCTCCTTCCTCGGAGTCAGAGGCAGAGGCAGAGTGGGAATCTTGTTCCGCGGCTTCGACGCACAGGTGGCGGATGAGGGGCAGTGTGGCTACGCTTGACGGGTCAGTGCGCTGCTCGAAGAATTTGCGTTTGATGGGGGAGCGTACGCGCACGGTGAGGTGTTTGAAGAAAGGGGTGTCGCGGTATTCGGTGGTGATTTGGGGATGGGTGAGGAGGACGGGGAGGAGGGGGGTGTTGACGAGGTCGAGGATGGCGAGGTAGCGCTTGTGGAAGTTTCGTAGGCGGATGGTGTGGTGCAGGTAGGAGTAGATGTGGTAGCGGATTTCGGGGGGCAGGGTTAGGAGGTGAGGTGGGTCGTTGGTTGTCATGGTGGTTGAGAGTGTACGTGTAGATGGAGTTGTGTTTAGGGCGGGAAGTTAGGTAGAACTTGAGTAAGTACGATGGATGTTGAGAGTGAAAATGGGAGTGGTAAATGGCATCAGTCTGTCTACTGCAACACTGTGCGATTGAATTTACGGTGTAAGGTATCTCTAAAACGCTCAAAAGGGGTTAAAACAAGCATCAGTCGTGACAATATTGACCATCTACCTCCCGCCAATCTGCCCCTTAGGAATCGGCCTCACCCAAGACAAACACACGTTCAGAGCGATGATCATGCATCCCATGATCCAGAACACCCGCGAGTACTGACCAGGATGGTAGCGGAAGATGATGGCGAAGATGATACCACCAAAGTTACCCGTTGCACCAACAATGCCAGACAAGATACCGTTAGCGTGCGGGTGGATGTGCGGGACGAGGGCAAAGTTGGCACCATTCCCGGCTTCCATGAAGATGGCCATGAGTGCGATAAGTCCAATCATAGTATCAAGGTTGTGAGGGTCCAGCATGCCGATGACGATGAGGAATACACCGCTCATGACGCCGACGAAGTGGATCCAGAACTTCTTCGCCCAGAGGCTGCCGTTGGTGTACTTGTAGATCAAGTCGCCGATGAAGCCGCCCAGCGGGCGAGTCACGACGTTGAGGAGACCGAACATGGCGGCCCAGCGACCAGACTGGGTCTGGCCAAGGTAGGGGAAGTTCTTGAGGTAGTAGGATCCGAGGATGGAGTTGATGGCAAGCTCGCCGCCGAAGGAGCAGAAGTAGCCAGCGCAGAGCATGATTGTCTGTGGGGAGGCTATGATCTTCATTGCTTCTTTGAAGGTCGGCTTGACGACGATCTCGTGTTGGGTTTCGTCGATGATCTGGCCATCCGACGAGGAGGTGGAGGCGGATTCGACGTCGCGCTCGGGGTTCTGCTTCTTCTCATCGGATGAAGTGATGGAGCCGTTTGGCGCTGTGGGCTTGTCCATGATGCCGCCTGTGGTGGCGACGACGTTGGCTTGGTGTGCACCCCGGACGACCACAGCACCACGATCGGCCCACGATCCTGTAGGGGTGTCGTCTGTGAGGAGGAGCAGTCCAGTAGCAGTAAGGGTGATCAAGATAAAGGGAACAATGAACGAAACACGCCACGCAACGTGCGAGGACAGTCCACGCTCCAGCCGAAGCGAGTCGTAGATGGCGGGCATAACAAAGCTGCACATCGTTAGTCTTTGCAAATAACATCATCCAAGGTTACGTACTAAGTAATACCGCCACCAGAGTTGCCCCATCCACCGACAAGGGCATTAGCAGTTCCAACAATGTTCCTGTCGAAGAACCCTGTCGTCCATACCTGGCAAGGAACAAAGGTGCCGCCAAGAATACCAACAAAGAAGCGAATGAAGTACAACCCCATGGCATTCTTCGCAGTACCCGCAAGCGCGGTCGGGATCGCACCCATGAAGAGCAGTGCAGCAAAGGTCTTGCGGGGACCGATACTGTCGCACATCGGACCAGCGATCGCTCGTACGAGCAGTGTCGCAGTCAGCGCCACAATGTTAGAATTGGCAACTTCATTCTGGGACAAGTGCATGTCCTTCTTGATACTGATACTGAGCTGCAGCGTCGTTAGTATAGATATGATTGGGTAGAAGTGTGGGTCGTCATACCAGAGGTGGAAACGCGTACCTGGTACTAGTCAGCTTTCTGTGGAGTGAGATGGGGCTGTGGGGAAACTCACCATGACCAAAACGCGATGAAGAAGCCAAGATAACTGAAGAAGAATACCCGTCCATACTTATCAACAATGTTGAAGACAGGGATCGACTTCGCCTTCTTGTTATAAGGGTTGATCTCTGGTGCTGACCAGAGCTGCCTCAGTTCGAAACCCATCGTGATGAATACTTCTCAGTAGATCTGGGGAGATATCTGGGGAGACTGGGGTGTATGCGGGGCCCTGCTGGAAAGAAGAGATGTGGGTGCCTGCAGATAAGCAGCGACGATACGACACGAGAAGTTATATATCGAACATCACAGACATCGAAATCACTACTTCCGCGGTCGAGCTCTGTGACGCAGGCCTTTCCTAATCCAAGACCGAGATGCACATCATTCGCGGTGCCAAGTGTGATAATAGAACTCTTGGGCTTGAACTGGAGGCTTTGGCGTTTTCGTTATCTATGGTTCAACACGCTTACATCCTGGGAGACGGGAGCATGCACATGTCGACCACAGCGTCGGTGCGTCTCCGATCAGCGCTGTGGCGCCGTCTAGCTTCTGAGATTGTTACGACAGAGCCCTGTCAAGCAAGGATGGAAGGACAAAATGTCGAGAATGGCGGCGTAAGGTTAATGCGCAACCTTCTGATTTGCTGCGGAAGTGCTAAACGTGGGATGGTGGGACCGGGAAGTATTCTGGCGGCGGAGCAGGCGTTCTCTTATCTCTCGCTATCTCTTGGCGGGTTTCTGGCTGCTGGTACTACCGCTTTCGGACGGCCTTATCAAAATCGCAGCAAAAATAAAGTAAACGGCTTTTCCGCGGTGCTGATGACAATTTGGCTGAGTCTGAAGTTTGATACGAAAGATTGATGCTGTTGCGGCTCGGATTGCCGATAGCAAGCATGACAATGAGCGAAGCATCACATCGATGCTGAAGAACTGGACGCAATGCTAGTGCGAGGAAATGCCGGAAGATTGGTGTTTCGATCATTGCCTACTTGGTGCGAGCTGATGGTGCTGGTGCCAGAATAGCCGTCTCAGTGTTGACGTTCACTGACCGATAAGGACTGACATTGCGTAGTACAATGCTGACAACTACCACGGCGATTGCACAGACATCGGCGATTTCTGAGCGGCTTACTTCAGATCGATTTCTCTTCTGCGATGGGTTGTGCAGTCTGGGGTATTGGCCCTTGTAAGCGACTTACCGTGCACATGCCAATCAGGTGGATCGACAGTGCCTTATCTCGCCGCCATCAAAACAGCCGGCACCTCTTCTTGTTGATACTTGAATCTCAAATATATCTATCTGTACCATGAGGTGGTTTTTCGTCGAGTGCCGCTCTGGGCTGCCATCATTGTACATGTCTAGGACGCTGTACGCTGGCGCTCTGGAACGCCAGAATACGCTGGTCTGGCGGTAGCAATCTTCCGTTGTCTCGAACTTAGCCCAGGATCCTACTCAATTCTCCGCGGCATTAGTGTTTCGTGGCTTGTGGCTGCTGAGCAGTGTTGTTGGCGATGAATAATTGTCGGTCCGTACTGTGGACATGCCGCGATATCGGACTGTAAGCACCGGAGAAACAAGATGAAGAGGCTCTGCAGCATCTTCTCAATATCAGGAGAGGCTGAGATCAAGGATGCATGGCGCAAAAGGCTGGGCTTCGAGACCTCTCTTGGCGGTGGGTACTTCGA
Source organism: Didymellaceae sp. YAFEF048 (assembly GCA_032595095.1). NCBI lineage: Eukaryota > Fungi > Ascomycota > Dothideomycetes > Pleosporales > Didymellaceae > Didymellaceae sp. YAFEF048. The sequence goes on along the minus strand of JAVISA010000029.1, from coordinate 169,468 downwards.
TGCAGTCGAAACTGCGCCGAATCTTCCGAGGAGATGTTGCGACTGTGGATGGAATCCACTTTGAGCTAATTGATTTGCACAGAAAAGAATCGTTCAGCTGCAGGGCTTGGTCCCTGCTGTTATCGAGCTCGCTACAATCATCTGCTGCCGACTGAGCTCGTACCGTATCAGCATCCACTGTGCAGAGCGTCAGTATAGGATCCTGAATTGAGACTACAGATTTATGGGAGTGGATTCTCATATGGAAGGTTCCACTTGAAGTTGGGAAGTAACATCGCTGCGACAGTCATCGTCAGTGGCTATTCACCATAACATCGAGCTGCCACCTCTCCGTCCGATGGTGACTCCATAGCCACCGAGAGACGTCATCTATGCGCCGGATCAAGAGGCAGGAAAGAAGGTGTTGTGCAGACGAGGGTCCGTTGAGCATTGTGCTGGCCAGTGTTGTATTGCCTCATAAGCGCAGTGGGAAGGCGCGCATCGCTTTGTTTATACTGCAGGACAAGGCCACACCACTTACCCGTATCCCTATCTGCCCACCGCCTCTCTGTCTCTCATCTTCCTTCCTTCTCCTTCATTCAGTCAGCATCCCGCGCTTTCTCGAGACACAACGTAAACGATCGCGGCGTCTGGTCGGGATCACGCGCAAACCGCACGCAACACAAACACTGGGTAGAAGTTCGAGTACCTCACATCGATCGAGAGCTGTGTCTGAATTTTGCTGACACTACACTACCTCCACTCTCCGCACATGCCGGCCAATGCCCGGTCTTCGCTCGGAGCGCCACTACGGCTACCACAATACACGCAAGACAGACACAGATTCCACCGTAGCAATAACACACTAAGTTTCATCTTCGCCATCGGATGACGTCGACAATGGCCCATATCCAAGCGGTGGGAAAGACTCGAAAAAATAGAGGACAAAGATAGATAAGGAGAGAAGTACATTGGCGGAGCACAATGCCGCGCTATAGGATAATAATTGTAGGATTCGGTAGTGTGATGAGCCTGCCGTGCGTGCGAGGGCGCACAGGCGAGGCAGAAGGAGAAGACATCGACTTGACCTTCGTACGGCGCTGGGCGGGAAGTATGTCTAAAAGTCTGGGAACAAGTGTCCATGCCTATTGGGACATTTTAGCACGTGTTCTATGTCATAAGGAGGTTTCGCCACGCACGGGTCGTCGCCAGCCTGGCCATACGCCTCCGTCTCTTCAGGGTACTTGTCGAACTGGCTGGCGTCGCCGACACCAGCACGGACAGGTGGCACGTAAGGCGCGTCAATGTCCTTTTTCTGCAGCCTGTCCCACGTTACCTCTGCGAACCAGGGATGGTTCATTACGTCCTTGCTGCCGCCGTGCAAGTTGCCAAGTCGCTTGGTCAGGTCGGGGGTGATGAGCTTCTGCAGCAGATCATGCGCGTCGGGGTGGATGTACGGCGGGTATTTGACGCGCGACTTGAGGATGTTTTCGTAGATTTTCATAGGCGAGCCGCCGTCCCAGAAGGGAGTGAAGCCGCACAGCATTTCGAAGATGAGGATGCCGAGTGACCACCTAGACGAGTTAGCACGGGCGTGGGAGAGAAGGGGCGGGTTGGGACGCACCAGTCAACCGACTTGTTGTAGCCCTTGGAGGCAACGACCTCGGGCGCCAGGTAGTCGGGAGTACCGCACAGGGTCCATGTGATGTCAGGGACCTCCTTGGCGAAGCCGAAGTCGGTGATCTTGAGGTGGCCGTGGCGGTCGAGCAGCAGGTTCTCTGGCTTCAGGTCGCGGTAGATGATGTTGTGCGAGTGCAGGTAGTCGAGGGCGAGGGTGACCTCGGCAGCGTAGAACTTGGCGACGGGGTTGGGGAAGCGCTGGGACTTGCGCAGCAGACTGAACAGCTCGCCGCCCTCGACAAAGTCCATGACCATGTACAGGTTCTTGCTGTCCTGGAAGGTGCCCCACAGGGTGATGAGGAAGGGGTGCTTGACCTGCTGCAGCATGCGACGCTCGTCGTTGGTGTGCTCGACCTGCTTCATCTTGACGACCTGCGCCTTCTTCAGCACCTTGACGGCATAGAAGCGCTGGTTGTGCTTGCTCTGCACGAGATGCACACGCCCGAAGCTGCCAGTGCCGAGCGTGCGCTGGATGGTGAAGTCGGTCAGCGAGTACTTGCCCTTGGTGACGCGCGTCTGGTTCAGCGGCTGCGACTGGAACTGCACGCCGCCGTTCTTGGAGGCATTGGGGGCGTTGGCGTGCTGCTGCTGCGGCGCCATCCCCTGCTGCGGCTGCTGCTGCGGGGCATTGGTCGGGTGTATGAGGTTCTGTATGCTGGCGACGTTGTGGGCAGGCGGCTGCTGCGGGTTGGTGTGCGGGCTCGCGACGGGGTGCGGGCTGTAGGCGGGGTTCATCGAGTCGGTCGGCTTGTGCGGCGCGGCCGACGGGGCATGCGAGGCGTGCTGCTGCTGCGGCGGGGCGGGCTGCTGCTGGGCCGTCTGCGGGTTGGACTGCTGCTGACTGACGGCGTGGCCGTGGGAGCTGTCGTTGGTGCGCGTCTTGGTCAGGTGGAAGGAGCCCGAGGTGCGGTTCTTGGAGGTGGTTGGGGTGATGGGCGAGCCAGACGACGTTTCTTTGATGGGCGACGTCGGCGAATCGAGGTCCTTGGAGCCGCTCGAGTCCTTCGTCCGCTTCTTCTTGAGGAATCCGAGGGTAGGCATGCTACGGACGGGGCGACGATGCGGAATGCGAGCCCTGCCCTGCGAGCAGTGCCCTGGGGAGAGGGAGCGGGCGCGGGAGGCGGCGCTGGAGCTGCTGCTGGCGGAGCGCGAGCGTCTTCAGCGGGCGCGCGGTGGAATGCGCTGGCAGCTAGCAGACAGGCAGGCAGGCAGGCAGCGGGCGACGCAGGGTGCAGCGGGAGGGATGGGGCAATTGAGCGCGCAACAGGTCACTACGACATGGGACGAGGGGCACGGAAGAGAGTCTGGGGCGCGCAGAGCCGTGAGGGGTCGGCGGTGGTGAGGCTGGAGGCTTCGCGGGGGCAGCAGCCAGCGAGCTGCACAGGGTCGTCACGCCTTGTTTCACGCAGCTGCATGTTTCGGGCCTGAGCGTTTGCAGCAGCGTCAGTGCCCCATGCACAGCAGGCGACGTCATCCACAGCTTCATCTCACTGCTGTATATCTACAATATTGCCATTGAGCGCCTCCAGGGCCGCTCTGCGCTGCGCTGGGCAGCCGAGCAAGCTCAACAGAGCTCAACAAGAGCTCTGGGGTAGCAGGGGAGAGCACTGCTGATTGGCTGGCTACGGTTGCGTCATGGTTCGCGCTGCTCCAACACGATTGACTGATTACCCGCGAGTACAGCCGCCGATCCACGCAGCCGAGCCCGCCATCGCAGTACCCTGCCGTGCATCATCTGGGGAGGACATGGTCGAACTGTATCTTACCAGCAGCAGACATTGATATCTGGGAGGATTGGAATCGTACGGGGCAGATACAGCCAGTGAAATGCAGCCGTCGGGTACGGCTCGCCTTAGCAGACAGCTACGTCACTTCTTTGTAGTATGGCAAGCTAAAGTATATGTACAGTTGCTGCCATCAAACTACCATGTCTCAGGGTATATACTCAAAGTTCGTCGTTCGCACTGCCTGCTGCAAGCCCCGTCAGTACCAGCGGCGAGTAGTACTCGAGGTCTAGCCCGCACACTTCCATGCGTTGCTGGCGGAACCGCTCATACAGCTTGCTCCACGCTTCCTGCGCCTGCTCATTCTGTGGCCTCAGCTTCACTCGTGTCGAGTAAGGGACGTCGTATTCTGGCCCTGGGATTTCAGGGTCGGACAGCCGTACGAATGTCGTTGACTGCTCGAACGCGGTTGCGTTAAATGTGTCGCTCACTGTGCGCAATTGCTGCGATTCGTAGACGACGTTACCCATCGACAACGACCACTCTGAGATCAGCGACGTTGGTACGCTGAACGTTCTCCGGAAGAGATCGAGATCTGAGGTGGGTTTGGTCGAGCGCAGTGCTTTGAGTTGTTGGAAGCTTGCTTGTGTGGGGTGAATCATCAGCAGCGACGTAGACATATCGCTGCGCTCTGGCGTTGCTGGGTATGCAGCCATTGGCTCAGACTTGGAGAACGCCAGCAGTGAGTCCAGCGACGATGCATCAAGCAGCACGCCGGGCCCTTGCAGGTAGATAAGGCGCTCATAGTCGACCAGTGAGTACAAGCTGGCTAGCGAGTAAGACGAGGGTAGTGTATTGTCCGCACCATCCTGTATGGGCTCCATAGGTAACAGCGTAACTCCATATCGCCTCGCTGCAGTGCCCAACAGCCTTCTTGTTGTCGACATTTCCGCGCTATAACCTTCGTCTCCTGCCTCTTGCAACCACAGCTTAGGAAACATGAGTAGTCTCCGTGCTGGACTCTTCATCCTGTGCAGATCTGATAGCAGCATAATCGCACTGCACAGCTCCACGTGCTCTCTCACCACCTGAACGTAGCCTAGTCTCGTCCAATCCAGATCCTGCCCACTCATATACTGTGCCATGGCATCATCACCCTCTGGCTTATCGCTCGCTGGTATTGCCCACTTGGCATCGAGTGTTGGCGGATCAACAGGTTTGGGGAGTGGTAGTGGTTTCGGTATACGCGGTTTTATGGCGGCTTGTAGGTTGTGGACATAGCGCTGTTGGAGGACGTAGCCGGACAGGAAGAGGGCAAAGGTGAATGCGAAGACTGGAAGAAGTCAGTACATGATCTGCAAGTGTCCTCGTAGGATCATACCAATAGTAGCGGACAGAATTACCGAGACCTGCCCGCTCGTGAGCAGCAGCCTGCCCATGCTTCCCTCATACAACGTCAGCAAGTGGTAGTTGAGCTTTCACGACTTTGTACAAAGACTCAAATACTGCACGACGAAAGGATTCAAGCAGAGCAGCTCGTGCAAGCAAGCGTCTGTCACAAGCGCGTGTGACGTTGCGATGTGGGCCTGCCGTGCGTAGGGCTGAGTGTTGTCACCGCAGTCTCAAGGGGCAACGGCGACCCGCCCGCGAGCAGGGGTGTTTCCTAGCGCGAAATTGTTCGCGACGAGCTTCATCATCGTCGCTACCACCAAGCTCTTATCGACTCACACAGCACACTTCCCACGAGACCTCTTTCAAACTCGACACGCCTCCTGTCATGCAATAAAAGTCGAGCCGACCTCAACTGCCATGTCCAAACCGACGTACGACCGCGCAGACGCTTCTGCGCTCCTCGACGACCGAGGCTACTCAGGCCTTCTGATCCGCGGGCAGAACCCGGCGCTACTCTTCGAAAAGGGTGTACGCGAACGCATTACCGAATCTTACTACTGGAAAGAGCAATGTTTCGGTCTCAACGCTGCAACACTGTGCGATCGTGCAGTTGAGCTGAAATTCATTGGTGGCACATCAGGCATCACAGGGCGACCGACACCGTTTCTGTGTCTGGCATTCAAGATGCTGCAGCTGGTACCTGAGAAGGCGGTCGTGCTGGAAATGCTGAATTTCAAAGGCGATGAGGAGGAAGAGAATGAAGATGTCAAGACTGAGGGCGTGAAGACGGAGGAAAATGGAGAGAACGGCGAAGAGAAGAAGAGAGATCTGAACGCTGAGGGGAAATTGGGGACATTCAAGTACCTGCGCTGTCTGGCAGCGTTTTACATCAGGCTGGCATGGGAGCCGGTGGAGATCTACACAACACTCGAGCCGCTGCTCACAGATTACCGCAAGATCAAGAGGAGGTTAAAGGAGAACTTCAGCCTGACTTACGTCGATCAATTTGTCGATGATCTCCTCAACAAAGACCGCATCTGCGCTACGAGTTTGTGGAAACTGCCGAGCAGAGCCAACTTGGAGGATCTGGACATGCTGGAGCCCCGCGAGAGCCCGCTGGGTGACGAGATAGACATGCTGGACGAGGAGGATGAAAGGGCTAGGGAGCGAGAGGGTAGCACGGGAAGCGACAGAAGCGCCAGGAGCTACAGAAGTCGCAGCTACGACAGCAGGAGCCGAAGCCGGAGTTACGATAGCAGAGACAGGAGTCGCAGTAGAAGCAGGAGTAGGAGCAGAAGCTATGACAGCAGAGATCGGCGGCGCAGCAGAAGCCCAGGCGAGATGAGCGACCGAAGGCGCAGCAGAAGTCGTACGAGGAGTAGAAGTAGGAGTCGAGGGAGGGATTGAGATCGCAAGAAATCAGAGATCACGGCCTCGCTTATGTCGACGCACAACACAGGTTCGATACGCTGTTCTGAATTCCGGAGCCTATGCTTGTGTGGTGAGTCTATTGGTGTCGGAGAGGGTCTCGTCGCAGCCATGGCTGAGATGCGCCAGATCGAAGGACTAACAAAAGAGTGCCGAGACGTCAATCACTTACAACCACGGTAATGCAGCCTCGCTACCTAGATTCGCATCCACAACGACGAAATAGAAACAGGTCACTCAGGAGCCGCAGTGACATTGACTGTATCAGTCATGGCGTACCAAATTCTCGACAGTATCCAACCTGCTTCGGGCTTAGCCGAGATCGCAGCATAAAACATACATCGACTCTACGTACTCGCACAATCGTGTTCCATCTAGTACAGAAGCGTCACCTTACAGATACACATCACGCTGAACTTCGCACAACATTGATGCCACCTATTCGTACCAGCTTCCTGTCATTCGAAGAGGGTTCTAGTACCAACATACCAGAAGTACTAGGCTGCGCGTCTATATGAATATTACCTGTGGGTAAATCGCCCAATATTCACCCATCTCTCGACAATCTTAGCCTGCCTCATGATCTGGATGATGAACCAAATGGGAAACCATACCATTTGGAAAGTAGTGGAGGCTCCTCTGGGACTTACTTAAATCACATAACCCTCGACCTAGCCTAACGCTTCAGTGGTTTGCATCTGGGACGTCAAAATCACAGCTCATTGTGTGCTGCGCTGGATGGCGTCCCATCGGTCGTGCCATTTTGAAGCGTATGGCTCCGATTATGCCAACAAACGCTGGCTTTCTATTCTCTACTCTACTGTCTGCAGTGCCTTGCAAGTTCTGATTTGCTTTGTCGATATGCAGGCTTACAGTGGTTAGGTTTTCTACGTAAGGCTGTTCGGTCCCACATTGGTCCACCCTTTTGACACACCGTCCCATGTTTTTCCTCCTATACAAACCGACTCGGCTTCAAGAAAGGGCAACATATATATCTAGCAAGCTTTTCTTCCATCTACACTTATTCCCTGTTATGCATCCGCCACTCCGCCCGTCTGATGAGCTCCGCTGCACCGAACGTGCACATGCTCAATGTGCCTCGAGAAATCAGAGATCATATCTACTCTTACCTGTATCGAGATATCGAATTGGCCACGATCGGAATGTTGGGAGCCTCGCCGGTCCTCGCAATGTTGGCATTCGCACCACTTCCCAGCGTCTTACTCATCTGCAAAGCAATAGAGGCAGAGTACAAGGAATACTTCACAAGAAACATATCGACAATCGTTTACAATCGCTACGATGATTTGGGCGGCACTCAGGAGTTCTGGATAGAGAATATAAGTCTGGCAAGGAAAGACGTTGTCGCACTCGCCCACGCCGAAGACGCAACAATACGTTTTAGACCGAACAAGCTCCTCCCTATCGCCACTGTAATCGATTTGCTGTCCGCTTTCATACCGCGCTGCCCACGCCTACGCATCCTCCGGATTGCAGAACGATACAACCTGGAAATCTTCCGCAACAAACCTTTCCCCTATGACGAAGCCGAATATATCGTAACTACACTCCCGGACACGTTGGCAGCCCTCGACCTCTGTCAACGGGCGCACTTCTGCATAACGAACAAGGGCTTTGTGGTCCATTCCCCAGCTGACCTCAGACGAGGCCTGAGATCTATCATTAATTCGCTGCACGCGTCCCTCCACAGCCTTTCGCTGTGGTACGACGAACAAGCCGTCACTCAATACCTCGTACATCTCTACACTACACCACGAGTGGCAAAGGCAAACTTTTGGACTGCAGATAAGCTCATGGACGATAAGGTCCCGAGGGGGTTTGTGATGTGGTCTGATCAACTCCTGGGGGCTAGCGGAGCTACTGCAGAGCCTAAGCAGCAGAGGGTGTTGAGTTGGAAGGAGATAGAAGGTAGTAGGATCGACGAGCTGGATGAAGAAGACGAGGAAGATGAGGCGAAGAAGGAAAAGACAGGCAGTCGCGACAGTGTGGACCCTGAGGAGAGTGAGCGTAGTGAGAAGAGCAAGAATGGGAAAGCGGTCAAGGAAGGTAAGATCAGTGGGGAAAGCAACAACTATGAAAGCAAGACAAGCGGCGAGAAAGAAATGACTTTCGAGGAACGACTGGAGATCCAGAGACGCCTAGACGTCGAGAAGAAGGAGTTCGAAGCTTTCCACAATCACATCAGCTCCCGGCGCAAAAAGAAGAGAAGGGCTTCTTGGAAGACAATAGGCGATGAGTTGTGGCCTCATACTGGTCTTCAGTCTTTTGGCTTTTATAATCCCCGGGAGGAAGCGCTGGCGAATTTTTTCGATGATGAATCGAGTGATGACTTTTCTCTCTTGTGAGAAGGGACATGCTGGATTCTTATTTTGTTCTGTCTGTGCAACTCTTCCTGTGCTTCCCTCAATCGAACCCACCAATACGCGAGTGAAAGTGTCTGGAGGGTCTGACCTTCTGCTTCACTTCCCTTGACCTTGGCTTGGCATCCATTTCAATTACTTGGCTCAACCACGTGAACTAAGAGCAGGCTCTCCGAATACAGTTGACGGAGTCACCGCAGCGCTTATATGTTCCAGGCACCGGGGGATTTCTACGGCTCACTCTCACTCACTCTCACGTTACACCACTCAACCACTCCTCTCGAATCCAAATATTAAACAATCGAACGACCAAAAAACCTACCCACCCTCATCAGACAGCATCACCTCAACCATGTCGCAGCCAAAACCCCACCTCCTCACTCTCCCCCGTGAACTTCGCAACCGCATCTACGACTTCCTCACACACGAGATTGACCTCCGCAACATCTCCAGCCTCGGCAACATCGCCGTGGTGATCGCGCTTACAAACGCGCCCTATCTCAGCGTGCTCCAAACTCACTCCCGAATCTGCGAAGAATACTTCGAAGCACCCTGCTTCACCAACCCATCCGCCAGCATCACCGACGTCGAAATCTGGAAAGACGAGATAATATGGACCGCCAACGCGCACCTCCACCTAGACAACACCGCCCTCGCCCTCGTCAAAACCGTCACCATGCGTCTGCGGGGAAACAAGCCTTCTCCCGTCGCCATCGTCGAAGACCTCACTGCACGCGGTCTAAACCTCCACACCATCCGCATCCTCCAGCGCCAGACCGCAGCTGAATACACAGAAGCCACGCTACCCAATAACCCTCCCATTGTCTCACTCTCCTGCTGCATCGCTCACCTCCCGGGCTCGCTCATCGGCTTACCCATGCTGCAGCACGACACGGGTGTGAGGCTGCTTACTGCGCAGCGCGACGGGGAGATGCGGTACGTGTTGCACGAGGTCCAGGTATATGTGTATATGAGCCCGGAATGGAGGGGCGGGGTGCAGTTGTGGAGGAACGAGAAGGGGGTGGCGCATTTTCATCTGTCAAGGTGGGCTTCTGTGCAGATGCCGAGGTCGTGGAAGGTGAGGGATGATAGGATGCTGTATTGGGAGGAGGGAGGTGGGAAGGTGGAAGTGGCGGTCCGGGGGGGTATTGAGCGTGGCTATGAATGTGGAGGATGAGGCAGCTAGGATTTCTGGGGATTTGGGCATATGGGTTTTCAGAGTTTGGGAAGATACTATGGTTGGACCCAGTCATACAATAAGACCAACTTTAGTATGCCGCCGTCCTTCTTGATACCTCTGATCATGAATTCAATCAAGCAATCATTGCTGTACTGTTTCCCTCTGAAGTGCTCCATTCAACAGCTGTAGGAGGTCTAGAAGAAGTGCCGGTGCGGCTTGATGTCATTAATGTCCCGGTACAGGTGAAGGATGCATCTGTTCAGCGTTGAACGGTGACATTCTATATACTTGCAACATATGGACCGACTCTCTCCTGGTGAGGAATATAGAACTACGCTTTTGGATGCGGATCGTTCCTGCTTGTGACATCTCTACAAATCAGACACGAAGCATGTTCTCAGATCAATTCAATTGTGGTCATTAGCGACGTTCACCCGGTTGTTTAAGTGCTCACTGATATATCCGCATTCGTGTTGCTGGTCGACCTTGACATGGCCGTGCAGCATCGACTGTGCTAGATGTGCTATCCTAGAACGCAGAATCCAAAGTTTCATGAGTCTTCAAATCCTGTCCGACCCAAAATCAGCAGGTGCCTCAGCAGTTGTAAGGCTCGCAGTCTTCCTCCTTCCAGCTCATCATCTTACAATGTAACCTGTTCCATGCTTCAGGCCATCCCTGGCCCTTGTTGGTCATGATCTTAATCCTCAGAGGGATGACCCATACGTCTGATTGCCCTGCGGCCCAAAGGTGCTTGGGCGAGATGTCTGTAGTCAAGACCAAGGCCAACAGACACTGCAGCCGCTTCGGTTTACTGATGTCTGAGATACGGCGTACATCGTTTACTCCTCTCGCGATCTGAATCAGCTTGAACGTGTTCCATTTCTCTGGGATTGCCTGGAGAACAGCATTGACTGGGCAAAGATGATGCGGACCCGTGTCTTGGGCAAGCCGAAGCGTATGTAGCCTGGGCATCTTGTCGGCAAGATCTTCGAGCATGGCTGCTAGCTGGTCGAATTTGGGCACACGACGGAATGAGTGAGAGTAGAAGAAAGAAAGGATCTTGACGTGGGATAGTGCAATCAAGTCCTGCTCTTTAGTCTCAATGGTTGGGGTCAGCGTAGGCAGCAGGTTCTTGTGGTTGTGTTTGTCGCAGGGCCATTGGATCACTCGTGCGGAAAGCTCCTCAAGGCAGATCTGCTCCTTATACTCCTCGTGCAATCGTGAACAAACCAGCAGGACTGCCATCAATGGCGCTTTCTTGAGAAGAATGACTGCTTCGCTGTTGCCGATCTTATCGAAACCGCATATTTCGACCGACTGAGTCAGGTACTCATAGATCAGGTTACGGATCTCGCGTGGTATAGTGAGAAGATGCAAGCCCGGTGGCTCAGTTGCCATCGTGAGTTGTCTTTGTCGGTTGATGGTGCTTTAGTTGAAGTTTTCGTGTGGGTGAGTGGAAGAAGGGCTACGTGGGGTGTGCAGCTGTCTTTATAGAATTTTATACAGCTGTGAAAGGCCTCCATGAGAATGTGTGACTCAGAAGGCTGATAATACAAGTGAAAACGAGAAATGGAGAGATCATGAGTGAAGTTGATGCTGCGTACGGGTAGGATTTAGGGCGCGGGTTGCAGTAACACGTACTGACCATGGCTTAGATCTATATCTGATTCTTTAGACTTTGAGCCTCACTGGTCAGGTTAGGCTTTGTGTTGTATAATCACTTCATAGCCAGACTGCTCTCGTGACACGCGGTACGGATCCTTATCACTGTCTTGTGCTGCCCTCGTACCTTTCTTTCCTACATCAAGAAAATCGACCATTGGGCAAATGATACAAAGTGATTCTTATATATAACTGTATTTGTCTTGCGCTCGGTCCTAAGAATCTACAGGTCTACACATCACAGAATGGATATGTTTACGACTTACGGTTCGTCATTAGATCAGCTCAGATAGACCTCTCGATCTTGGAAGAACCCACAAATGCCATTTATCGTGGACGTCTGCTCAATCCCATCACCTCCACAATCCCTCCGACAGTGATCCTCCCGTTCTCACTTCAACCTCCATTCCCGTTGAGGGACAGCAGATAGTACTCATTGCTCCACATTAAACCACAGCTCCTGAACTAATACCTCTCATCCACCCACTCCAACGTCTTCGTAACGCACCCCGTCTTCTTCAGCCCCGACGGATCCTGCCACTGCACTATCTCCTTTGGGTAACTCAGCCCAACTACAGTGTGCCTATCCCACAGCTCCCTCCTCTTGCACACCAAGCTATATACCGACGCATTCACACGACAACCCCATACCAGAGGAGAGCTCTCACCTTTGGGAGTAAGAGTGGTGATCTCCTTCAGAATAGTGACGTTTTGTCTGAGGCACAGAGAGGGAAATGCGGCGAGAATGCGGGTGGCGTAGACACCAGTGGCAACTCGATCTGGACTGTGGGTGTGAGCGACATCGTCGTCGCGGTCATCCTTATCGAGGACCAGGACCTCTGCGATGCGGACGGTTGTCAGTGAGGACAACTTGTCGGGCAAATTGTCGATGCAAGACTCCAGTTCCGCAATGGTGTCTTCATGGGAACAGAATACGAACCGCATTGTGATGGTCTTGACTTACGACAGCGCGGTGCTGTCCAGCTTGATGTGATGCGGGTCGCTCGATGCGCGCCAGACTGTGGGTGGAGGAATAGGGTACGGAAGGAGAACAGTAGCTGCGAGGTTGCTGAGGGTTGTCAAGCGGTACTCATGGTAGATTTGCGAGTGAACCAGCATGATGTTCAGGTATGGCGTATTCGAGATCGACACGATTGTGCCCTGGGTGCCGATTCTGGAGATAGTGAACAAATGAGTCTCGCGCGTGAGGTGGCTGTAGATGATGTCTCGGATTTCTCTCGGCAGGTTGAGCAGGCGGGACGAAGAAGTGAACGGGACTGAGTCACTGGAAGGCGGTAGTGGTACGGGTCCAGATGTTGAGGGAAGCTTGTTGGTACGACGTCTACGCCAGGGGACAAGGCGTTCGATCCGTTCGAGCAGCTTCATCTTCTTGTGTGATGGCTTTGAGGTTGCGGTTGAGGGTGTGGAGAGTATGTTTGAGGGAATCAGGATGAGTCGAGAGTGCTGAGAGCTAAAGCGAGGTATCTGTATGGCGGAGTATTAGTGAAAGTGCTCAAAAAGACAACGCTGGTGAGCACGGTGAAAGTGGATCAGTCTACCGGGTACTGAGACCGAAGAACGGTGTAATTGGCATTATTTACTAGAGTGTCCAAGCAACTTAGTGAGCTTGTGAAATGTGCACGGCCCACGAGGCATTCTACTCACTGCGACTTCACCGTTACCTGTGCCACGCGTTCAAGCTCGTATTTGGACAACCTGCCAATCTTTACAAAGCTCTTCACTAACAACACACCCCTGCCTATTGAATATATGTAGTTCTGCATGTTTGGAAGATTGCCACGGATTCCTGGTGCGTCTCTCATATATCGACTCTTTTCTGCCTCGTTGTTATTCATCACGATAACACTTACGTTCTTTTCCACAGCAAACAGTAAAGGAGCAAAGGTGTAGAAGATCATACTGGTCTCCGTCATTTTAGACGCTACGTATCTTGCGTAAGAAGTTCAAGGGTCGGCTGTCTCGGTCTTGGGAGAAAGTTCAATAGTCCCTGTTCCAATGTTCATCTGGACATAAGACAACTTGGACTGCGACTAATGTATCGATATCAATTCATTACCTCAGTGTGCGAGAGCATCGCCACCTCTTCCGTCCAGATCCTCTCACGTTTGCATCTCACACTTAAAATAAATACCACTCCCTGACATTCAGAATCATCGCCCGACCCCGAACACCGAGAGTTGGCGTTGCGGTCATGTTGGTCAGAACAGTCAAGGAGAGGGAAACAGGCATGGAAGCGAGTGAAGTGAGGTGAAGTGCAGACTTCGGATACTACCAAGCCGCCGGTCATACTATACCTAACGACACAGCTACACCTCCCTACCTGCGCCAATATGTCTGCACGAACTCATGCGCCCAGTCAATAACACCTGCCTTCCAATCACCCATACTCTCCTCCACCAGCCGTTCAAACATTTCTGTTGCCTCGCCCTCACTCTTCCCCATCCACATACGCTCCTGAATTTTCCTGACCGAGCCCTCACGCTCGACCTTGATGTCGGGGATATTCGCGCCCTGCATGAGCGCAAACAAATTGAGCAGCAGGTTCGACGACTTGCGTAAGGTAGACCACGCCGTGAACGCGTATTCTTTGAAGCTGAGATAGTTAGGATGCGTGGCGCCGCCCATACCCTCGATCATTTCGCGGCAGAGTTTCATCTGTGGAGCGAAAGGCTTCGGGTCACGGCCAAGGATATAGCCGAAGTCCACGTGGAAGAAGGCGCCGTTGGGCGCGATGAGGAGGTTGTCGAGGTGGCGGTCGCCCACGCCGAGAAGGTAGGTGATGACGCAGTAGCCGGCGCAAGACTTGATGTATGTGTCCATAGCCTCTTTCTTGACACCCAGATCAGCGTGAGGGTCGGGGTTGTTGGCGCGCAAGTATGCGAGGAGAGAGCCTTTGTGCTGATGGCATGCACCAGCTATGCTCATGGATGGAACGAACTGGAATGCACCAGCGGATGTCGATGTGGCGAGGATGCGATACGGTGTGAGTTTCAGATCGAGATTCTCCTTTCGCAAGAGTCGATCCATGAGCGTGATGATCTGGATGACTAGTTGATCCTGGCGCAAGTCGTCGCCGAACTTGAAGATAATAGGGTACTTCTGCCCATGGCTGGTGCGGAAGTTGAGAACTATGGGCAAAAGAGACGACTTCAGCACATTGCAGTCTTCAGCGTCAATACCAGTGATGTAGACTGAAGGGTCGAGGGGAAGTGGAAGGTTCTCAAAGTTTGTGAGCTCGTTCTTCGGATCAGCAAGGGCTTTCTTCAGGCGAGTAAGCTTCGTTGAACGGTCACCACCACCAAAGCGTATGTCTTTCGAGATCTTTGCTAGAATAGTTAGAAGCTCGCCTTGGCGGCGGAAGGTGTTGCGAGTTTCGACACCCTCAGGCGTTTTCTCCAGCTCAACCATGAAATCATACTCAACCTTGGCGAAAAGGTCGCGATGTTCGGGTTCTTGGTCAGAACTCATATCGCTGATCTCGACCATAAGGTACCAATGAAAGAAATTGCCTAGTGCAAGGCTGTTCGCGGCTCGTGTCACCAGGAAGCGGGCGAGGGACGAGTCGTCGCCTTCGCCAGCTGCTTCATACTTCAGAGCCTGCACAAGCTGCAACAGATATAATTGCAACTCCTCGTCATCCGCCTTCTTCAGGCGCTCGACAGCGTAACTTCGCACGACGGGGTGATCAAAGTGGGGTCCGAGCAGCTCGAGTGCGTCATCCACATCGATCTCTGCCCATTTGTCGAGTAGAGGCGCAGCCTGACGCGCTTCTCGTGGGTTCTTCCAGTTCACGCACTTCACAAACTTAGTCAACGCACGTTTGTCGCGAAGTAGGAAGTAACGGAACTTCCAAATATCATCTCTTTCGTGTGACGTGATTTCTTCGAGCGGGCCCTTGCTCATCAAGAGGTTGAGCTTGTCGCGAACGTGCACATTAGGCTTTCGGTCGCGGTCGAGGGAGTCTGTCTGCTGGCTGCGCATCAACTCGCGATGCTTGTCTTCCGCCGGATTGACTCTACGTCCAATCTCAGGATCGTAGATCTTGATAAGTCGGCCAGCGTCAGCATCTCCATACCCGGCGCCGTCAACGTCGATGCCCGGGCCAAATGACACCTCAGGTGGCGGACGCAGCTGGATATCTGACTCAGCGGGCAACCGTAGGTCAGAGATAGGCGGCGGCGGGTACTCAACATCTGTGAAAACGATAGCGTGATCGAAGCGCGGGAACTCAATGTCAAGGTAGAACAGCTCCAGCTCGTCGTCGTTGGTGTCGTCAGCGTGGCCATTCGTGTCTTTCCGACCATTGAGAGCAGCTGCCTCTGCCTTCAACGCGTCGCTGCGAATCTTCATCATCTTCTTATATACGAGATTGTCAAGCCACGCGTTGGTCGGCAGGTCGCCCATCTCCTGCTTCTTCAGCAGCTCTTCCAGACGCTGCATCTCAGCGATCTGCTCATCGACAGTATCTTCGACCACGGGTGCCTTCCGACTCCTTCGTGCGGGCGGTATCACCGAAGGTGTTGTAGTGTTGGAGAGCCCATCGGCTGCCTTGTGGCGATGTATTCTGCATCGCTGCCGCCCCTTCTGCAGAGTGTTGTCTTTGTCGAACAGAGGTATAGTTGTGCCACCAAACGGTACAGCATGCATGTTCGAATCAGCATCTTCAAGGGGAGACAGGTCCCACAGAGTAAGGGCAAGCTGAGCCGAGGCTGGGAGATTCGCATAGGTGACGGGCAGTTCGAGCCATTCGTTCCAGATGCGAGCGTTCTTGAACGACTTATAGGCGGTCTGGACGGAAATGGTGAGGGGCTTGCTGTCGGCCCAGATCTGCGCTGTTACATACAGCTCGAAGTGAGGGCTGCAGACGTCAGCTGCTGTCTTTCCATCATTGTTGGTGCGCACTCACTTGATGTTGGAAGCTCGGTGCCTAAGGTCAGGTCGCCTCAACAGCACAGAGTAGGGTATCTGCTTTTGGTTTCCATCTAGACGGTCTCTGCCATCTCTTAGCTGACGTCGACTACTGCGGCGCGATATCTCACATCTTCACATGCACCGAGAGCTCCGTCAGGTCGAGTGACGTCGCGAAGTTGAAGGCTTCCATCGTGAGCGGTGAGGAAGCTGCAGGCTACAGCTGGCCATGGGCAAGCGGCATGAGCGAGCTCGACTCAAGGCTACGAATGCACGAAGCAATCCTGCTGTGCTGCAGTGTCGCAGGGTTGTCTCACGGACAGGCGACCAGGTAGGCGGGATGTGGGGTGAGGCCTGAGCTTGGGCGCACCTGCTCCACAATGCCCACGGCAGAAGCGAACGCGCTGCCACGTGACATGATGCACCGCGATTTCCTGGGAGTCGCGCTAAGGAAACGGATGTAGCCTCCGTCTGCGGGACGTCGTACTTCGATCTTCGATACCAAACATCGACACCGCCGCTCCTTTCTTTTGCCCACGCTGAGACACGCCGCCATGGCGCGTCTCAACACACACCTCTCGGCTACGCCCCAGACCCGCGCCTCGACTGTCGATTCATTATATCGTGACCCCTCAGTCGCGCCTCGCAATGGCAGCGCCGCGCGCGGCTCTGCGTACTCGGTCTTGAGCCCTTCTCAGTCGTCTGACAAGGAGAATATGAACTCAGATTCGCGCGACAACACACCGCCACCAGCCAAACGAAAAGGTCTCAGCAACGCGTCTGGGCGCATCCCCACGCCAGATACAGGCTCCACTGCCGGCAGCGCAAGCAACAAAAGGCGTCGGACGGGCGCCTACAGCACGAATGGCGAACCTGCAGTGTACGAAGATGAGGAGGAAGAAGACGAAGACGAGGATGAGGACGAGGACGAGGAGTTGGCAGAGGCCCAGGGCCGAAGGAGGCAGACAATCACTCAGCCGGAGGAAGAGGAGGATATCCAGACTACTCTCTATAACCCAAATCAGGACCCTGAGAAGAGGCGTCAAGTTCGTTATCAGCTGCGCGACCATCACCGCCAGCTGGAGGGTACGCTCTTCACGATCCAGTATGTATACAATAGCTAATGAAGTACAGAGAACCGCGATACGTTCATTCAGGCTAACAACAATGGCCTGTATGATCTGCTCAAGAAGAACGACTCAACATTCGGCAAAGTGCGACAAACCGCAGACGCGACAGTCGACTCTCGCTTCCTCGTGACCGCAACAGACATGGCCAACATGAAGCTTCAAAAAAGCTTACATGGTAGCGGCGGCGCTGGTATTGATCTCGACCAATTCATCTCCAAATGTATATACTTCATGAAGTCTGGCGGCTACAGAAATGGTGAGGAAGACGCGCCAGCAATAGCCGTTGCCGAAGACGAGGAAGATGACGCTGGCGATGGTCTTGACTGGGGGTTGTTCGGGCGGAGAGCCTGCTTTCCAGGCAACAAGCGGCCGCCTACCTCGAGCTTCCTCCTAGGCCCATTATCAGTGCAGAAGAAGGTCAGAACAATACAACGGCGCGCGACACAAAAGAGAGCACCTGCTGGTCCTGCGACAAGACCGCAGGAAATCAGGGAGGGCGATATTACCCAGTCAGAAAACTCAAATCTTACACATCTAGTCAAGGGCATCAGATCGAGGTTAGAGACGCATCTGGAAGCGGCCGCGGACGCAGCTGCCACTGAGATCGATGACCTGATTCGAGAATACGGCGAAGACGCGGTCACTGAAGAAGATGAAGCTGCTGCATTCGCCAGATTTCGCGTCGCCAAAACGCCTGAACAGGAAGCTGCCGTCCACCTCTTTGACTTCGCCATCAATCCGCGGGACTTCGGGCAAACAGTCGAGAACCTCTTCTACATCAGCTTCCTGGTGAGAGAAGGCAACGCCCAGATTGTCAAAGACGAAGATGGACTTCCACTGCTTGGTAAGTGCTGTCCTCCTGATCTTCAGGTGTTACACTAACGTTTGCAGCACCCGCCGCACCACGCAACGTATCCGAGCAACGCGAGCAAAGCGCGCAAAAACACCAGGCCGTATTCAGCATCGACTACCCCACATGGCAGATGTTCACTCGCGCGTATGGCATTACGGAGCCACTTATACCGCATCGAGCACAGGAGGAGGACAATGGCGGTGCTAAGTGGTACTGAGCTTCAAGACGATTACGGCATACGGTTCGCCCGTTCTTCACATTATCGCTATACT
Source organism: Didymellaceae sp. YAFEF048 (assembly GCA_032595095.1). NCBI lineage: Eukaryota > Fungi > Ascomycota > Dothideomycetes > Pleosporales > Didymellaceae > Didymellaceae sp. YAFEF048. The sequence goes on along the minus strand of JAVISA010000029.1, from coordinate 150,858 downwards.
TCACACGACGAGGAACGTCACCCTATTTTGGTCTGGCAGGACCGCGCGGCACACACTTCAATGTATGATATCACGACACACAGCAAGGCGTTTCCTGCACTTTCCCCATTTGGCTTCTTTCACTTCATCTTTTGATACCCCAGATCTCATTTCCCCGCTTATCAATGGCAATCTTATGGAGTTGTATGTAGAGGATTGGCAGGGGATGGATCGCGTCGCAATAGTACATCTATCAAGCATTCTTCTTGCGCACCCCAAGCACGTGCACTTGCTTTCTATGATCTCGAAACTGGTGTTCGCGATGTGATGTCGTCTACCCGTTTGGCACAACATCACATTCTCGAACCTGTATTTCAAATCTCTATATGCCACAGAGCCACGGCTGGACATGAGCCCATCGTGAGGTTTTTTCAGACAAAGACAGCTTTCGTGATAATTTTATAGCAGAAGTACAACGAGAACGAACAGAAAGCACAGCAGACACAGGTCACTTTCGCTTTGTAGTTTAGGGTGCTAAGACCACACATAACGTGAACGTATTGTCATTTCAGACAAAACGTTCAAATTCACAGAGGCAGAAGCCAACACCATAGTGAGTGCTCGTAGCTGATCTAGCAAGAGTTGACTTGGAGAGGAACCGCAGACGTGATCCATCTTCTTTGTGGCTTTGGGAAGACAGGGATCATGAACGAGGGTGTGCTGTTTTTCGGAGCAGGGAGAGCAGACATTTCCATGGTGGAGTTGAGCTTTCGGAAAATAGAGAGCATACAGGTGCTTACTCCATGGTTTCAAGAGCAGAAGTAGCAGCAGTGTTAAAGTGATGGGAAGTTTTCTTTTGATAGAGGGGCATGCAGAGTCGATGTAGAGGAGCCCAGAAAACATGGTAGTAGCGAACATGGGAATTCTTCTTTGGGAAGAAGAAGCAGACATAGTATCTCTTCGAGTCCCTTCTTGAGATGGAGCTGCGTTGGCTGTCTTGTTCAACAGAGTCCAACTTCAAAGATTTTGGAGCAGAAGAAGCAGGGCAGACTGGGAACTCTCATCTTTTCTTTAAAGAAACGAAAAAGGATGGGGATGTCTAGCAAGGACAGAGGTCATGCTTTGCTGCTGTTCTCAATATTGGAACAGAAGGAGCAGAGCAAATATGCAGCTACTTTTGCTGTTGTTCTAAAGAAGAAAGAAGGTAAGAGGACTGCACAACTACAAAGATGATATGACGAGCCAGAGATGGTTTTGGAAGTAGAAGGAGCAGACACATGGTTGAGATGGTCGTTGTCGAGAAGCAGAAACCATTGTTGCGAAGATGACGAGGTTTTGGAGCAGAATGAGCATCAACATATTCTGAAGAAGGAAAAGATTCATTGATGCGAACCGTTGATGTTTTGGCGCAGGAGAAGCAAAACATGTATCTTCTCAGCCACGTGTTTGGATTAGAGGTGGACTGAATCGCCACGGAGGGAGAGCCGGAAGCCGCAAGAGAGAGCATCATGGAATTCGTCGTTGCCTCTTGTGCAGGTTATTAAACATGTAATGATGATGTTCCTAATTTTGGAAAAATGAATTATTCAAGCTTTTGGTGATCCAAGGCAACAAGGCAGTAATAGATTGCATCTTACAGCTATGCCAGTACATGTCGAATCTTTGGAAATGCTTCTTGCGTCACGTCTGGGAACATGACAGGATCTCGCTCGAATTTGGAGCGGAGACAACGTCCATTTTGTCATTGGCTCTTTCGATAAGGAAGGACGAGCACTATCGAACCATATGGCGCATTCGCGGTTACTTGTGGCATAATTGAGGGTGCAATCACGCTGGACATCGAAGCTCTCTGAGCTCTTTGACGCATGAGATTGAAAGAACGCATAGAGTTTTGCGTACAACAGTCTTTGGGCAACGAGAAGACTCAAAACAAGGCCACAAGTAACATGGACTTGCAAAGGCGTCATTTGAACGTCGCGTGAAGGAAGGACAGCAAAGTGTGATCATCAAAGTCGGCTATCGAAGCCTTTTTATACATTGTTACATATCGTATCATTTGACGCAAGGCTTGTCATGTCTAGACAAACTCCAAGCATCCATTCCTGTTCCCGATCCTCTCATCCAAGTTGAGTGTCCTGGTGTGCCACGAGGGAGCCAGCTCAGCTACCAACTCCTGTCCACCGCGCTGAAGTCTGACATTCCTCGCCGATGCGCCGAAGTTGGCACCGCCACGGCTACCGCCGCCAGGGATCTGCAGGTTCTGACCGGGCCAGATCTGGTCGGGGTTGGAGATGTTGTTGTGGCGTGCGAGCTCCTCGAAGGAGCAGTGAGAGAACCTGCCCGCGATGGCGCGCAGTGTGTCGCCCTGCTGGACGGTGTATGAAGAGCCGCCGTTGCTGCTGCCGCCAGACCAGCGGAAGCTGCCGTTGTCGTTCTCGATAATCTGATTCAGGCTGAGGGTGCTGGAGGAGTAGGAGCCGTCGGTGCGGGCGCACTGGGCGTGGAGGTTGAAGTCGCCATTAGCGTCGAGGCGGATGTCTCTGGAGGAGGCAGTGAAGTTGCCGCCGAAGTCGCCGCGCTCGCGCTGGTCGTTGCTGTTGTGCTGGGGTGGGGGACCGCCGGAGTGGTGCTGCTGAGGTGGATGTTGCTGGGCGTACTTCTTCTGCTCCTCTTGCTGCTTCTCCCACTCCTTCCTGTCGTCACGCTCGTGCTTCCAGTCTGATGCTGCGTCCTGCGCCTTGTGGCCCGCAAAAGCACCAGAGAGGGCGCCAATGATGGTTCCGGCAGTACCATGGCCTGCCTTACCACCTAGCTTGTGACCACCGAAGGCACCTGCCGCACCGCCAGCGAGACCACCCATGATGCCACGGTCGCCCTCTGGGTCACCCTCACCACCGTACTGGTTCTGGTGACCCTGGTTTTCGGAGTTGCGGCCTCCGTTAGAGGAGTGTGCAGCAGCGGAGGGGTATTGCTGGTACTGAGGAGGCTCTTGACCGTAACCTCCCTGACCGCCGCCATACTGCTGCGGCGGCGGGCCACCGTGCTGTTGCTGGCCATAGCCGTTGTTGCCGCCCTGGCTGTAGAACTCAGCAGCCTCACCACGCTGTTGCTGCTGGCCATAGCCTCCGCCGTTGTTGTAATCGTTCTGGCCGTAGCCGCCCTGCTGACCGTAACCACCCTGGTTGTAAGACATGATGAAATGAAGTAGTGGTGAAGAAGGGTCGAAAAGATATGGATTTTGCAAAACCACGATGAACCCCTCCTCACAGACCCCTCTTCTTATATACTTTCACTTGTGCCCCTCTTCGCCATGTCATCATACGCGGTGTCATCATGAGCATCATACGAAAGTTGTCTCAGCAACACACCGACACCGCCACTTTCCGCGGCGACTTTGTGGGGTCAAGCTGCGCTCTATCGTCAGATCGAATCCACACCAGCCACAGTTGAGCCAATGAGGCGGACCATCTGAGACAGCGGGCGCATTCTGCGATCCCTGCTACGGAAGAGTCGGCGTGAGTTGTGGTCGAGAACCGAGGCCACGTAGCGGCTGCAGGGCTCGATATGCAGGGTCTTGAGAGTGGGTTCTAGCGCGTTTCTTATTTTTGGGCTGACGAGGATGGCTGTCGTGGCTGTGTCAGTTGCGCACCTCACCCTCTCTTTCACAGGATCGCAGCACCTCGCGTCGATCACATCATCGATCTGCAGCTGACGACGTGGAACTGACAGCGCAGGCCATCCGCAATTCCTGTTGTGTGTCCAACACACAGGGTGACCAGTATCTTGGACTGATGCTCGTGCGCGCGGGTCCGGGGACGGCGCCCGTTAATAACGGCGAGGATTTGTAGAGGTTTGGCAAACGGTAAAGAAAGACCGTTGATTTGAGGAAGGGGTGAGATCTCTGTCCTCGTCACGCCTGCTGTTTTCATTGTTCCTGTCGATCCGGAAATATCCCGCCTCAGCCCGTTCTTTGTCTCTCTTCTTTCCACTTTTCCTCCCCAGCATACCCTTACTCGCTGGTACTACAGGCCGCTGTCAGCATGTCAAATTCGACATCGCGCATCGTACCCGCACAAAACACAGTGCAGGTTCGTGAGCACCGCGACCCGTTGGTGATATTGATGGTGTGTTCAACATGACGGGACCTTGGGCATCGCACGGAAATGGAAACCTCCGTCCTTCGGCGTGGTTCGCTATACGAGTCCTCAAATAGGAAGGGGGTGAGGCTTCCGACCGTCCTGTAATCGGCTGTCCGGCTGCGAAGTAAGGTATGGCGAGCGTGCACGAACATTTTTTGCAAATTGTGTTTCACCGCCAATCTCCTTCCGCATATCACGTGACTATCTCACTTATCTTGACTCAAGTCCGCACTTTTGTCTATTTCGAACAAAAAGAGGACATTGTGACTATGAGTGCCTTTGAAACTTTGAACGACAGACCTCCCTTCGGCCGGATGGATTCACACCAAGATTCGCCTATGTCTTATGAACTTGAATGTCCACGGATGTTCAGACCATCTATCTGCACACCAAGCATAAGCACAGTGAACGAACTCCACCTTCTCAGTCTGCCTCGCGAGATAAGAGACCAGATTTATGCACATCTCTATCAGCCTCGTCAGTTGCGATGGGAGCTCCACAAACGGGATGTACATTGTGTGACCATCGATGTACCGAGAGCGCCGATTCCGGCTGTGCTTCGTACATGCACGAGACTCTACGAAGAGTACCAGCAATCTCGATTGTCGCGCACTCTTGCAGCGACTATATCAGCGACAAGAGCAACGAATCACGAAACGGCCGCATTGACTGATCTGCAATGCCATGCGGTGCAAGACTCAGTGATCCAGCATGGCGAAGCAGCCCCGATTGAGCATGTCGCACACCTGCTTGCATCGATCAAAGACCTTACAATATTAGTGAACAACAAACGATCCATGACCGACGATCCAACAATATGGAATGAACTCGGTACGCTCGAATCACTACTTTCTCCTTTCCGCCAATCGCTAGCCACAATCCGAGTTGGCATCCATCAATGGCAGGACCCAAAGCCGCTGCAAATGAACTCCAGACGCGAGACGAAAACCTACCAAGATCCGGACCTCATCGGATCCAACTTTATGCCTGCACCGAACGCCAGCTTCATGGGTAAACCACTTGTTCAGCTGGCAGCTGGGTATCGCATGCAGCTTGTTTTGCTCCAACTCCACCCATCTGATCCGAAAGATCTGCAGGAACGCTTCCACCGTCACAAGACTGGTGTGTACGTGTTCAGCAATGAGCCGTCTTTAAGACTTGCCAAAGATGGCCTGTATTGGGAGTCTGAAGAGGCTGTGCAATCATTCCCCATGAGTGGTAGTTGGTTCAATATGCAGAGGTCCATGACTCTCAACTTGAGAGATGGGTTCGAAGCGGCTGGGGTGACGGATGCGTGGATTGAGAAAGAATATGCGCCGAATGTATCGCGGATGGCGGAATGGCGGGAGGAGAGTGGGCTCAAGAGATGATGGACAGGAGGGCAAGATGATAGCTCGGAATTTCTTGATCTTTTTCTCTTCTCAGCACTTTGCCTTGGAACATGACTTTGGACATATGGCTTGCTTCTAATTATTTTATTCCGGTGTCGGCATGGGTTAGAATATGTTAATTTTTGCGAATAATAGACTTATAATATCTGGTGAGTGTTGTTAAATCAATACCATTCAAAGCACTCACTGCTTTACAATTGCAGACCAGACACAGTTTGTTCAGTAGATTTTCATTGGATATCTCGAGAGAGCATTTGCTATCCTAGACTAGGAAAATGTACTCGGAAATAGAACTTGCATATCCCGTGTCGCTCAGCGCATTACTCGGAGTAATGGCAAGATGAACGGATGCAGACTATCATTCGTCACGCATCGTTAGATGGAGTGCCTTCTAGAAACATGCCGTCACGGATTTCCAACCAAACAGCTGGAGTGCATGGTAGTTGGTTACTCGTTATGATCGCTTCCCCCGAGAACATAGGATCGATTTCGTTTGGGTAAGAACGAGGCTCCCAACACGTGAGAAGGGCCTCTGGCGACCAGTATCGCTTCTCGGCACTACTTCGAGCGCTTGATTCCAGAACCGTCGTGTGTAGTTGATAGCTCTTTCCCCTCCCCCGAACTACAGCTGAGTTATCCACAGTTACGACGTGGCAATGTTGGACACAGTCCAGCGGGGCAGACGCAATAGAGAGCCAACCTGGTCCCTGCTGTAAGTTCTGGAATCCATTGTTTCTCAGTGTATCCTTCGGGACTCCCAAAACAGCTTCATTGACGGATAGCTCTGAGATGCGAATTGCGATCTGGAATGTGATGAGGTTGTTCGAGTGTCCGAAGATGCTACCAATCATTGGGTGAAGTAGAAACGGTGGTATTGACTTGAAGAACTCGTAGTCCACAAGTACAATGGCATGGTGGAGACGAGTGAGGACTGGATTCAAAGATGGGATCAAGTGGCGATCTGAAGGTTGAGGTCTACGTTCCATAGACGAGAATCGGAATGAGACAGCGTATCTTTTATGGCGCCTGAAGTCAGCGTACTCCTCATGCATACGAGAGTGTACAAGATGGACACTCATTAGGGGAGCCTGCTTGACCACCACCTCCACTTCAACCGAGGTCATCGAATTACAAACGATAACGCGTTTCAGCTCAAGGTCTCGATGAAGGTATTCGTAGATCAAGTCGCGCATCTCGCGTGGTAGAGTGAGGATATTGTATGCCATATTGCGGGATTCGTTCGAAGATGGAGCGTGCAGAGGCGCTCTGATGACGGTCCGGGTTGTAAACACAGCTAGTATATGGGTACTGAGCTTCCTTTGTGGCGTTGGAATCTAGGTTGAATGTCAAAGGTTTGAGAGTGTAGAGCGTCGAGTTCGAGAGGAGGCTGACATTGAAGGGTTGAACTTGAGCCGTATTGGCGAGCAGTGAAAACGTGCTAAGGTCCGAGGTGAAAGTAGCCCACAAGGTTGCTGCGAAGCACTCAGTATAGTCAGATACAATAAAATAGCTTAGGAATGTAGGTAAGGCAGTGCCAGTTACAGCGCAGTATCCGAGCGACCTACATCTCAAATCGAAGTCCTTGGAACTGGATGATGATAAGTAGCGGTCTAGTTCGTATAGATACCATATGTACTTGCAGGCACAAGTGCTTCAAATACGAACAGTGAACGATGGTCGAATCTTGAAATTCAGTTTAGGTTAAATACAGTGAGGACATGCCTGTAGTCTGTCCATACCAAAGCCTGCCATGTAGCGCAATCCTCCGGGGGTGATAGGGAGATATGAGAGTACCTAGAAACGAGATGACTGCATTTGAACAGCTACAAGGCCGTCAGGTCAACATCAGCAACCTGAAGATGTAGGCTGCTCCTGCGCCTGCTTTGGGCAGTTTTCGCGGCACTGGGAATGTGAGAATGATCTAGCACATCATACTCTCCAGGGTAGTGAAATAATCCGTCAATGAGCGTTTGGGCCTGTTGGCGCTGACAGTGAGTCCAAGAACGCTTGGCTTGACTGTGAGGTTGCGGCGCTTTGGTGCGAGTCGTTTGTTCTTCAGGCACTGGCGCATGCTAGTTATTGACCAATGCGCTTAAAAGATAGGACAAGATCTTAGCATACAGTATGTATCTGTTATCAAGCATGATGCGTCTAATATAATTAGTAATAAGCTCCGCCACCTTCGTGTTACAAACTCAAAGGGTGTCCCTTGTTGAAGGAAGGAGCGGTCAAGATCCCGCAGCAACCCACCGATAGAACCATGAGCAGGGCTGTAAAGTTCGCGCGGCGCAGTCAACAAGGGTAGGAGTGAAGATATATAAAACTTATTGCGACAGACTGCGAGATTAATCTACAACTGTAGTTGCTTTCAATGATGAGTCCTGAGAATTGCCCGCAGAAGACAATCGCCATCATAGGCATCACTGGTATCCAGGTTCGGTTCCAAGGAATGAAAGATTGTAGGACGCGCATACTAAGACTTGGTTACAATAGGGCTCTTCGGTAGCGGATGCCTTTCTGGGTCAGACTGGCTGGAAATTGCGTGGAGTCACAAGGAGACCGACTTGTCCTGCGGGCCGCAAATTGGCAGAACAAAGGGGTGGAGATCATTCAGGGGGATCTGGATCTGTCAGACTCGATAAGGAGAGCCTTGAAGGGGGCGACGGTCGTCTTTGGTGTTACGGACTTCTGGCAGCACCTGAAGGACCCGGAAGTCCAACGACAGGCCGCTGAATGGGAAAGCGCAACGAACGAGGTTGCATACCGGCGGGAGATCGAGCAAGGAAAGGTGCAATGACAGGTCTAGATCTTAACGGCTTACTAACCTTATTGCAGGCGCTTGTTAATGCCGTTGCTACGACGCTGCCATCCTTAGAACAATTCGTCTTCTTAACTCTCTCATCCGCGAGAGTTGCGAGCGGAGGCGCGATCTCGAATAACTACCACTTCGATCCGAAAGCTGTGATATTAGGTTACTTGAAGAAGAAACATCCAGAACTGGAAAGTAAAACGAGTCTGCTAACTCTAGGCTGCTATACAGGTAATTGGAAGCTGTACAAAGACGGAGCTGGAAGACCTAAGAAAGTCAGAGATGGTGTATACCGAGTATCTCTGCCGATGAGCGAGCAACGCAAAGTACCGTTCGTAGATCCTGACGCTGATACTGGTAAGAAGCTTGATTCTCCAGATGGCTCGTGATGTTTTGACAGAATTACAGGCGCGTACGTCAGAGCACTCCTCAATCTCCCTGCGGGTGTGAATTTGGTCGGTGCAGGCTCGCTAATCTCATGTGGCGAGTGGTGCACCACCTGGGGTTAACAACGTGGAGTGTGTGTTCGAGCGGCAAGATCGACGTGTTCTCGAAGACACAGCCGGCTTCATTGGGCGAGAGATTGCAGACACGTATCAATTCTTCGATCAGTACGGCTATTGCGGTGTTGATCAGGACAATGTTATCTACCCATGGGATCTTCCCTTTCGAGTCCCGCACACTACGATCGAGGAGTACATGCGGTCGCGAGACTGGAGTAGTGTACTGCATTTGGAAGGGCCTGTGGGAGAAGCCCCATAGCTATCGCAGACTTTCAATACTTTTACAAAAACATCCTGTATGCCTCAAGTATAGCTCTGCGAAGTTTGATGCTGGAGAGAGCGTGTTGCGCCGTGACGTGGGACCTCGAGGGGCCCTGAAAGCTGCAGCCAATCACGTTGTGGCAGCCAGCGCACCTCTCCCAGCCCAGAGGTACAACCCCAAACAATTGCAACACACTCGAGATGGCCGGGACGCGTCGCTCAACGCGTCAAGCGACTACAGCGGTTCCGAAGTACAACGATGACAGCTCGTCCGCATCTGACAGCCCTAGATCTACGCGCAATGCCAGAAAACCCACGCGTCAGAAACGTGCACGTGAAGAGGAGGCAGAAGAAGATGTAGAGAAGAATGAGTTGGTTCAATCCCATCAACTTTGTCGTTGTATACTCACTCTGTGCCAGCCCACCGCCTGCGAAGAAGAGTGCCAAAAGCAAAGCAAGTACGAAGTCAGCCGACAACAAGCCCAAAGCCTCGAAGAGCGCAGCACCACCCGCAGCAGCTTCTGACGACTCCAATCGTGATGCAGACGGTAACCAAGAAGTGTTCTGGCTGATGAAAGCCGAGCCCTTGCCACGCTACGAGAACGGCGTCAATGTCGCCTTTTCAATCGATGACCTAGCAGCATGCACAGAGCCTGAACCCTGGGGCGGCGTGCGCAACCCGCAAGCGCGCAACAACATGCAAGCCATGCGCAAAGGTGATCTGGGCTTCTTCTATCACAGCAACGCGAAGCCATCAGGAGTCGTGGGTATACTGCGAGTCGTGGAAGAGGCGAAGGTCGACGAGACGGCGTTCGATAAGAAGGACCCGTACTATGACCCTAAGAGCGACAGGGCGAAGCCGAAGTGGTTCTGTGTTGGTGTTGAGTTTGTGAGGAAATTTGACGACGTCATCGACCTGAAGAGTATCAAGGACAATGCTGCTGCGGGTGGAAAGCTAAAGGATATGCAACTAATCACGAATGGGCGGCTGAGTGTCTGTCGAGTACGCAAAGAAGAGTGGGATCATATCATCGAGATGGAGAAGAGCAGAACGAAGGAAGCTGGCGACGTCGACGGCTCATCATAGCGACCCCATATTTGGAGAGTCACGGCTGATACTTGCATTACAAACAGTTAATCTCTGGAGCATTTCAAGTCACGATTCGAATTTCATTAGGATTCATATTGGAAACTGTCAGACGACTAATTACGTAGGCTCAAACAAACGCTTTGGAAGCGAAAGGCACGGCTCGTGCTTAATACTGCAGGCTGGCAATGATCTCTGGGCTGTTGAAGAAAGCGCATCTCTCTGCCAGCTTTTGCCGCTGTACAACTTCCGGCGAGTCTGTACCATTCAACGACCACCAGCCCTCCCACGGACCACCGACTGTCATGACATGCGTCTGGTTCGGGGTGCTATATGCATCAAACCAGCCTTGAACAGTAACTTCTCCGTCCAACGTTGGGCGACCAGTCGTTGCAAAGGCACTCCACGACCGACTTGCCCGCTCTTGCAGAGCGTAGTCAGAGTCTGTCAGAATTACCGGGTTACCGGAGTTGTTGTATGCTTGAACATTACCGAAGACGTATGCGAATTCAGACGTATGAACCCTGCCCAAATGTGACACGTTGGTAGTGTGCTCCAGGATCGGCTCAAGGATAGTTTGATTGAAATCATAGTGGAAAACTGGGGCGGCGTGTGTCTTATGCATGGCGGCACCAAGGTGAAGAGATGGACAGACCATCAAAATCTCCCTGAAGATACGTGCTGCCCGATAGAACTCAGCCGTTAGGTTTGTCCCTGCTGGTGGGGCGAACTCGGCGACCGGATACAAGGCTAGCAGCGTGTCGAGGGATTGTTCTGGGAGAGCTGGAAGGTAAGAGCGCAGAAAGTCGTAGGTATCGTTAGCCGTTGCAATGCTGATGTTGGTGTAGAAGTTCATGTCATCCTGAGTCCAGCCTGTCATGAATGTCGCATTGCCAAACCGGCCCTCGTCGATCAATTGACTTGGTGGTGCGGGCAAGAAGTCACCATCGACCGCCGGAAGCCAAATGTCGCCAACGTTGTGACTAATATCGCTTGCATACGTGGTGATGGCAGCATCCAGCAGCGTATCAGTGTCCATACCACGAAGGCAAGCAATCGTGTCAGAAGCCTGCAGATCTGTTGAGTTGCATCCAACGTAGTCAACCAGCGCGGACAATGCATCCCTCGAGAAATTTCCAGTGATACCAGGCTCAAGCGACTGCGACTCTGCAATGCCTCTCTGGAATGGCAACGGCTTCGTCCCTCCATAAGCGAGGATATGCATACCAATTGCAAGACCACCAGATGATTGACCGAATATGGTGATGTTCTCCGGATCGCCACCAAAGATGTCGATGTTGTCCCTGACCCATTCAATAGCAAGGCGTTGGTCTCGAAGTCCAGCGTTCTCGCTACCCTCTTCTTTGAGTGAGTCTGATTGCGCGAATCCGAAGAAGCCCAGACGATAGTTCATTGCAACATGTATGACTGGGTGGCCGCCCTCGACTGACTGGCGTATCAATCCATTGGGGTCAAAGGTCGGCTCCATGTTTGAACCCCACCAAAAGCTGCCTGTTCGACGGTCAGTCAATCGAACGCGTACAAGACGCATTGAGAACCTACCACCGTGGATCCAAACCATCACAGGTAGTTTATCGGTGCCATTGGTGTCTGCAGGTCGTGGTCGGACGATATTCAAGTTCAGACAATCCTCTGAGACTGCTGTAACGTTTCCTTGTCCCAGGGGTGGGGACGACTTTCCGAGTGGCTGTGGGCAAGCGACTCCAGGTTTCGTGGCATCGATTACAAAGCCTGGAGCTGGCACGTATGGACGAGGTGGCTTGAACCTGTTCTCGCCGCTCGTATCCTGCCCGTAGGGTATGCCGTAGAAGTGCTGAATACCATCGCGCTCAATGCCTCGATAGGAAACACCGCATGATGCAGCATTAACATGAAACGTGTGAGCTGCGACAACAACACTCCACGCGAGACTGGCCAGGAGAGAGTTCTTCATGCTGATGTCGGATGCTGGCGTCACCACGCCGGATCACGGGGTCCTTTTGAACAACAGTACACTCTAGGTGAATGCAGGTTCTACGTGTCTGCCCTTTCTGATGCTGGACCGTTTGCTAGGCGCCGCGCGAAGTAAGGGAGCCAAGGAGATCATAACATGTCTTGTAGCTCCATTTCGGTAGCCATCTCATCTCACTATCAAGGCAGTATGTGAGTCCAGACGAAACCGCCGGGCTGCTATCCGACGAGTTTGGAAGGTGCGTGTTGGTGTGACATCAGGATTGGACAGGGTCTTTAGGTAGGGCTCACAGGACTTGCTCCAGTAGGTATCGACACCGGCAAGAGTACTTTGGCGCGACGTTGGTGTGGGGATCTTCGAGGTCTGACCTGCTCTCGGCATCTATACGCTCTATGCGAACCTTCCCTAATAGGCAGGTGCAAAGGCAGCCGCGGAGACAGCAAGGCTCCGACATTTCTGTGTCTGCCATACTCTAAGCGGCCCGCGCATGTCGTACATAACAGCGTGCAAGAGTATGGAGGCTTCAAGTCGTCCATGTACCAGGCTGAGATGTGGCTTTCGGTTCCACGACGATGATGTGGGTGGGGTCGGATGCGGGGATCAGCATGGAAGGCACGCCCTGGATTCGTCATAGAGATCTGCAAGGTTCAGCGCATATGCAAAGGACTACCCTTTGAGAGCACCTTAAAGGTGTAAGGGCGTCTGTTGGCCAAGCCAAGGGTGGGCATGAAAATGCCAAACGCGAACACGACGTCGCGCCATCACCTGATCATGACTTCATGTCTCTTATTCTCAAGCCTCAGATCTATTCACAGGGCCTGAAACCGCCCCCGAATACGTGTTCTAGCGGTTGCTAAAGTACACATTCAGCTCGTCTGGCGCGAACTTACCAAACGGTCTCGGATAACGCGGAGGAGATCGAGGCTGCTGCTGACAGCACGGGCAAAAAATGCGACGCCGCCTAGTCACAACGGCGCATACAAATATCCAACAACATAACGACTGACCTCTGGAGAAGCATGCTACGCTCGCGACAGCAGCCCTGCGCGCTAAGACGATTTTCCGCGAAGAGCAGCAGCCAGCTGTCTTCTTCAAAAGTCGCGCAAGACGATATCATATCGTTGCAACAGCTCCCATAAGCGCCCAGTCTGCACGAGGTTGTTACGATTCCTGCATTCTGTCGTCAGCAGCGCTGTCCATATCTTTCTCGTGACTGTGGCTCAATGAGGCCCAGGTGCGCAGACGCAAGAAGATACATTGCAGCCTCAGACTTTACAACAACCACATATAGACGATTGACGATGTCTGATTCCTCTTGTAAGTATCGGGACTGTCGCTCGGCCTCGTCGTAAGCGCTTGTTTCATACCGTTGTTCGACTTCTTCAATTCTGGACCCTCCGGAAGCGGGGAGATGGAAGATTGCAGCCTACTTTACAGGTTCGCTGCTGCATATAGCTTCATGCAGGCACAAGAGCAGGAGTAAATACCTGTAAGCTTTGATTCAGTAAGCATCCCACCCGGCATCCGTGGTACCCGTCTTGTCAGGCATACAGTGACCTCGCTCTTCATGGCTGCGCCCTTCTCCTATTGACGTTTGGTCATTGCTGGCAAAAGTAGGACGACTCCTGCAGCAACGCCTGGGACCTCACGTATGGTGGGTTCCCCGAGATAAAGGACGTATGCGATACATGCGCAGAATCATTTGCACGCCCATTACGGCCGTACCGAGCTTTTCTCCCGCATATACTCGCCCGTCACATTCTGATGCTCGAGCTGGCTGATCTCCTTCTCATGTCCGCTCGTACGAGTCCACTGATATGAAGCGCCGAGCAACACGACTTAGAAACGCGAGGAGTATCTCACGAATTTTGCTCCAGTACAGCCGAGGCAGTCCAGGGAGGAATACGAACCTCCGGGAATTCTTTACGCTTGCCCCTATCTATCAAGATCCCGATCTTAGCGTGTGGCGATCCACAGCTAAACCCACCAAACCTCCGCTATGACATATCTCACACCAGAACTTACTCGGACGGTACGATCTTAGCATCCGTCAACAACCCCGCACTGACCAAGGCAATGGCCGCAAGGAGTAGCTGCACCGCTTCCATGCATGTCACCTTACACAACTCACATTTCGCAACAACCACCCGGATTGGACTGAAGCCTGGACAACGGGCGGCCGTACTCTACAGCTGGACAGCATATCTGGTCTCCGACCTCACATATATAGCTTGAGAGCTCCCAGCTCTACTGATCTACAACATCAACAGAGCTTCGATAAGACAACATGGACGCTTTCGAGAAGAAGACACTCAAGACCTCTCGAGGCTACACATACACCTACTACGTGGCCAATGGAGACAAATCACTGCCCACTCTGATCTTCCACCATGGCTGGCCGGATCATGCCGCTATGTGGAAAGATATCGCTACGGGCCTACGCTCGACAAACCACCCAATGATCATCCCAGATATGCTTGGATATGATGGAACCGACAAGCCAACCGACCCTGCCGAATATGCTTTCGACAAGATGACACGGGATATCATCGACATCGCAGACGCCGAGGACGCGCATAACATCGTCTCGATTGGTCACGACTGGGGTTCCAGCGCTGCTTCACGTCTGTACAACCACTACCCCAACAGAGTGGTTGGTCTTGTCAATCTCAATGTGGCGTACATGCCCCCAACTGGAGATCATTTCGACCTCGACAAGTTCAACGCTTTCACAAAGGAGAAGCTGGGCGCAGCGATCTTCGCATACTGGGGTGTTTTCGCCGCTGAGGACGGTCCCAAGCTGCTTTACAACAACGTGGAGCGTATCTTCAGCGCACTTCACAGCAAGGGTGAGGGTATGGCCGAGTTGTTCACCGTTGAGGGTGCTACACGAGACTACCTAGTTAACGGTGGCCCCGAGTTTCCACTTCGTCCATATGCACAGGATCCAAGCTTCAAGAAGACTTTCATCGATCGTATGACAAGAGATGGATTTGAGGGACCTCAGTGTTGGTACCGCGCAACCACGCTCAACCACCAGAGTGCGAGCGACAAACAGCTTCCAAGGGACAGGATGGTAGTCAAGGTTCCCGCATTCTACATCGGGTGCAAAGAGGATGCGGTTTGTCGACCAGAGATCATGGCACCATACAAAGCGCAATTGTTACCGTATTTGGAAGAGGCTGAGATGATCGACGCGGCTCATTGGGTGCCGTACGAACAGCCCGAAGAAGTGGTCAAGAGACTCGGACCCTGGTTGAAGAAGACCTTTGGAAAGGCGTAGAATAAGAAACAGAAGGGAACGCGTTGTATACAGCAGCACCCGTATTTTTAGATGAAGTAGGAATTGGAACACTTGCACTGCGTTGTTAGACCGAGGGCTTCCAAGATGACACTGCTCACCGTAGCTGATTACAAAGTTTCCAGGTGCTTCCGGATGACAGCCAAGTCTGACTTGCAGCACACAACGACATTGCCTGCTTCGCCACAACACCCAAGCACAGGAGCGTCGTCAACGGACGAGATCACGGATGAGAGTGTGCTCTTATAAAATCTTCGAAAAACATGTTTCTGATGGTGATAATTACGCTTCTCTCATACTTCCACTAAACTTGACCAATTCTATCCTCTTAAACGTCCAACAATGCTATCCACTTTCCGACTCCTCCTCACGTCCTTGACAATCATCCCGCTCACCTTCTCCCATCCAACCAACCAACCCCCATGGACACCGCTCGCCCCAATCCCTCTGCCTCGCCAAGAGCACACGACCGTCTTCCTCCCTCCCACCACGCTCGCAGTTCTTGGCGGCGTTATTCTCAACAACTCCACTGTTGGACTCCCCATCTCCACAACCGCGCTCATGCAATTCTACTCGCTTGAAACAGACACCTGGTCAACCTCAGCCCCTCTTCCGCGCGCACTGAATCACATCAACGCTGCGGTTGTCGACGGGCAGATCTTCGTTTTGGGTGGTCTCGCCGACTTGAATGAGCCTGAGCCGGCCTGGCGCGCAGTAGGCGACTCGTTCGTGTACTCGCCTGATAGTGGGACGTGGGAGACGCTTCCAAGCATGCCCGAGGGTGAAGCAAGAGGCAGCGCAGCAGTTGGCGTGTACGGCTCGCTCATCGTACTTGCTGGCGGAATTACAGATCTCGAGCTCTCCGGTAACCGGGCGCAAAATTCTGTGTCGAACGTCAGCATCTTCGACACGGAAACCAGACAATGGCTCGATTTGCCGAAGCGTGCAAGGCGCTTGCCTGGGGCCAGGGACCATGCTGGCGCAGCTGTTGTTGGTGAGAAGATGTATGTGCTTGGTGGCAGGGATCAAGGGCAAGACAATGTCAAAGATACAGTGTTCGCGCTTGATTTGCAGCATTTGGGTAAGGGATGGTGGACAAGTAACTCGCACATGCCTACGCCGAGGGGCGGTGTTGCTACTGGTACCATTGGGAAGAAGATCTATGTGCTTGGTGGTGAGGGTAATCCGAACGTGGAGAGCGGTGTGTTCGATGAGATTGAGGCATATGATACCCTACGAGATTGCTGGGAGGATGTGGGAAGGATGAGGATTCCAAGGCATGGGACGTATGCTGTTGGTCTTGGTAAAAGGATATATGTGCCTGGCGGAGGAATCATGCAAAGTGGCGCGCCTGTTGCAGACTTTGACGTGTTTGAGCCTTGAGGAACAGTTTTGATTGGATCTAGACAGATATTGAGGCATTGGCAATTATACTGATTGCAATGAAAAAGTGGTGTCTTGCGATGCATCCGTTGCGGGCGTCATAGGGAAGAACTTGTGAGTGCCTGTGAGTGGTGAGGGCAGTCTGAGTGCAAACAGTAGTGAGTGCAACGAGACTCAGGCGTATCATATACTACGAGATCATTGTGGGAGTGGTTCTGTGCCCGGAATGATGTATAGTAAGGTGTACGCTAGTAGCGGGGAAGGTGCCTGGCCGCTAGCGTTGGTGTAGCGCGGGTGTAGCGCAGATGGAGTGCATTAGCGTTGGTGTAGTGCGGGTGTAGCGCGGGTGTAGCGAGGCGGAGCCTTCGAGGAGTGGAAGTCGCACTGAAGCAGATATTACAACAGAGTGTAGGTAGACTTGAGGTCGCCCTGCGATGAGTATTTGTGGAGTAAAGTCGCGCTCACAGTATCGCGATGCGATGGGTCGTTTGGTGGCTCACAGAATCGTTCTCGCACTGCTACAGGGTGCGGGCTTGTGCAGCCCAGTCCCTCCAAACATTTGCCAGAGCCGCAGGTTGACGGTTCCACGTGAAGAATAACTCCTACTTGCTACATGATATGTAATTATTGGAGCCTAGGTTACACGCATTACAGCGCAGTGCAGCGTGGTGGAGTGGGAGTGAAGGGCAGCGCGCGACGTGCCTGCTGTCACAAGTTGCTCCAAAAGTGTAGTGCGCGCTACATGTCTTGGCAGAGCAGGTGCACGCCAGTCCGACTGCCGTCCCAAAAGTTGCTCCAAAAGTGTAGTGCGCGTTACACCTTTTGGAATTGCAAGGCACCGCCAGCACGACTGCCCCGCATGCCCGCCAAACCCTTGCGCGCGGACTAGCAGAGAGGGCAAGCATTGCCGGTGGATCAAGTTGGTCCACGAGTGGGGTCGCTGCGGTGGCGAGCCTTGCCGATAGACAATGGATGGAGTTGCAAGTCTTACCGGTGGACCACGATGGACTACGGGTGGAGTGACAGGTCTTGCCGGTGGACCAAGTTGGACCACGGGTGGAGTGGCAGGCGTTGCCGGCGGACCGCACCATCGATGCAAGCACTCACTGGAGAGGTGCGCCTGTCGCAAACTGGCATTTTCGATCTCTGGACAGCACTGGTACCACCGCAACTTATCACGATTGATACTGCAGTATTGACAAGCACAAAGTGATAGCATTCCGCATCGCATCTACTTCAGCTTCTCGTCTCCTTCCCTGATAGCCTGCCCGTAGTCTCCAGCATTGGGCGTGCGCAAGATCGTGTGTGTATGAAACTTCGCAGGCTCTTTGTTTGCCAGGAAGACTCCCGAGTGGTGATCAAACTCGACCAGAATCACCGGACTTTGAATACGGAAGTAGTATGCATCGTCATCGCCATAACCTCCAATCCAGCAGAAGTATGTCTCGTTGAAATGCTTCTTGACCTGCTCGAGCTTGAGCGCTCGAGACTTGCTAGGATGGTAGAGCAGGAACTCATGACAGATGTCCAGAACGAGCTGTTGTTGCGAAGAAGTCATGTCCGAGACCAGCACACCTTCGTAAGGAACAATGCGATTGTCACGGAACGCGCCGCAGCGATGACGCTGATCGTCAGGTCCCCATGTGTCGGTGATCAGTTCGTCGCGTACTGACTCGTCGTTGTTAGAGTTGCCGTAAACCTGCTTCATAGCAGGGTCCCTAAGATTCTTGAAGACTTGGGCGACACTCTGCTGTTCGGGCTCCAGGCTTTGCATCAGCTGTAACCCAAGATTGCCTTCCTTGTGGAGAATCTCAGTACCTTTCCACTCGCCTTCGTCGATGATGTTCGGTTCTGCGCCGGTAAATGAGGGGCTGAGGATGATCTGGTTACCCTTGAAGAAGCATGCAATGTCCAGATGGTGACCGTAAAGCAGCCATCCCCATGGCGATGAGGGCGACGACGACGGCGTGCCGAAGATGAGGAAGTTATAAGAGTACCTGTTCATGATATTGGGGAGCTTCACGACCTCTCCGAGAAAGTGGTTGATCCGCATGGCAGAAATCGCCTTCCTGTATCCCTCTGGCGACAGGGAAGACTCGATCACTTGGAGAATGGACTTTGCGGTTGACTCAGAAACTGTCACATATCAACCCGTGGCTCGCACACCGATTGTAGCTTCGAACTTACCTTCCTCAAGTCGAATGCCAAAAGGTCGCAGCAAGAATTCAGGGTTACTCCAGGCTCTCCACTCTCTGGCATTGATTGGATACGATAGCTTGCTCTTCTGTTCCTCATCCAATTCGCTGTACAGCTTCTCCACCGTCTTGACAACGCTCTTGGTATCGAAGCCCTCATCTCTCGCTTCATACAGACCCTCTTTGATGTCTCCATCGTTTGAGACTCCTTTGTAAGGCTCAGCAAGGAGCTTTTCCCAGACTTTGGTGAGATCGTACAGCCATGGAGGTCTTCGGTTGTCTTGCATGTCCTTCACATACTCGTGGACATTTTGCTTCGCAGCTGTGGTGAATCGAGGCGTGCTTAAGTCGTGTAGATGTTGCCGAAAAGCAACAGATGCTTCTTCAAACGAGTTCCTTCTAGCCATAATGGGTGGACGGCGGCTGGCTCGTGAGACTGGTAGGGGCTTTACTCTCTGATAAAAGTGCAAGGAACGACTTGATGTCTCTATACGATCCAGATGATACAAATCGGACGAGTATCTGCCTCCGAATCACCTGATGACGAGGTACTGCTGTACTATCGTTGCAGCAGTTGATGACCGGATGAAAGCTTTTCCTTTCGCAAAGATCGCGAGCAATTGAGCACTTACAACGACAGGTTGACTGCTCGAACGCCTATTGGTAAGTTCTTCCCCAGGGACTGGTACGCGAAACGACCTGCCTTTGGTATAAGAGTGGTGACGGTTACGCGTCTTAAGGTACCCCACATGCAGCCTCATCTTACTAGCGCGGGGCAGATTGGACCCCGCGGAAGCAGCATCGGCTACGTTGCGGCTGCAGAAGTGTACCCGTCCGATCAACGTCTTCAATCGCTCGTACAAACGACGCTCGTACATCACCGCCATCGAACAAGCGATCGCATCACCGCAGTATTCTAGGTCCATCGGCAGAAATGGCACGGACAACAGATCAAAGAAGGTGTGAGCAGGTGTACAATTACATTCAATAGCGTATGTCTGATTCAGTATGCTCGAAGCGATATTTAGTACAAGCTCTTACACTCCCAGTTCGCAGCATCATTGACATCGCCTTCGCCGGTGTACTTGGCTTGCTTGGGATAGATGCAGATCGGCCTTTGACGCATGACCTTATCGTGAGTCGTGTCATTGACATACTTCGTACCAATGATGTACTCAGGAGTACGTCCCTCTTCAACCCAAGCCACCATAGCCTTAAGAACATCGTGCTCCTCGTCCTCGAAACCGGGGACACTGTAAACATCGGGAGCAAGAGCAGGCTGCTGATTGGGACCTGCAAAGTACCATGGAGCGTTCATGCTGGCCTGAGTGCCTGAGCAATGGCTCATGCCAGGTACAAGGAAGTACTTGAAGAACTCATCCACGTTGACGCCCTTCGGCTTCAAGGTTCGGGTCAGGTGGTCGTAGTAGTAAGGCAATGAGCCAGTGGGAATAAGAGGATCTGCGGAGCCGTGATAGGAGAGGATCTTGCCTCCCTTTGCGTGGAAGCGGGACAAGTCAAAGCCTACAGACGCGTTGCCAGGGTTTACAGCATCGGAAAGTTTGATGATCTCGTCGTTGTAGTCGGTAAATTTCCACTCGGGTCCCTTCCCAAGGAAATACTGTACGTATTGTGTGCCGAGTGGGTTGGGCGCATTGCCAGCGATAAGGAAAGGCTGGCCCTCGCTGCCGAGGTAGTAAGAGGGGAAGACGACAGTGTTGTTCTCGGCAACGTAGTCGCTGAAGATGTTGTAAACCGTATCGAGCTGGGGGCCGGTCAAGCACGCTGAAGAGTTGGTGTTAGGGCCACACAGCAATGTGCTAGGTTGAAAGTTGCAGCCCTGAGGATCAGAGATGATGTTATCAACCACACCATCCTGAGGGTCACATTGCTTAATGACCTCTGCGTTCAAAGCTGCGAACAGAGGTCCCGGGATGTGGTAATCAGCTGTAGCAGGGAGGTTGTACAGGGCGATGCGAACGGTCCAGGGCTGCAGGTGGTTTGTCCACCAGGCTGGCGCGCCAGCAACGATACCATCGAAGTCTTCAGGGTAATACTCGGCCTCCTTCAGACCTTGACGGCCACCAGTGGAGCATCCGGAGTAGTAGCTGTATGTCGCATTCTGCTTGTAGTACGCAGCAGTGACCTCCTTTCCAAGGACAACGGATCCGTGCATTGCAAGATGGGCCCAGTTTTCAATGCGATTGGGTTGGTTGTATGCCCAAGTACCATCACTTGATGAAGAGTTGTGCCCAGTATCAGTCGAGATGGCAGCAAAGCCGTAACGAACACCAGAAGCCTGTTCTCGTGTTAGAATGCGAGTACAAGAAGGCGCAGGAACCGTACCATATCGACATAGTTGATACCGCCCGCAAATCCGCCGTTACCAACAGCCAAGAATCTGCCATTCCAGTCGTCGGGCAGGAAGATTCCGAACCCGTAGGTGGTGTTGCCCACAGATTTGACCTGAATCGAGGCGGCACACAGCGCTGGCAAGTTGGGTGGGCTATTAGGATAGCCAGTCTTGCTCTCGGGTACCTTGAAAGTCTCGTTCGCCGCGACAGGGTAGGCAAAGTTGACGGTGGCACCCTCGGGCAGTGCAGCCTGAATAACACTCGGCGTGCACGAGCAATTGCTCAAGGCTTGCGCGGCTCCAATGAGCGCAGCACTGCTCAACAAAGTTCGTCTCATTTTGTTGTTCAAGACAATTTACAGACACCACGACCGCAATTGAGATGAAGGAGATGGAGAGGTCATGTTCCCTGATCTGCAAAACATCTTTTTATGTTTGCTTTGACTTCGAAGGCCTGAATACGGTCCTTCATGCAGCTAATCTCACAAGAGTGGAGGATCGACAGGTTCGAGATTGATATGACTTGTAACTGGCCGGCCTCAATGCGCGGCTCGGTTTGGCGGCTTGAAATTGCTGGTCCACCTTGCGGAGCAAGTTCATAAGTTTCGTACATGACGCGCAGGGGCCTGTACAACGCCTGACTCAGGCCGCGGAGAGTTCGGCGGATGCGCGGCTGTATCCGTTCATCAATGGGGTAACACAAGTACGGTGGATGGCAATGGTTCGCGCTGCAAATCGATCGGTTTGCTCGGACTTTGAGATACCTGATGGGTTCTGCGTGGCAATGGCGAACGCGCAGGGCTTCAGGCGGCGCATCGCTGGCCAATCCCCGCTAGTAGCCAGCACTGACGCGCATATCTGCCGTCCTTGGTGGGGTCCACCGGCAGATGCGAACGGCCGCATCCTCGTCGAGGCCAGTACTTTCGAACATCCTCACACTCACATGTCGTCTAGATCCTCCGAGGTCGCTGTGGAAGGTTGTATTTGTACTCACAGTCAACAACCAATTAGGATCTGTGCTTGATGATTACTAGCCCTACTTTATCACGACCTGGCTAAAGTAGTTCTTACTATTCCTGCTTTAAAGTATTTACTAAAATGTAGAAGAAGTAATTACTAAGTATTACTGCGTTGCAGAATCTCGACCAATCAGAGAGTGCCGACCTTGAATTGAGAAGCCGGATAAGCATTCTTCCACAGTTCGGTGGTTAATTGAGCACCGCAGACTACGAAGCTCTTAATCATTGTAGGAGAAGGGAACGTCTTTGGAAGTGTCAAAAAGATATAGAAGCCTCAGAGAACCGGTTCTGAGCAACTTGAGACCACTGAGAGCCCCGGCTGTTGCATCTGCGATTACTCCACAACTAGTGCATTCCCCCACCAAGGGTGTCCTTGACTGCAACACCACACCATCTGATCAACACAGTGAACCATAGCATGGCAGACAATCTGAGGATAGCCATTATTGGAGCTGGCATGGGCGGCCTGGCCACCGCGCTGTCCCTCGCAAAAGCTGGCCAGAAAAACATCACCGTGTACGAGCATGCCTCAAACCTCGGCTTCGTAGGCGCGGGTATTCAGCTCGCGCCCAACATGGCCATCATTCTCGATAAACTGGGCGTATGGCAGGGCATCGCTGCCGAAGCAGTACAATGCGCGAACACCTCCATTCGCGAGGGCGCCACCGACAAAGAGCTGGGTTACGTCGATCTCAGCTACGTCAAGGAAAAGTATGGATACCCTCACATGGTCGGCCATCGCGCATCGCTAGCAGGCGGATTATACGCAGGCTGTCAGAAGGAGAGCGCAATCACGTTCAAATTCGGCAGCACCATCACCGACGCCCGGTTCGGCACCAAGCCCTCCTTCAAGGTAACCCACAACCAGACGGGCGCAATAGAAACCATCGAATGCGACATCCTCCTCGGCTGCGACGGCGTTAAAAGCAACACCCGCGTCGCCATGCTGAAAGAGCTGGGCGAAACCGCCACGGTCAAGGACTCAGGCCAGGCCGCATACCGCATCATGCTTACGCGCGAGCAAATGGCGCCGTACCCCGAGCTCATCAAGCTCATCGACAGCGATACTGTTACCCGCTGGATCGGCGAGAGAAGGCACCTCATCGCATACAGCATCCACAACAAGCAGATCTACAACATCTCCACTGCGCAGCCGGACGTCAATTTCGCAGGCGCGCCTGATGCGCAGTACACTACTAGAGGCAGCAAGAGCGCTATGCTGGAGGTATACAAGGACTTCAGTCCCATGATCCAGGACATGCTCAACTTGGTGCCTGAGGGCGAGGTCGTGGAGTGGAAACTGCGCGTTCACGACCCGCTACCAACATGGGTCAGCGACAGCATGGCTCTGGTTGGAGACGCTTGCCATCCCACGCTCCCGCACATGGCGCAGGGGGCTGCACAGGCGATCGAAGACGGGGCTGTACTCGGCGTTGTGCTCGCGCCTTCGAGACTCGGCGATGCCAGCCCGGAGATAATCAACAAGGCGCTGAAGCTGTACGAGAAGCTGAGGAAGCCGAGAGCGGAGGCGCTTGTGGAGCTCGCTGCTCAGAACGGGCGCGATATGCATCTTGGGGCGGGCAAGGCGAAGGAGGAGCGCGATAAGCAGTTTGCTGCATTGAAGCTGGGAGGCGGCAAGGTGCCGGATAAGTGGGCTGATGCTGAGATTCAGGCGATGGTGTACGGGACGAATGTGGTCACGCAGGCGGAAGAGCTTTGTCAGGAGGAAGGGCTGGTAGCGAAGTTGTAAGCATTTGTTTGACGTTTCTTGTACATAAGACGACAGATCACGAGACGACAAGAACGATATGTTTGAACTGCATCGTTGCACGGGGGCTAATCGAAAATTGGTGACTCAATTATGCCTACCGACACTGACAGCGAACGATTCAGACAGCAGTAGTAAACAAGACTCTACAGCCTGTTAGTCATGTTACCATGCAGTTTCTTTCCCTTCCAGTGACAGAACGCAACGGGGATGAGAGAGCCAACCACCAACATAGCAACTACAATGCCAGCGCTAGGCGTCAGCCCCACGTTGGTAAACATATCCGGGAACCAGAACGGCCCAATGAAGCCCCAAGTCTGCCTGACTAACGTGATGAACACTCCAATACTGCCGGCTTCTTCGGGGTAGCAGTCGATGGCATATGTGATCAACACAGTCGTGACAATCTGGTTGCCGGCTGCGGCGATGCCAGCACCGACAATGGGTGTGACGTTCCAGTGACCTTCGGCAGCTTGATCAATGCGGATCAGGAAGACGACCAGACCACAGATTGTGAGAAGAATGCCAAAGTAGCTCAGCCATAGCCTAAACTCGGGCTCAGGCTTCTTGGGCGATATCTTCTTCGCACGAGCGCGCATCCACATGTCACTCGAGTGGCCACCGATCTGTTCTCCGATGATCGAGCCGATGATGAGTCCAAGAAACTGCAGTCCTAACTGCTTCGCATTGAGGTGAAACTTCTCAGCAAACAGCTGTGGGATTTCGACAGTCGTGAGGACGGAGGCGAAGAGGAAGACCATTGCGTAGGCGCAGGCGGGAATCATGACGCAGGGATACTTCGCGAGTCTAAGAGGAGAGACGAACTCCAGGGCAGTGATAGGTGTGGGATCAATACGACGGAACTTGAGATACGATTCCTTGAAGGCGGCAAAGCCAGATACGGCATGTTTGGCATTATCGTGGCGGATGAATCTCGTTTCGGGACCAAAAAGGGTGTAGAGCACCAGTTGGACACCATTGATCTGGGACGACCGTCAGCAGATCACTTTCACTACTGTCATCGGATATACTTACAATAGCCAATAGCCAGTAGATCCATCGATAGCCTTCATAGAACGTGACGAAACCGCAGATAAGCGGCGCGAGCGGTATGCCAACTGTAATCATGACGGTCCAGATACCCATGTACCTAGCCCTTTCTTGCTTGAAGAAGGTCTCTACTACGACTGCGCTGCCAATAGCATTGGGTGGCGAGATAAAGAAAGCCTGGAGGGCACGACAGGCGGCCATGGTTCCATATGTTTGACTCTTAGCACAGCCGATGTTGAACGCCAGACTGCCAATGAGGGAGATGATGAAGATAGGTCGACGACCGAAACGCGTCGAGAGAGGCCGCCAGAATAGTGGTGCCCCGCCGAGAATGGCAATTTGCAGCGAAGTCAAGTACGAGGTCCTCTGAAGACTGACGCCAAGATCCTCTGCGATGCTCTCGTAGGCTGGGATGATGGCGGAAGCTGCGAACGCACACATGCAGGCATGGAAGGCAACAAAGACTAGGTTTAGAATTTTCTGTATTTTGTCAGTATGACAGCTCGATAACACGTATGCCGGTCGACTCTACCTTCCAAGTCGGCCAGTTGTATGGGTCTGCATCACCCATGCTAGGCATGGGGTCGAGATCAATCGTGCCATGTCTCTGTAGCAGATATTGGCGATGCTCTTCAGACAGGTGAGAGGCTTCGACTGGATCTAGGTATGTGCCATGGGTGTTCGCATGTTCAAGGTCCTCGCTGTACTGAGGAATGTCAGTGGCGAGTTCCTTATCATTCGAAGCGTGCTCAATCGCAGTGGCCATGATCGTCCGGGTCAGGAGAGGATGGTTCGATGAGGATTCGAAAGACAGCGCTGCCGCCTTCTTGTACCGATTTCCTGGAGGCTACGGGGTAACAGAGAGACTGTGGAGTCCCCAAGTGGAGTCCCCGGATGGTGATAGCGCGGCCCATGGGGTTCGGGACAGGGATCGCAGTGGACTTTCGGCACCATAACATCACTAGGCGTTGCAACCTCGCCAATTATCCCAGGGACAGACTTCGGCAGCCACAAACGGTAGAGCTCGCTCGGCCATGCTTATTTGTTGAATCCACATTGCTTGCATGGCGAGCTCCTGGTGGGTCGCAACAGAGTGGCAATGAGTTTCGGCACTTGAGTACTGACTGTTAATCCATGAATTCCTCAACATGATCAGCGAAATAAAGAGACCCCAAAGTCACGAAAAGAAATGCATCACGCCGTTGCGGTGAGTTCCCACGTTGAGCGCTGTGAACGCCGTGCCGCATCCAAGCTTCACCGAAAAGCTTGTGTGTGCGGCTGTGACCTCATCCATCAACGTCGGGTCGCTTACGAAGAGGCTCTCAGCCGACGTGCCTAAATCATTTGCCGGTAACAATTATGAAGCCGTGGCTTGCATGTGAGCAGTCCGTTCGACGCGTGCTGGCCCAGATATGTGCATTCCGAGGTGCACGCGCGTCGAAGTCGCGGATCTCGCCGGGAAGGACGGCTTGTTGTCCTGAAGCCTTCGAACAAACAAAAGCAGGGTGCTGATTTAGCATGGCGTTGGATTCCAGCGTGTCGGGAGTGTAGTCCGCAGTGTAAAGGATGTACGAGGTCGTACATGTTCAGGAGGACGGGTGCTGTTGGTATGGCGAGGCTCACCAACTAGCCTGTTTCGGAAGGAAGTCACCGACGGCTGTGTCAATCACTCGATTGCGTTACTGCACCTGCGGCTGTCCTTTTGTGGACGTATTAGCCCCAAGTTTGTCTCTTCAATATGCTGTCCACAGTGATCCATGTTCTTTGAAGTGAGAACCCGCTTATCAAGCAACAGGGCAATAGTAGAACGAACCAACCAGTGACAGTCGGGTCTGAGATGTCGCCTCAGATATGGACTCTTGTGTGACTGTTTTCGCCCGACGGTGGCCTGGGCGAAAAGAGTACTTCAAAGCATATACAGGAGTTCTAACTTGGCATGCGTTGCCAATTGGGGTTATGAGAGTGCACGATCGAAGTACGCAATTTCTTAATCATTAACCTCTTCATTGACATCAGGGACTGTACACAGCTGCTCCTCATGTAAGCCAATGCGGTATCAAGCGTCAAATCAAACAAGCAAACCAAACGCCGACCTGGGATATCATTCGCGTCTCTTCCAGATGCTGCACGCAAGAAATCAAAAGGGATGTCTATATCCAACCCGAAGCCTGGTTGCCGCCACCCTGTGGCCTCTCAGCGGGTTTTGTTGCGCCTGCAAACATATCCCACTCTGTGTTTGGTCTCACGGCGTTCTCTTCCTGGTAATATCTTGGCCGCTCGTAGTAGCTGTTCCCTGCGGCCCCACCGGTATACGTTGTGTCCTGGTGTTCGAAATTCTGGAATCGTCCTTCTCCATCGCCATGCTGGCTTAAGCCGTATTCCTGTCCTGGAGTCGGCGCTTGCGGAAGACGGTCTGGATTTGTGTGGCTTCCGTGCGCATTTGGTCCAGGTCCGTACGCGCCGTCGTACGAGCTTGAACCCTGCAGTGAGTACGGATTAGCTTGTGCGTCACTCAGAAGGCCTGTGGTATCTGAGTCGCCAAACCCTTCAGTCTTCTTTGCTGGTGTAGGCGTGTTGATGGGCTCGCCATTCCCGGCGAATGTTGGGCCGTTGTAGCTGGTATTTGTAGTAACAGGTTCCATCTTTGTCTGGTACGAAGTATCATTCTTTCGGTGTCGTGCGCCGTGGAAGAGCCAACGGAAACCACGCCCGCAAGCTTTGATGATATCCCAGGGGTTCATAGCATCTACGAGAGCGCGCGCTGGACCATACGCATATTTGTTTGGTTGCGCAGAGTATCCGTCGATGGTGGTATCCAATGGACTCTGTCGCTTGAGGTCGTAGGGTTTCCAAGGGAAAGCCCAAAGATGCACGATGGCGAATATGGCCATCTCAACGCAAGTGAGCATGGAAGGAATGCCAATACGCAGGTCTGGCCCAGCAATCTGCTCTGTTGCCTTCAAAGGACCGCCTTCTGCCGTCAATAGCGAGATGATCCAGCTTTGCCAGAAGCAGAAAAAGATGACCAGCTTGATGCAGAGCACCTTAAGAAAGGGTCGATGTGGCGCCAGATCCTCCTTGAGTTGGATGTAGAATTGTATCAAGCAATACATTGCGATGGTCACGGATACGGCTTCGAAGCCTGCTACCCAGATATAAGCATAGCGCGGATCTTTTGAGCTCGCGCAGTAGCGACCCTGCGTTTGCGCGGCCACAGCAACGATTGTAAAGAAGGGTCGGATGAGGCAATACTGGAAGATGCTAATCCAGACAACCTTAGAACTCGTCAGTCAAGCCATAAGCCAAAACCACCCATACGTACATTGAACCATGTCAGCCCACTCCTCGGCTTCCTCAGCCACCCTTTGTCTTCGCCACCTGTACACTTCTGCATCCATGTAACGGGCCACACCCAGTTCTTGGGTTCTACGCTTCTGAAATACTCTTTCTGTTCGTGGAGATTCGGGGCGATGTAGTGGCACATCAAGGTGAAGAAGCTGGAGATGGCAAACGCCTCGTAGCAGTCTCGCAGAACCTCGAAGTATATGGCTTTCTTGTAGTAAAGGTAGCTGAGGAAGGAGACGACGGCGTAGATGGGTATCATGACGAGTATTCGAATGATACTGCTTTTGTCAGCACAGTTGTGCACAGAAGTTGTGTAAACAAGCCAACGTACTGCTTCTGCTCATAAGGCTTCAAATAGTGCGTGGCGTGCCGCAATATGAGGAGGAAGGCAATGAGCACTGCAATCGCACCAAACGTCGCCGAAATGATAAGACCAAAGTGGTGGAATGTGAGGGCCTTCCATAGTGGCTTCTCACTGACTGCCTCAAGTCAGCACCCATATCGTCAATCTTATCCGGCGCTGCCTACTTGTCTCGTGCTCGTAGATATCGCTCTTGCACTCCTCTCTTCTACCAAGGAGCGACATGCTTGCGGATTGGTCAGGGTGAGTCCACGGGCGATCAATCAGGGCGTGTCAAACGCAGGCTCAGCATCGGTCGTGGACGGAGATTGGCGGCGCGGGTATGCGGAACGCACGTGGAGGCGCAGAGAGTCGCGGCGTGGACGAGAGCTATCCTGCTATGTGTGTGGGCGTAAAGGAGGGACTGGAGACGCCATGGGAGCAGTGCCAGGAGAGAGACAATGACGCGCCAGGCGATGCAATCCTTTTGAGCTCTGCGCGTCGGTCAGGAATGAACGTTTCAGCGACCCGCAGGGTGACGACGATTCACGGTAGCGCGCGCTGTGTCCCTGCATGGCGGGAGAGCCCTGCGTTGTGGCGTCTCAACGCAGCTCATGCGACCTGAAATTAGCAGCAGCACACCAATGGCGGCTCTTTTCGCACTGTCGCTGCACGTCGTTCGCCGCGCTTGTCACCTTCGTGTAAAGGCGGTACTGCAAGATCGACGTTGTTCCGTCATACGCCACGCCATCCGCAATCAAGCTTGTCAGCGCAGCCTTAGGAAGCTTACCTAGCCGCCGAGCCGCCGCCGCTGCCGCTTCGAGTGTCTTCTGAGAATATCCTCGCGCCTCATGCACAACGTCGGTCCTTTATTTAATATCGATCGTGCTGCAAGACACTATAGAGAGCAGTCTTACAAGCTCGAGCCTGTTTCGCAGTATGTCTGTTGCTGTTACACCATACACAGCCACTACAGCCCCACCTTCCCGTTTGGTCAATCAGGGAGGAGTTCTCCCTTACTAAGTGTGTACACTTGTTGACTCGCTAGACAGGAGAGCGGCTGTTCGGATGTTGAGTACTAAACGCTGCGGCGATTGTAGATCGTAATAATCCACATTTGTACTGTCCACCCAACGCGAGTTCCCGCCAGCACATTCGTATCCCATCCGAGATCTGATACCGTAGCTGAACAGCCCTTGTATTATGTCATAGAATACTAGGCATCCACGCTGTATCGATGCTTTTTCGTAGAAGTCATCCAATATCACAATCCGCAGTATGATGTCTACAGCGATCCATGTTCCCGGCCGTGTGCCACAAAGACGCATTTCGACTTTCCTAGATATACCTGGAGGCCAGTTTGCTCCACATCCTTATCGATTGAATCTCTGACATATCACAGAACTTCGCAACCGCATCTATACCGCTGTGATTGCCGAAGAATGTAGCTCCAAGGTCGATGAACTACCTCGACTCACACGTAGACAAACTTCTGAAGGAAGTTTCCTACTCGATCAGGATCCGTGCTGGGAGAAGTTGCAAAGAAGGTCGTACGCTCTCACCCAAGTCTGCCGTCAAATCCGGAGAGAGTTCCTGCCAGAATATCGAAAAAATGTACCGACCCGTATTGACATGCGTGAACTGCAAGACTACCTATTCGAAGTCATTTTGTATGGCATCAGTGATCGCTCGCTCGCTCTCGGTAACATCAGCATCGATATCACTGCCCAATGCGTAGTTGCTCTACAGGAGGTACTGCTCCTTCACGACCGTGCACCTGACCTGCAACTCAGCTTCACACACCCCGAGAAAGAAAGTAGCATGATGTCTATATTGCTCGACATCGATCTTTGGCCAAAATTCCATGCCTATATTGCGGAAAAAACCATCGCAGTGGTATTGAACATCGATCACGATGACTTCTTGGTCTTCTGTCCTGGCCCAGCAGACGAGATTGACTCTGACGAAGAGCTGGAACCTGTCACGCAATGGGCATATCCATACATCCAAGGCTGCTCATTGCATGTTAAGGAGGAGTATGTAGAGACATGGATGTCCGAAAGCTGGCACGGGACAGACAGGTGGCGGGAAGGAAAGTACAAATGGGAGGCAGCTTTGGGGTTGGAAAACAGGAAAAAGGTTAGGTGTCTAATTGCTCCACATGCCTAGGCATGACATCTGCTGTGTAGTCAGCGCCGCACTGCTGACCGCCTCGAGGTGGTCGTGAAGTGAAAAACATATACAGCCGCGCTCATTAGCAGGCCAAGACCCACTTCTTGCCTGTCACACGAGCGCTGTGCTTTCATCCACACCACCTCATCATCGACACTCACCGTGTTGTCTCTCAAGTTTTCCCCCAAAATCCTCCTGGCCGCTACGAACGAACATGGCAGCGGCTGCAGATCTAGCCGTGATGCCTCAGAGCTCGCGCCTTCTCAATATTCCAGACAGTAATACGCCACCTACCACTCACAATTTATGCTTGCAACTAACACTTTGTTCAGAGATTCGTGGTCGCATCTTCGAGATGGCCATCGACGATATGACATTCGAGCCGCCGTCGACGTTCTTGTGGCCGAGACGGAACCATGAGGGGCTCCTTTTACCCAAACGTATTCTCACTATCTGGCTATATCTAACTGACCCTCATACACGTGCTATCGAGCCAAGTTGGTGGCGTCGTCTTCGCAGGTCTTACCTAGGGCTCACCCAGACGTGTCGTCAGCTACGCAAAGAGTTCCTGCCTATTCACCAGTCGCATATTTATGTCACTATCGTTCTGCGTCACCTTAATCACTATGCTCTAGCATTCATCTGTACTACGGATTTTGCGAATGTTTTTGTCGAGATACCGACTGGCATCACTGAACTTCGAGATGTAATTCTGCTCTGCGATAAGGCTCCTACGATCCAGATCGAGTTTCGTGTCAGTTCGCTCCACGGGCTTGATAGGATATTCTTGAATCCGTACGACCATCCGAGTTTCTTCACATACGTCGAAACACGCGTGGCACGAGTCGATGCTGTGACTCGAGGACATGAGATGTACGTGCCTAGATGGTACAACAGCGTAATACAAGTCATCTTGCACGTGAAACCGGACTTCGCGGAGAAATGGATGCAAACACCAGAGGCTGCAGAGCATCGACATAAACTCCAACGCTGGCGTCGTGAGATTGGAGTTGGCAACTTGCATTTCTGGCCTTTCGGCCGTCCCCTAGATATTCGGAAGAGCTGGCGCTTCGAAGCTCCAATGGATGACTCAGAGTTCTGGCCTGTCAGTCTACCCTTGGAAACTCAACGCAAGAAACGCCGCTGGGTCTCGAAGACTCTGACGGTAGAATAAATGCATGCAAGCCGAGGGCAGATTACTCAACGATGAAGATATGGGTCGTGATGGCTTATGGGTGCATGGCACCACGACTTGTTTCTCTTCATCTGCTTCACTACACGAGCATTATAGATTTACGTCAGGGCTCCGAATCTGTCACTCGAATATATAGATATATTACGCAGTGGCCTGGCGCGGCCCATGATTTGATAGATCTCAGAGCATCCATACAAAACTTTGTAAACAGATCATCAAATGCCCTCGAGATGCTATTGCATATCTCTAACTTCCGTTCCAACTCCGCATCGCGAGCAGAATAAGACGGCTGACATACGCGTAACCTCATGGTGTATGACTAGACTGCTTCATCAGTGGTTAGATGAAAAACAGTGAAAAAGCTATGGATTGCGCCTTCGTTTGGGGTTTCATAGCGTGAAGTGAAAGCTACCTCTTAATCGATTACCTGACTGCACCTTCCCCTTCCCAGATATCTCACCTGCCTTCACCGTCTTTCTTATTACTGCACTCACCTGCCACAAAACCATCCACATGTCTTCACCACTATCATTTATACTAGCTCTACTTCGGCATCTTACCATGGCCGTAACAGACGATCCGAGGGCCATCGCATCCAACTTTCCATTTTTGAAGTTGCCTGGAGGTAAGACGAGCGCACGCATATGTGTGGGACGTGGAGCTGACGTACCGTTGCAGAGATTCGTAACTTGATATACGGAGTTGTTCTTAACCAGGCCAACAGCGAACTATCAATCGAATGCCTCATGACTATGCAACAGGCAGATGGATCGACCTTTCCATTAACTACAAGGTCTCCAGGCTGGCTTCGAACTCAGAGATCATGGCGTGGGCTGACGCAAGTGTCCCGCCAAGTTCGCACGGAATTCCTTTCCTTGCAAGCTTCTACCAAAATGCACGTCGATATTGATAATCTCGAACGCTATCTTAGAATCTTGGCTGTACAGGCTGGATCGAATGGAATGAGCGAGGTACGGGCCAACCTTGTACTCCACCACGACAATCACGAGTCAATCAATCTATACGATGCTATCGTTCTCCCAGCTTCCATGCCGCAAATCAACATCGTATGGTATGAACCGTACGAGAAATCAGAAGCTGCCATTCTCTGCCCCAGGTTCTGCGAATACGTTACGAAGAACGCCACACGTGTTGAAGTCAGTGCCAGCATAATCTGGGTACCAAACAGGAACTGTATAACGAGCTACAAAAAGTTCTTGGCTTGGTTGTACTTGAGACGTGAAGTTGCGGCGCCCTGGATGAAGTCTCCCGGCTTACAGTCGAATTTCACGGCATTGACGGCCTGGACAAAGGAAGTCTGTGGAGGCAAAACAGCGGATCACATACTTCCAGAGGTCGACTGAGTTGCTCTAAGGCATTGGCTATTCTCATATTGCAACTTTACTATTCGAATTCCTAGGGAAATATCTGTCCAACTCGGTAGAATATGATCAAGATTCCATTCTGCATGCACCTGTAGATCTTCATATTGCGCTTACTCAAACAATCTCAGCCCACAACAGCTTCGCTTCCTCATTCACATCTTTCCCTCGTGCCACAACAATGATCATAACCCTTTTGGCCGGCAACGGTTTGAGATCCCAACCCAAGCACTCTTTGCGCACCGGCGTATGCTCGAGCTGTACGCTCCACGACGCTGTCGTGACGTTTTTTCTACACATCTCCTTCCCATCCACAAATATCTGCACCTCTACATCGACGACGCTGGCAGCAACTGTACCACTGATATCAAGACTAACCTTCCCATCCGACGAACTCGTCGACCGTACATCTGCCGAGAGACCCAGAGCCGCACTGCCTTGTGCTTTCCCTGAGGCACTTCGCGCCACGTCTGTGTCAAGCGGTGCGAGAGGCGGACTAATTCTCCTCTTCGTCACCTGCTCAAACGCGTACGCATACTCCAGCAACTTTGGATCCTCGTACGCCCTCCCCGCAAACGTGATATTAACAGGCATACCCTTTCCCTCGAGAACACCCATAGGAACACTGACAGTGGGCACACCGAGATGTCTGATCGCTCTGTTTCCATTCGAGTATTTCACGCCGTTCTGCAGACTGTGCTTTGTGCTTTCCAGATCGAACTCGAGATCTGCGAGACCCACGTCTCCTTGTGCGGGGAACGCAATGACGTCGAGTTTGTGCTCTGTCATCCAGTCTTCCAGGTCGCGCTTGCGCTGGGCTTCGAGTGCTTTGACGGCGTTTTCGAGACCGGGGACGTCGAAGACAGACTCGCCGTTGATTTGCTGCAGGAGCGAGGGTAGTCCGGCGTAGTCGATCCAGTTGCGCACTTCGAGGAAGGTGTCGGGGACGTAAGGTTTGGGCTTGGGGAAGAGCATGGCTGAGTTGTCGATATCGTTCAGGCTCTTGATCTTCGAGTCGTTGTTCTGCTCCAGAAAGGTATTCCAAGCTTTTGCGATGAGGACGCCGCGCTCCACGTGGTTCCAATTCGATGGCGCGCCGGTGACATTGTTGGCTTCGTGGGAGATGGAGTCGTTCTCGTAGTTGGTGACGAGGGGAAAGTCGGTGTAGACTACTTCGGCACCGAGAGCCTCGAG
The DNA here is from genome assembly GCA_032595095.1 of Didymellaceae sp. YAFEF048. Classification (NCBI taxonomy): domain Eukaryota; kingdom Fungi; phylum Ascomycota; class Dothideomycetes; order Pleosporales; family Didymellaceae; species Didymellaceae sp. YAFEF048. The sequence continues at coordinate 116,020 of JAVISA010000029.1, read as the reverse complement.
GTCTTGCGCTGTTTGCTTCCACACGTTGATCACTTCGGGTGACACGTAGGTGGGTTTTGCGTGAGGATCGGAGTCCTTCTGACCAACATACATCTTCGGTACTCCTATCCTCTTGCCTTCCAACGCATTCCCATTCTTCAACGATGCGTATTGAATCTTCGGTGGTCCAGGGATGGGGACAAATTTCTGTTCCCTGTAGAAGTCACCCTTGGTTTCCTCCTCGGGCACGGCGATGACATCGAGTAAAGCCAGCATGTCGCTGACCGAGCGTGTGTACGGTGCGGGTACATCGCAGGTGACGTAAAGCGGTACAAGGCCCCTGCAGCTTAAAGTCCCCTTCGAAGGCGTATAACAAACAAGCGCGTTGTTGCTTGCTGGACTCCGCCCAGAGCTCACTGTCTCGCTTCCCAAGCCGAAGACTGCCATGCTGCTTGCCAGAGATGTTGCGGCACCATTCGAGGAACCGGACGAGAACGCTGCTGTGAGGTATTTCGAATTGTAAGGCGATTCAGCACGGCCGTATAATCCTCTTTGCATACCGCCAGCGGCCATCGGTGGCATGTTTGTTTTGCCTAGGAGTACCGCACCTGCGTCCCGCAACCTCCGTGCCAGCGTCGAGTCCTCATTCGACATGACACCCTTGAGGGCAGGTGAGCCATCGGTGATACTCAGACCGTGGTACTTGTAACTGTCTTTGATGGTATAGGGAATGCCTTCCAGTGGTCTCGGTGATAATCCTTTGGCTCTTCGGGCATCAGAAGCTGCTGCTTCCTCATAGACCTTATCATTGAAGACAGTGAATGCATTCAGATTCCCCTCTATGTCGTACTTTGCGATACGGTTTAGGTAGCTCGTCACAAGTGATGCCGAGGTTGTCGTTCCTGAAGCAAGCGCTGTGAGATGCGACGAGATGTCTGCTTCGACAATGTTGAAGCCATCATTCGGTATACTCGTGGAAGTCTTTCATGTGTAAGTGGTCCGTTTAGTGCTAATTGATGAAGCTTACCGACCATTGCGATTTCTTAACGTGAGTGAAGCAATTAGCTCGTCAGTAATGACAGGTTTCTGCAATTTGTAGCCGTGTCGTTTATGGCGTCTATCACTCCGAAACTTGAGTTCCGACAACGCACGATGAGTCCGCAAAAGATATGGCTCAGCGCAGTGTAGTTGGCGTAGTCCACTTGATGCTCTCCCCGCTTGCTCGATACCGGTTGTACCTGCCATATGCGGTTAGTTTGACGGCAGTTGGAGCAATCATGATGGAGTTACACGAGCAATCATTCGCGAGCAGTTGAATATAGAAGGATTCAGTGGACATAAGCAGCTTCATAAGTTGCCCGTTGATCATCCTCGCGTGCCAACATGAAGTATGATCATACGGGTGAGGTACTCGATTGCGCCTGTTAACTTCGACAGTGGATATATGTACATCTAGCAACATCACAAAAGCACGAACCCTAGTCGCGCCAACTTGAAATCTCAAAGGCTTCGAAGACTCAAATAGAACGATCATGCTGTGCTCGCCCAGAGTTGCTTGACTCTGGTACTACCGGCGACCAAGCCGCACAATCCCATGAAGCCCAAGTTCCAACCTGGGATACCACCAGTCGAACTGCTGAAGTGCAATGCCATTGGGAACCAGGCACTTGCGATCATAGCATCAGTCCACCACCTCTTGTCGAACTTCGCATCCTCATCGTCCTGGTATGCCGCAACAGCCTTACCCTCGCTCTGCATCTTCGCCCTTGTCGCCCTTCGGCGGTTCTCGAGCTGCCATTCCCGTCCAAGGCGCAGGAAGTCGCACGAGACGCCACCCAGCCAGGCGCGGTATGCCCAAAGATATACACGCGCAGTCTTCGAGTCGCCGCGGTTGATTGCAGAGATGAAGGAAGGTCCAACAACGCCCGAATCGGCAAGGAGAGAGATGTTCTCGAGTGCCTGGTAAGTGAAGTAGCTGCTCGCTTGCAGGACTGCGATCCGATGCAGAACTACGTCTGCGCCGGGCTTAGGGCCAGCGGAAAGTGCGCGTAGCCATGCGTAGAGAGGGAAACATCCAAATAGACGCAAGATTGTACGCGCTTTCGAGATCAGGACTGCAAGCGCAGCGATAGGTGGAACAGCGCCAGCATTGACGAGAGTCGCTGTGCTGGGCTTTGTGACTGCGCTCGAGGACCCGACGAGGGAGAGCAGCTTTTGGAGTAGCGAAGTAAGGGAGGGCGACTTGGTCTGAGCGTATGCGAGGATGTAAAGGGTGTAGTTGAAAGTAGAAAGGAATGACGCGAGACCGCCAGGCGCAGCGAGTAGCCTATGATCTCATAGTTAGCCTCACGTTTATTAAAGATCACGGCGCATTATTCCGTACTTATTTATCCTCAGCACTGTCTTGTCGACGTCGCTCAAGAGCTTCAGTGCGCTACCCGGGGCTTGTCTGATAGGAGCGTCCAGCTTCTTCTCGATGGCTTCCAGCTTCTTCTCAACAGCAGAGCCGGCATCCTCAATATGTTCGGTCTTCTCGGCAACTTCTTGCGCCGCAGGAGCGCCGGGCTTTGTTTCTTCAGCGGACATGCTGCAGGTCATCTGGGATAATATGGAAGGTCACTGGAAGGTTTGTTTAAATCAGGATAACAGATGCGCGGGGGTGAGCTCAGCCAGCTCTTCTCCGCAATTGCCGTTGGACCGAGGTTCGGCTCCAGCAGGCTGGGGAATATGTGAAATTTGTGAAATTTGTGATTGGCTGAATTACAAGCATTTCCACGAACAGCATTTCTAATTGGCTGCGCTGGGAAGTATTGTATAGCCGCAGTGCTGCCTAGCTCTCGATGTAATAGATTAACATCAAGGGCCACTGTGATGTAGTTCTGAAAGATATGATTCTCGGATTATAATTCATCTAACGAGATTGAGCCACAGCAACGGTTGGGAACAATCTGGGTCACATGAGCAAGCGCTGATCAATGTCGAAAGGGAAGGCACTCAGCCGCGCTTCTTGCCATCGTCAATGTTTCGCGTGCTATATGCTTATCACAAGCCCTCCATTCCCCGTGCCTACAGTACGTTTGCTTCAGATCATTGAGTGGAACTATCGTGCGAGGACGCACGGGCAGACTCTCATCGACCTGAGGTACGGCGAAGCAACCAACTGATCCCAGAAAAGGCTAAGGGAAGAGCATCCAGCTAGCAAACAACCAAAGACAGCCTGATGATCACCAGACTTCAACTCAACAGCGGGGCTTCACAGGTTGTTCAACGCAAGAGGCTACTGTTCGAAAGTACGCGACCAGTACTCTGAAGCAAATTGTGACACGAAGAGTTACCAGTCTGTGAGAAATCTCTGAGTCTACGACTGTAGATGCAAGAGGTACTCGACAAGATATGGCGAGGTTGAAAGGCTCAGGGTGTGGCGACAGTGTCAGAGTCTGTGTGGTGACAGATATTATACTTTAACAAGATGCGGATTCCCGCGCTTGACAGACTGATCTTTCGGCAATCACAAAAGGAAAAGTCCCGCTGCTGAGGCGGATTAAGCCTTTGCCAGGGTAAATCTGTGCTGTTGCTAATTACCAAGGTCTCGCTCATTTAGAGCAACCCCACGGTGTAACATTCTCGACTTAAGTTGCAACCAGCGGAGAAGCGTACATCTTCCTCGTCATCGAGATGTCATAAAACACGACAGGTGCGAAGGCGAAGCGACTCTTCTTGTTGAGAACATTACGGTGATAGCCAGCTTCAACCACTGATCAGCCGCTCGTCGCCTCAAGAGATCTTAGGCTGGGAGCAGGCACAGTTCGGTTTTGACATCACAATATCATAGCCAACACAGGCCCTGACGACATATACTGCATGCCCTACACCTTAACTAAACGAAGGCATGCTCGGTTCATTATTGCAAGCAACGTTCGGTTGGGCACAATTTCGAGAAGATCGCGTTCAGAAGCACCATCCCCGAATACATCAAGATGCTTGCGAGAGATGCGCCATCGTGTGCTGATCTTCACAGCTCTACGATCAACTCCAGCTAGGATACGTTCCTGTTGTGGCAGCAATTGTCAAATCCGTCCATCAAAGGACTTCACTATCCCACGTGCATCTGCTTCCGGTGTGGTCTACAGAGTCGACGGATGGTTCTTGGTGGATGAAGAGAATTTGGTTCACGGACACTCTGAGGCTCACGATGAAGCGCATCTCAATCCAGTTCTTTGGAAGACGCTGAATAGCCTCGTGGACTTCATCTGTGTGACCCATTGCGCTGGTTAGAAAGACGTGCACGTTGTTGGCGTGCCGACATGGCGATCAATCACCACCCAGCTCAACATCGTGCTTTACCTGCCTGTATACTGTAACCGAGAATGATGAATCCGGGCTGTCCCGGTTCCTCGACATTCATCAATCCCTTTGTTCGTGGTTGAAGTGAACAAAGGAATGGGTAGCGCGTTTGCTGTTTTGGGAATGGCGTCGTTATGATCGGTACATGCGAAGAGAGCTTCCAGATGCTGCACGTAGCTATGATTGGTGGCTTGTAGCGCTAGAGCACTGGTATCAACGGTTTTAGACGCAGCCCTATACCACCGCAGTACAATCACCCCTGGACACACTTTTCCACGAGCGCACGGCTTCGTGTGCCAGCCAATGTGGAGATGATAGCGAATACAATGGTCCAATGTTCTGTCATATTCTCTATCATCGAAGATCGAAGCAAACTATTTTTGAGGGCATAAAGTCTGTCTAGAGCTTCCACCTACAAGCCACGAGCTGAGCCCGTCTGCAAGCAACGCTGTCTGAATGGAAAGACGGCTAACTGCTGCTTCGTACGCAACGGGCGATCTATGATGTACCATCATTGAACAGCCTAGACCTTTGCTGAGAATAAAGTCTCAGACGAGGCTTCTTCGTAGAAACTCTAGGACCTTACAGCCTCAATTCCAATGGCGGCTCTGTCTTCATGCGGCGAGCTGGCCATGCGACCTGTGCAGACCTGATCTGCATGCGGCGGGCTGGATACTCACGCTATTCAGAACAATAGCTGAAGGCATTGTTGAGATCATTGACTCTCTGAGCTCTCAGTCAGGTCTGACGAGATGCCATGACCAGAATGATATAAATACCTGTCATCAGCTCGTGTTCTTGATATCACAGCCATCGAACCAGCCTGAGACTTGCTGCATGATGTCGTCCACCATGTCAATTGTTCAGATACTGATCTATGGCCTATTGGCCGCCCTTCTGCCAATGACATCAGCTCAGAACCCTTACTGCACGAACATCATCTACAGAGTCCAAGCTATTGACTTGAGGGAGTACGGTCCTGCTGAGACGTACTGCGCAGCCTCTTACCCTGTGCAACTGGCACAGGTTACATCGACAAGAACCGCACGCACATCGACCCTGTCCACCACTGTTTCTACTGTCAGTCCTCTTACGACTGTGGCTACAACAACAGAGACGTAAGTCACATGACATTGTATCCTGCTGCAACTAAACATCGATAGCGTCACCCCTGTCACTGAGACCATCACCGACCGAACGGCCACTGTAACGGAAACCGTCTCTCGAACTATTGCCACTTCGACAATTACGCAGTAAGCTTGAGCTCTGTATCGACAAGTGCTCCGAGATTAACACATCTGCAGATTCGTCAGCGTGGCGGCTACGTCCACCTCGACCGTAAATGTGCCAGCCAGGACTGTGAAGCGGGATGTCGAGAAGCGAGCCGTCAACCCCAGAGCATCGGCCCAGTGGACCGTTATCCTAAGGCAGTCCCCAACATACATTGCCAGCGTATGCTCATGTCTCCCAACGCCTGTCACAGTTCTTGCATCCATTACCCCTGTAAGAACCGTGAGTGTCACAGCAACATCACCCTCTTCAGTCACTGCGACCGTCACAAGGTGAGTTACGAACCTATCATCCTCCGAACCTCTTCTGACTAATCATCCACAGCTCTGTGACCTCGACCTCGACTGTCTCGGGAGCAACGACCACCACGTCAACAACTTCCATCACTGCAACAACTACCGAAACATCGACCACTACCACCACCACAGTCACTGCAACAGCCACCCAAACAGTACAGATGCGTGGAGCCCTCTGCGACGCACCCGGCTTCGGCTTTGGCGGCGGCTGCGACAACTGCTACTGCGATCGACGCTGGAACTCTCCATACGGCGTGTGCAAAGAGCAGCTCAACTGCGACGGAGCAACCTGCTCAGTTGACGCCGATTGTGCAGCCGGCCAGGCGTGCTCCAACGACTACTGTGCAGGCGGTGGACGATGCATGGCTTATACCGGCTGCACTTCGTCTTACGTCCTGCCTCCTGCTAAGAGAGACTTGGAGGCTATCGAGAAGATATCTAGCCCTGTGAAGCGCAGGAGCTTGGTGGGGGATGCCAAGGAGGTGCTTCAGTGCAGGCGCAAGGGATTCTCGTTTGCGCAGTGTTGGGAGCAACTGCACGGATAGAGACCGTTTCTGGGTAGAGGGTGTTTGCTAAACGACATATGTCGTATAATAAGGCACAGGGTGTGCTGACACTCCTTTGTTGGGATACTGCCCGATACATCATATCGTAATCACTAATTCACTGGATCATACACGCATGGGATCTCTAGATTGATATCATCTCCTATTGTTGGTGTGGGCAAAAACGAGACAGTGACAGTCCCCGCGTGAGAGCACTACAATGAAATTGTGACAGTGAGCATGATCCATTGTATGCTTCCTAAAGCATATTTTGACCCTTCTTCCACTTCTATCTCTTTCCATCCTTTCCAGATTCTACAGATTCAACCAACTAACAAAGCCCTTCACAACAATGAACGCAGCCAGCGACCTCCCCGCCGCCATCACGCGCGCATGCCATGACCCAACATCCCCCTACAACACCGGCGTAAGTATTGGCCGCCTCCTCTACAACATCGAATTCCTAGTGAACCAGCACCTCGAGCACCCCATCTCCTACCATCTCCCCACTCCCCACTCGCTCGACTGGGCCCCAGATTTCGTCCACGCCGTCAGCGTCTGGACCGCCCACCTCCGCAACGCGAACAACCTCACCACCGCCCTCGTCCGCCTTCCACACGGCATCTACGACCGCAAAGGCCGTTCCAAGCAGCGCAAGTGCATTGCCAAACACGTACAGCTCGTAGAGACCCACTATAAGGCGTGCGTGCGTGAGGTACTCGGTGAGGTGTTTGCGGGCTGGAATCCTGTGAAGACGCAGGATTTCAATAAAGGGGTTGATAAGGCGCTAAATAGGACGCGGTGGCGGATCTATCCTCTGGGGAATGTGGTGATGGAGGTGGGAGAGGGGGATTGGGGAGAGTGGCTGAGGATTAGGTGTGAAGAGGTCAATTGGAGGGAGATGGTAGAGGGAGGGTCGCCCTGGGAAATGTGCGATGAGCGGTGAGATGTAGAATTGATTTTGCTTGGGGGAATGCTTTTGGTAGATGGCGTAGGTATGAGAGAACAACGATGACTGTAAGCTGCTCATGCAATCCAAGGAATTGAAGCTGAACCTCGCTGTGATGTTTACATTGCTATTAGCTGTTACTGCTCGGCCACCGCATATTCGCCGATTCTTTCAAAAAATGCATTGTGGTTTCTCGGGCCTGCTAAAATGTCATGGTCATTCATGTCTCGATTGCCTTGCGAACAATGTATGAGAGTACCGCCGATGTATCCAATTTAGCAGTCTCGTGCGTATACATGTCTTGCAACCGAAAAGATTAACGCAGACCCTTGTTATTCCTGCAGAGCTAGAGCCAGGCAAGCTGGTGTTCGCAGTAGCGCCGAGGGGTGGTGGAGAGCAGGAGGATGACGAAACAGGGCACCGCTGACGATGGGCTTCGCTAGCGGCCCGCGAATGACATGGGTCGCTAAGCGGCAATGGCGATGCAAGCAGCGCATTGAAACGTCGCGGAAGCAGCAGCAGACGACCCTCTCATCACCACCCGGCGCCTACTGGACTGCGACTTCAGGGGCTGCACTTTGTCTTCCCTCCCATCCACACATCTCAGCTTTAGGTACACTCCGCTACCATGGCTGGCCGCTTTGTGAGAGCTTCCAAGTACCGTGAGTGCTCCTGGCGCCGCTCCAGCTGGGCTGACGCGACTGACCATTGCAACCAGGCCATGTCTTTGGCAAGGGCACCAAGAAGGTATGAGGCGCTGAATCGCAGTTGCCTCGAGCCAGGCTAATAGTCCTCCAGGAACAATGCTACGACAACCTGCGCATCTCTAAGAACGCGTGGGACACCAACCTGATCAAGGTCAGCACAGCCTCGCACGCGACCACGCAACATGACCGCTCATACCCTCGCAGGCCAACCCCGAGTACATCTCCGTCAACTGGGAAGCAAGCGGTGGAGGCGCCTTCGCCGTCATCCCCATCAATGAGAACGGCCGCGCCCCCGAGTTGATGCCCCTCTTCCGCGGACACACAGCCGCCGTCCTCGACACCGACTGGTACGCAGACATGGTGCAGAGCAGGTGCAGAGTTCAGTGCTCATAGTTGTGTAGGAGTCCCTTCAACGATCGATTGATCTCGTCCGCCTCGGACGACGGCAAGGTGCGCGCATGTCACGGAGGTTGCCAAGGGGGGAGGCTCACAGTACGCAGGTCTTCATTTGGCAAGTGCCAGAGAACTTCACCCTCCAGAGTGATGGCGAGGATCCTGCCGACGTCTCGCCTGTCGCCAGACTCAGCGGGCATATGAGGTGAGATTCCCCTAATCGCCTCAATGCAAAGTCCGCTTACAGTTCCTCAGGAAAGTCGGTCACGTCCTCTTCAACCCCGCCGCCGAAAGCGTCCTCGCCAGTTCTTCTGGTGACTACACCGTCAAACTCTGGGACGTCGAAGCCGGCCAGGCTAAGCTCACCCTTAAGCACAACGACATTGTGCAATCGCTGTCCTGGAGCGCCGACGGTTCCCAGCTCGTTACAACCTGCCGAGACAAGAAGTTGCGCGTATGGGATGTTCGCCAGGAGAAGCCTGCCCAGGAGGTTCCCGGCCACCCTGGCGCAAAGAACAGCCGTGCTGTTTGGATGGGTGAGACCGGCCGCATCGCGACCACAGGTTTCTCCCGCATGAGTGACCGTCAGCTGGGTCTGTGGGACCCCCGCAATCCCACTGAGCCTATCGGTGGTTTCCAGATTCTCGACTCGATCTCTGGTGTCTGCATGCCTTTCTGGGACGACGGCACACAGTGCCTGTACCTTGCTGGCAAGGGGTAAGCATACCAACTATATGTCCCTATCTTCCAGCAATACTGACATCTATAGTGACGGCAACATCCGCTACTACGAATACGAGAACGACAAATTCGAGTACCTTTCCGAGTACTCGTCTCCCAACCCTCAGCGCGGTGTCGCCTTCATGCCCAAGCGCGGTATCAACCTCCACGAGAACGAAGTCTTGCGCTGCTTCAAGACTGTTAACGACAGCTTCATCGAGCCTGTCTCCTTCATTGTGCCTCGCCGCGCAGAGATGTTCCAAAGCGATATCTTCCCTCCCACAAACGGTCTCAAGGCTGGTGTCACTGCTGATGAATGGTTCGGCGGTAAGACCGCCATGCCCCCTAAGATCTCTCTCGAAAGCCTCTACAATGGTGAGGCGCCTCAGGAAGTGCCTTCCGACTACAAGCCTCCTCAGGCTGCCGCCGCTCCTCAGCCATCGCCTGTTCGGGCAGAGGCCCCTAAGCCTGCCCCAGAGCCTACACCCGCTCCTGTAGCGCGTGGGCCGCCACCTCAGCTCAAGGACAACGCTTCCCTGTCTTCCCAGGCCGACAAGTTTGCCGAGAAGGATGTGGAGTCTGACAAGGAGAGCGAGTCGAGCTTTGAGGAGGTATCCAAGCCAGTTCAGCGCCCTTCTGTGACTGCTGCTAAACAAGAGGAGAAGACACGAGGCCCAATCATGACCAAAGAACCTGAGCAGCAAAAGTTCACTCCTCCAGCCCAGCCAAAGCCTGTCACTCCTACCACCGAGTCTGCGCCGGCACCAGCTACGCCTGCTGCTTCATCTACACCAAGCACTGGCGGCCCGGCTTCCGCCCTGCGCGATGCCCTTGGTGACATCAAGGCTCAGCTTGAGCACCAGAACAAGGTCATGGCTGATCAGTCCGACCAAATCGCGCTGCTCATCCGTGAAGTCACACAGCTGAAGACCAAGGCCGGTGCTCAGTCGCAAGACCCGTCGTCGCGTGAGAAGGATGAGCGCATCAGGCAGCTGGAGCTTGAGCTCGAGGAAGCTAGGTCTTGATTGATTCAAGGCTAGTTAATCCCTTTTGCTCTCGCTGACTTTGTTCAGGGTGGAGCTACTGTATGTCACTGAGGAGATTGCTGGGATCAATCAGCATCTACATATAGCGGACATCGTCCGTCAAGCGGCATCGGCTGTCGCGATGGACCCGAATATAGAACCGGGAAGGATAGTTGACATATGATGACAGCGTGGGTGGTTCGTGTAAGTGTATTGTTTGCCTTGTGCTGCCAAAAGCAATGGGTTCTGTTAGGTTAGCGGTATTGTGCGAATATCATTGCTGTGCATGTCGAAAGATGGCATTCCATATAACACCTGATTGTGACAGGATGCGAATGCAGAAGTTGGCAAGGCTGAGGCCCCACAAGCGCCGTTGGGGATCCTCCGCACGTGGCGCACGCTGATGCAAGCCAAGTCCACTTCGCGTCATTTCGTCGCGTGTGGTTGAAGCTGCAAGCGTCAAGCTCCTCTCCTTAAACTAAGCTATATCCAAAGTCTTTTGAAACGCTTAACAGTGACATCTTCATTTTGGTGTTCATTGTTGTCAAGTGCTCAAAACTATACAGGACAGAGCTCGTCCAGCTGTCGGCTGCACTTGGAGCACAATGACTGACTACAACAAACAGACAGTCGCGCAGCTGCGACAGCTGTTGAAAGACCGTGCTATCCCAAGCACTGGGCTTACTAGGAAAGCCCAGATTGTCGAAAAGCTCGAAGAAGCAGACAATGCTGGCGATGGAGCTCCCGGGACAAGCGATGCGCCTGAAGATGCTGCAACCAGCAATCAGCTGTCTGAGAGCGCGGAAGACCACAGCGAGCAGGAAGAAGCTGTACCTGGACCGCCGCTTGAGGAAGCTGGAGGTGTGTCACATGCTTTGTAAAATATTCGCGTACATTAACACCATCACAGAGCCGAAGCCAGCAGCCGCCGACGCAGTCGCAGCATCAGAGCCTACTCCCGTGCCTGCGCCGACAGCCGATCGCTCGCCCGAAACCATCTCACATATCGAGAGCGATGTGCCTCCACCAAACGAGGCAAAAGCTATGGAACAGCCGGCCGAAGACACAACAGCAGAGGAGGAGGTGGGAGGCCCACAGCCTACGGAAGTCTTCAGATCCGCGCCAGCAGCCCCCGGGGACGACCAGGTCGGCCCTCACATCACAGAGCCTACAGACGAGGAAGCCGAAGTAGAGGCAAACAACGGCCGGGCAGACACTGCAAAAGACGAGCTGCCAGAGGCGCCAGGGCCAGCCGCCGAAGCTTTGAGAGTTGCGCAGCTGGCGCCGACACAAGCGCAAGTTACGGCGATGGAGATCGAGACACCCTCGCCGGCGGCTAATGAATGGGACACTGTGGAAAAGCCGGAACTTCTGCCAATACCAGAGCGATCGACTGCCGAGACGTCGAGACTCAACACAGAGGAGCTGGAGGCGGACACAAGGAAGAGGAAGAGGAGAAGCAACTCGCCAGATCTCTCAACGAAAGAGATTCTGGCAAAGAAGCCCCGTCCTAGTCAGGAACCTGTTCCGGAGATTCATTTGAAGGAAGACGACATCGTCATGGAGCAGCGAAGACCTGAGGACTCACCCTCAGAGTCGAAGCAGGAGAAGAAGGAGAACGTAGGCCGTTACAAGAATCTCGTACAACCCAGCTCCAGCCAGCCTGCAGATGCTCTGAGCGACGATCGTCCTACCATCCCAGCCGTCCACCCTGTAACGTCCGCTCTCTACATTCGCAACTTTATGCGTCCATTGCGCCCTGAACCGCTCCGCGCACATCTTGTTGCTCTCGCTTCGCCACCTTCGTCTTCGCCCGACTCTTCGATCGTTTCAGCGCTGTTCTTGGACAACATGAAGACACACGCTCTTGCCCTATTCACATCCACAACTGCCGCAAGTCGCGTGCGCGCCAGCCTACATGGAGCAATCTGGCCGCCCGAAGGAAACAGGAAAGAGCTATGGGTCGATTTCGTTCCTGACGACCAAGTAGAAAACTGGATAAAGATCGAAGAAGACGCGCTCGCCACAGAAAAAGAAGCACGAGCCTCTGGTCACCCCGTAACCGCAAAACGATTCGAAGTTGTCTACAACGACACTACAAACGGCATCACAGCCACCCACCAAGAAGTCGGCTCTAACGCCCCCATCAACGCCCCCCGCGGCCCCAGAGGAAGCACCGACGATCGCCGCCCATCGCACGCAGCAGTAGCGCCCAAACCGACCGAAGATCTCAAGAAGGATACTCAGGCGTCCTTCAAGACCCTACACGATCTCTTCGACGCCACGACCGCCAAACCACAACTCTTCTACCTCCCCGTTAGCGATGCCATTTCCGAGACTAGGCTGAAAGAGTTGCAGCTCGAGACGAGTCGTGATTGGAATCCGGAGGCTGTCAGGAAGGGCAGAGGGATTCAGAAGGAGGCAAAGTACAGGTATACGTTTGACGAGGAGGATAGGGTTGTTGAGGTGGGTGAGGACAGGGGGCCTTGGGCGGAGGACCTGAGAGGGGGTGGCGGTGGTGGTAGGGGCGGGTTTAGGGGGAGAGGGGGCTGGAGAGGGAGAGGTGGGGTGGGGTGGAGGGGTTGAGGGGACTGTTTGAAGACGGTGATACTGGGACCCAGTCCATTTAGAGCAGGAAGATATAGACATCGTGGGTAAAGCCGGATGGACGATGCCGCTGCTTGAACACTTGCATCGAATCCAAAAGTAAGGTCGTGGCAGGCACTTACTGTGCATTTGCACGCTATGGGTCAAGTTGCTCTTTCCTCTACATTTGCCAGCTCCTTCACTTGCAGCCGCTCGTTTCCCCGCATCCTCATCCGCTTATTCCTCACTACAGAGCTTACGGCTTCACACCGTGTCTCCAGTCATATCCATGTCGACCCAGACGAGCACACAGAAAGTACTTAGCGGCCATGCGCGACCATGGCCAATGCATTCTACTGCTCCGTAGAGGGTTCCGGCCAGGATCTGACGTCACATCAGGCATTCTTCACTTCACCGCAGCGTGGAGTATCACCGCATCGCGGGTCTTGGCTGCTGGCAATCGCACGCTTTCACTTCAGCGAGCTGTGGGCTTATATAAACACTATACCCGACCCCACATAACAACCTCCCAATCCATACGCGAGACGCTTGCATCCACCCAAGATGGCTGACGTTCATGACGAAGCTGAGCTTAGGTACTTAAATCTGTACATGCTCGCTGGCAAACCATTACTGACATTCAATCTAGCAACATGCGCGCCCATCAGACCAATGTTGAGGCACAGTCTGCAGCTCTCACGCCCTGCGACGCAAATGCTCGCACGGGTGACGCTACAGATGAGCAGAAGTACCTTTGCGTGGATTGCAACAAGTTGTATGCTTCGAAGAGAAGCCTCACAGTGAGCTCTTCTTATTTTCTCGTGATCACCTACTGATATGTGCCCAGCGCCACCTCAGCAACAAGGACAGTGCGTGTGTGAAACTACGCCGCACTGAAGAAGAAGCTGCAGATGACCAGTCCAAATTCAAGTGGCACTGTTCTCGCTGCAAGAGGGACTACGTCAGCGTCGCCTCTGTTGATGTAAGTCTCCGCCTCACTTGTGTACTCTAGCACTGACACACTGTGCAGCGCCACATCGATAACGCATGCTGGAAGACTTGCGACGGGTGCGCTGCTGATGGAGCAACTCGTTGTGACAGCGCTACAAAAGACGGACCGTGTCGCAACTGCGAGGCTGCAGAGCGAGCGTGCACGAAGCATACAGCGCCCGTGACCGGTTCCAAGCCACTTCGCTCTGACATTTCAGTCGTTCGATCGCAGCCAGAGGCATCGACTGTTCGATCCGCTTCAGCCGTGCCTGTTCGGAAGCGCAAGACCACCGCCAGTCCTGTCGCGGGTCCAGCAGGAGCGCCCAAAAGTAAGCGCGCAGCTACTAGCAGTGAGGTAGTTGCTGCACCTGATATGGGACGGGTGGTTGATCCTCTGGGACGTCCACCAACTGTGCCACTGCAGGTTAAGAATGCTGCGGTGTCTGAGTGGCTTCAAGATCAGTCGAACAAATGTAGGTTGTCATTGAATTAGGTCGTTCCCATTGCTAACAAGTCCAAGCCGTCTTCGGACCTGCAACGCGAGACGAGCAGAAGAAGAGCGAGATGTTCCACCTGCTACACCTCGATGCTGCTCGCGTTCAACAGAGATCACTGCAGCTGGAGCAATCCGACAACTCGCCGCATGTTCTTGAGCAAGCTTTGCCAGCTCCTCCCACGATTCTCCAGTCTCACCCAATATTGTTTCCTCCTTACAAGGTACCAACCCACGGACGGTCAGGTAATCCCCCTCCCCCACCAGGCTTCTCGCAGCCTCCCCCGTCTGGGCCCCTACCTCGGTACGCAGCAAGCCCTCGGATGCAGCTTGACCACGATACTGTCGAGGCGTCGGCCTTTAACAACGAACAGGAACGACGTCAAGCTGCCCAGGTAGACTTGGCAAGGCGTTTCACGATGAACAACGGCACAGGAAAGGTCCCTCAGGCGGAACAAGACATGGCTGAGCCTCGGGTTGTTGATGTTGCAGTAAGAAACTCCATATTCTCATATAATACTTGACATACCTGACCACGACAGGACACACCAAATAACGCTCTCCAATACGGGCCTCTGCTTCATCTTCGCATTCACACCAACACCTTTGACAAAAACGGTGACCCAATCTTCTCTATACTCCGCATCCGCTACAACGAGCGCTTCGGTCCCCATCTGAACGCCTACTGCGCCCAACGCGGTAAAACATACGGCTTCGACTGGATCTTCGTCTACCGCTTCACAGTGGCTGTCCCAGAGGATCCACGACAGAAACGCTACTTCGCTTTATCATGGGACATGACACCAGCCGACGTCCATGCACCTAACTTCCCCGGCGTCACGATGCGACACATGGACACTATCTACGTGGTCCAGACCCGCGGCCGTTGCAAACCGCCCAACCCAGACGCAATCATGCTCTCCCGCGCAATCTTCGATATAGCCAACGGCGAGACAACAATCTTTCAGCACCCGGACGTGAACCGTATGTACTACGCTGCCCTCGATCGAGACCACAAGCTCTTGCGCGCCGCGTGCTCTACCATGAGGAACAGGCTTCACGAGCAGCAGCAGCAGCTCAAAGCTAACGACGCGGAGCTGAAGCGCAAAGATCAGGCGCTGCGTGATCTTGTCACGCTGAGCCAGCAGCTGCGTAATGAGAGGCAGGTGGAATTGCCAGTCCACGGCCGTGACCCTCCCCCTCCTTACGAAGTGCCACACCACAACCATCACAACCAACATGGTACAGTTCCCAGACCCGAGAACTATCGCGTCGAACGTCAGCGCCCAGTGCCCTTCGAGCAAATCGCCCATCCGCAGCAGCAACTCGTGCTCCCCTCTGCCAACCTGGCCATGCACCCTGCTGAGCAGCGCCCCACGCATCACTCGCCCTCGGCTTTCGTAGCACAGTGCGAGGCTGTGCGTGATCCTACCGGGTCGTCGCCTCATCTGCAGCCGTTGCAGTTCCCTGTTCCCATGAACGGCTTGCAGCCGCTTGGCTTGGGCTCGAACCTGGACAGGCAGGGCGAGTGCAGCGAGCAGGACGAGCAAGATGGTAGTGAGTCGCCTGACGACACAGACACAGTCGAGACACAGAACAGTGTCGATGGCGTCAATGGCATGGACGGCATGGATGGCATGGACCTTATCGAGGACCAGTACCTTTTCGACTGACTGTGGAGAAAACGTGCATGAGACGAGTGCGGAGAAAAAAATGGTGATACGGGAGTGTACCTGCGGAGGATACGTTTGTGCTTTTTCTTCATGTTTGAGCTCCCCCTCATCGCACAATCTGTTGTGCAGGTATTCCCTCTCTTAATGTGGGGAATCGTGTGGTCCACCACTTGTGCTCACTTGCTGTTGTGCAGCACGCTGCTGTACCAGAACGGAGAACAAAAACAGACATCACGAAGCAGGTCATGTAGGATGCTCGTCTACCAAATAACGGTCGATGTATTAAATGCATGCTAGTACAAGATTACAAAATGCACATCTGCACCTTGTCTGCTGCCCACTGAGGACAAAGGGCAATTGCGGGATGAGATCAGGAAGGGAAGCTAAATAGATACATGTAGTGAAGATGACCCCCACGATGCAGGAAAAGTGTACAAATATATGATATGACCGAGTGTAAGAGATGAATGTTGCAGAAAACAGAGAGATGAGGGAGACCGAAACAACGAAGATATAAAGGTGTAGAGAGAAGTGAAGACAAAGGAAAACGACCGCAGAACTCTCTCACCCAATTTACCCATCTCCCGTTTGAAATACCCCCTCAAAAAATCTCCAACCCCTCAAAATCCACACAAAGATTCCTCATCCCGACATTACTGCCTCCCCCACCGTGATTCCTTCTGTCAAATGCACTAACGCCAAAGTTCGCCGGCCTGCTCGCATACACGCCCACTCTGACAGCCTTGTCCTCGACACCCCAGAAGAACCACGTTACTTCCCTTAGCTTCCGCCACCCCACCAGCTCGTCTTCGTACCAGACCCACAGCGCGTAGCCGATGCGCTCGATCTTGAGGCGCAGATCGGAGCGGCGGGCGTGGTAGGCGGGGAGGGAGGTGAGGGACCAGTCTGCGCCTTCTGAGTTGGCGACTACGGAGGTGGCATGGCATGCGTTATTGCAGAATTCGAGGCCGACTTTGACCCATTTGGATGCTGGAGCTGGTGTCGTGCAGTATGCTGGGGGCGGGCTTTGGGATCGAGGGGGTGGGAGGCCTGAACTAGGGAGTGGGATCCGCGAGGTCGAGCTTCTTCTGCTGTGATGCTGGGTGGGCGTTGGAGTTAGGGCTGTTGTGTCGTCGTTGAGCGAGATGGAGACGACATTTGGAGGATCTTGGGATACTACGGGTGGTGTATGGCCTGGTGGTGCGCCTGCGAAGATGACAAGCCCGCCCTGGTCCCACTCCAGTTCCCAGTCGGCAGAGACAGTGACTTGGGCTGCTATGAACGGATTGCGCAAGGCCGTATAGAGCACGGGTGCCGTGGATGTGTCTCGGGAAGGTGGCTTCCTCCACAGATCCGTATTCGGTGGCGCGGCAAGCGTGAATGCTCCCATGTACTCTGGTACGACATCGCTTGGCACGTTGAGAGCTGTGAAGGACGAACTAGCTGGCGGCATCTCCAGATTGCGAGCGACCAATATGCTGGTATTCCAGTTCGAGGGTGCAATCGCCAAACGCTCCTCTCAGCACCGTTGGTAATCGGTCTGGCCTGCAGCACAGTTCGCACTGAGTATATGAGCAGCGTTTAAAGATTCGGCAGTTTGTGCCCGCACACGGATCGCTATGGTCAGGAGTGGCCGTTTAGTCTGGGTTGTGTCACCTGGACTCGCTGGTCATTCGCTTTGTTGTGGACGGTTGCAGCAAGGCCACATGTAAGCTGACTCCCAATTACCAGCACACGAGATCTGCAGGAGGGATCGTGAAAGGTCCGCGCGGGTCTTATTAGGCCTGTTTTGTCGTCAGCCCTGGAGCATCTTATACTGAAGCTCGCAATGCGCCGCGCTGCATTTTGCAGTAAAATGCTCGACACCGCACCCTGCACCGTCCGACGCCGCATGGGGCGCACTCCACGTACATGCAAGAAGATGATGCTTACTTCAGAACTCCATACGGATGCGCAGCAGCGTTGAACTGGCTGGCTGACCAACGGCGCTGGCGGCGCAGGGCAATGCTTCGGTGACCGGTCTGCAGCACGACAAGAGCGAGCTGCAATTCGACACAGCAGCGAAATCCCATCTCAGCGAATTTAGCAATGCTGCTTATATAAATATACTTCGGCGCAAAATGCACGATGCGGCCCTTGGCTGCAGCTGAGGTTACTGCTGGTCGGCCGTACCTTGAGCTGAGCGGTCCCGCCACCAGCGAGGGGACGACGTCTGTGGATTGCCATCACGGACTTGCAATCCACCGGCTGTTGACACCGCACATCAGCTTTCTTGATGAGCCTGTGAGATGTCAAAGTGACCTATCTCTAGAGACGCGACTGTGCCGCCAGGCTGACATGGCGTAGAGAAGCGACCCGTCAGCAAGAAAAGACCTGTCGCCGCACGCAGCCGCTCGGCTACGTAGACGCCGCAACCCAACATCTCCAGACCCCAGTTCAATGACGGTCAGCCTCAAAGTAGCGCCGACAATGGTCGGAGCAGGGGGCGAGTATGTTTGCATGATTGATGTTCGAGGAGCAGATGCTGTGCCTCAGGAGAGCGGTTCGAGGCGCTCAAGAAGGAATAGCTGCTGCTAGTTGTCGTCGTGTCACCAGAAAGATGTTCTGCAGGCGCAAGGAAGGTTCTTAGCAGTGCAGCAGTAGCTTTTTCCTCATTGGGCGCCGTCTCCTGCATTGCTCTCGATTCTGAACTTCAAAAGAGGCAAGGACGATGATGGCGCGTGGGAACGACGTGAACGTAACGGAAGTGGCTGTCGATGACAGGTTCCATTCCTCCGTCGTTCGCAATTCTGCATCTGCTTACATGACGCATTTCGAATGTCATGGCTCCTTCAGTCAAGGAGAAGAGCGCAAGCTGCAGCAGGATTGCGTTTGCGTTCATGAATTGGGCAGGCGCATGTGCCGCGCACAAAGTCTAAACAACATGGGCCATTGTTGGGCACTTCCCTTAGCTGCACATTGACGCTGTACTCTCCATGGATCAGGAGCAGCTACCCGCTACGCTATTGAATCTATCGAAGCTCTTTGCGACAATGGTATTCTGGTCTTGTGCCCCGAAGGATACACTCGTAAGTCGAGTTTTGACTCGTGGTTCGTGGTGAGCCGATATCATGGAGTCACGGCTTGGATGAAAGTTGAGGATTCAGTGCTATCGTAAATATAGAAGAGACTGAGGGTTGGAAGTGTATCAGATCTTCGCGCTACAACCAGGATGTGCATTTATCGTTGCCATAAGAGCTCAAGTATGGTATGACATGGATGACCAACCTGTACGGACACCCACAGGATGTCTGACCGTTCGCTGATCTTGTGAAACACTGTACAGAGTGCGTGTCAACGAGCACACACTCAATAAGCGAGTCTCTCAACTATCATTCATCGTACAAATAGTATCCGGTGTTGTTCCAATGGAACTTCGGACGCCTCGTACCTTGCCCAACTATCAAGGGGTATGCGACGTGTGTTGGCAGGAACACAACGCGACGATCGGTCGAACAGAGGATACGGCTGCCTCGTAACGAGGATGGTCCCAGTCTAAGTCGTGATGCCTGGTGGTGCGAGAAGCGCTGTTCTGGTATCTGTATGCGTAGGGTTCCAAGAATGTCTATGAATTGTTTCAGCCCATCATCGGTGTCAGGTGTACATCAACCCAGTATCGATGCTTTGAGACTAAAGCTGGACGCATGAAAAAGTAACTATGTCATCCATTACGCTTGGGGGTATCGCCGGTGTTCAACGTCCCCAGAACATCGGCGGACATACCATCCAGCCAGCAACACTTACTTTGTCCGATGTACCGCTGGCTCGTCATTGTGTACTGTACCTCGTCTGTTACAGCCTGTTTGATTACAATACTGCAAGTCTCGAACTGTCAGGATGGTAGTAATCAAGTTGCGAATAGTTTGTTTGAACATGATCAGGCGAAACTGTCCAGCATGAGAGCGACATGCTGTGTGCAGAGAGCGTCAACATAGTCTTTCGACACAGATGCTTCAGAATCAGTGCGAGCTCAATGGCGTTTGAGCCAGAGTACCTCAGCACTGACAGCTCCTGCAAGCTTATGAGTGGCACTGGAGGCTCGAAAATGTCAGCAGCCCAGGCTTGTGGGTCTTGGTCACGGGCGACAAGAGCGGATGATTTAGTCCGACGATAGGGCAACGGAGACTTGCTTCTCCTAAATTGGAATCGCCGTTGATGGTGATTATGGAGAGACCGATGTTAATGTTCGTCCGTGTAGCTGCTGATACGATAATTTTGAGCTACAGCTGTGCCGTGAAGACAACGCCGACCAAGAGGTGCACATTGATCATGCCTTCGAACGTGAAATTGAATCGTGCAAGCGTTGGCACAGTATCAATCATGCGCAACTGCGGCGTAAGTTAAGCTCTTGCGTATTCAACTCGCCCACACCCAGTTGCCTTGTAGTCGATCACCTTGATGACATTGTTGACATGTACGGCCGATACGACGCTTTCAAAAGCAGTGGAGGGATCGACCGAAGGTCGTGGATGTCTCTACACGCGGTGGGTAAGAACCTGCAAGAGTGTGCAAACTTGGTCCAAACTCAATTGAACACCGCAATATTGACAGCGCAATGATGCGAGGACCATTGGGTAGCATCGCGGCAACAACAATCGGAATGTCTATCCAATCCTGATGGTTTGGTGATCGTCGTGCAAACCTGACAGCTCATGAGTCGTAACCATCACCAGATTAGGAACGTTGCATGCTCGCGTAAAAGTACTCCATGACAGGCGACCTCCAGCTCTAAACTTGATCAAGCGTAGATGTTGTTGCATCGAAGCGAGGCCAACGCTCGATATTTGTCTACCGTGATGAGATGCAACGCCAGTAAACATAAAACTTTGCGGTGTTGCTCGATTGGGCGTAGACCCCTGTTATCGTACGATATACAGGCCGTGTTAAGCAGACGAACCCGCAATTGCTCGAGATGGTCAGCATTAATACCAGGACAACCTCGCGACGGCAAGCAAAGGTCCGAGCCGGCTTCTGTGTATGGATGCCTTTCCGTTGTGTTAGTTGAAACGGGAATGGGACCTAATATGAATTGGGCGAATCAGCGACGGCTTGAGACATGCCACACTGTTCATTAGCCACCATATAGATGTGCCTGGATAGATATGGCCTGCGTTATCGCCAAGGAGATCCAAAGCTAGACCTGGGCCACTTGGCTATTGGTTGAGATAGCTGTTGCACCAAGCACAATCCTAACACCTATGTGCCGAAATTTCAGTATCCACATGTTGCATCGTGATGGGTAAATGGCAGAACCACGGACCAACAGTGGCTTAATCCTTTTGCCGGAACCAGATCGATAAAGTTTCATATCGCAACGGCTTTCCTGTATCTGATGGCAGTGTAGGGTTCAGCAGATCCCGCAGCGCTGACGCAATGCAGAACCCACCTAAGTCTGCATGGGTATCCGACCGTTCGACCGATCCAAACGCGGCCTCTACAGAGGACAGATCGTCTATACCGGGCTGGCATGGGTCTCGATGCTCAGTCTTTGCGGTAGACATTGATGCGCCGCGGGAGCTCGTCAGATGAAGCGCATAACCTCAAACCAGACTCGGCCAGCAAGCCATCGAAACATGTCTCCGGTCGGTAAACTAGCTGTTTGAGATTTTCGCTGAAATGCGGCGAGTGATTTGGGCGAACGGCTTTTTGGTAAGAATCCCATGTCTGCAGTTCGATCACCAGATGTCCTTTAGGACGAAGATTATCCGCACATTTCTTGAAGAAAGTCCTCAAACCCTCATCGAGATGCTCCAAATGAATCCACTTTATCACACTAAGGGCCAGAACAACGTCGTATGGGCTGGAGATTGCCCGGTCTGCCGATGCAACCCAATCTGCGGAGTCGAAATGTACGTGAGGCCAGTCTGAAGCTGTTGATGCGGGTGATGAGGCGCGGGATACATTGCTTTTCGGCTCGACGCGGTATCCATGATCAAGGACGGCCGATACAGGGAAGTAGTCGACTACGCGTCCGGATGTTCCAGTGGGTGGACGAACACGTGAAGAGCGTAGTGCCAGGAGTTTTTCGGCTTGGGCCACTAGTTTTGGGTCGATGTCGACGCCAGTGACTGAAGCTGCATTAAAGTCGAAGGCTATAACACGGGTCAATATGAGAAGCTTGGAGGTATAGTCGCTTAAATGAAGAGCAGGGGGGATCCTTTCACGTACCAAGCTGGCACGCAACGTTACCAGCGTTGCAACCAATATCTAGGCAAGTCTTCGCGGTGAAGATCCCAGGCACTAGAGTCGTAAGCAGTTGTAGACGAGCATCCAGGAGATGCGTTGCTGATCCGGGAGCTCGTGATGGACCAGTATAGTCTAGTTGATAGGCCTCAGCATGTGAACAAAATGGAATTGTCGGCAACGCAAGATTTGATTTGCGATGCAGGCCAATCCAGGTGGCGGGAAGAGCGTACCGGTGTAGTTGCCCCAGTTGGTAGGCATTGAGGCCTGCCTAGGATGGTCGGTTCGGAGGAAGGATGCAGATCAAAGTCGGGGGTTTTCGTCGATTGGGCGCGCAGCACAGTCGACCAAAGAATCGTGAGCTACTACGTAGTGGGCGACTGCACAATTGGGACTGGGCGAGTGGCGGGCGTTTTGACAAGCAGCAAGCAGCGCAGCACACTGGATGTCTGAGATGGGCGGTGAGATTGAACGGTAAATGGTGGGTTCGCGTAGAGCAAAGTTGGCACTGCTGCCGCTGCCGCTGCCACTGCCCCTCTGGCGGCAACAGCCAGTGTGTACTATGGTGACTAGTGTCAACCACACCCAATTTCAACGACGAGCGAGTGCGCACCTGAGCACGCAGGATGATGCATTGTTTGTGAGAGAGTGCGCCAAAAGGGGAATGCAGCCGCTCGCCGTAGCACACGGCGGAGCTAAATTCTAAAGTCTTACAGGGTGCCGGCTTTGCATCAGGAGCGCAGCGCAGCGCCTGCTGCCCATATGTTTTGCACATCCAGGGACCTGCTCGAAGTAGACGCGACGATTCCACTCAATACAGTGCTGCACTAGCGTATTGACGCAGGCCGCGAGAGCCAGGGTGGTCGTGTCGTGTGTGTTACGCTCTCGACCAGCTTCAGGGCACTGGAGGTCCCACAAGTCCACATTCGCTGGCGTGGGACAGGGCAGGGCAGCGTCAGAGAGCAGGACTTTACTCTCTTGAGGCTCGTATGGGCAGGTAGCGGCAGATAGCACGACTGGTCCGCAGGGCCAACGGCGGGGCGCAAGGCTGTTTGCTTTTCCCGCCGGTGCAGTGGCTGCAACTAGGCATCTTGTCCTGGGCTACGCCAGGCATGTGGACGCGCCCCAGGGTGCCGTGATGGCCACCGCGCCCTCCAGGCCAGCGCTCGCTCAGGCACGTCTGGCAGCACACATCGGGTGACGAAGTGTGATGGGGTGATTCTGTGCTCGACTAAACATGTCGCTGCAGACCTCGCTACCAAGATCAACGCACTCGACCCGAGACAAGCGCAAGCCACAAACGAGCCATCCGTCGCAAGCCAGAGTCCGGCATCCAGGTGAGGAAAGGCTGTCTCATGTCACTGTCTGTGATGCATGAGACCGTTCTGCACGTCGCGCAGATGTGTCCGGAAACCTGGGAGACGGTTGGGATCCTGAGTGGCTCTACCCGCCGAGAAATGCCCCCGTCCCATCGCGGCAACAGGGAACTCTCAGGATCGACCCACCACAACTTGCTCTGCGGAGAGACGACGCAACCAGCTGTCGCAAGGAGACAGCCGTGATCACCTTAGCCGCAGCCAGCAGCGCCCGTCATTGGGCGAGGTGGCTACTGCAAGATCAAAAGTGCCCAAAGCGTTGCCCAAAGCCTGTCCAGGTTCGCGGCTGCGGCCAGCCCTGGTGCTGCCCTCGCCGGCTGGGTTCTCACACCGACCATGCCCGCCCCTGCTAGGCTGTCTGCTCGAAAGGGACGCTCACCGTGCCCTCATGCCAGCCGTCCTCGCATGCTCTGGCTGGGCAGACGCTTCGCGATGCTACGTCCGCTCAACGGTGACCATGGACCGAGTTACGTGGTAGTCTGGCAGATTGCGCCAAATTGGCTGCTGTCAGGTTACAGCGTGCAACACCCTGGCCGCCGTGATTCGAACAACAACTCACTTGCGAAACATGGAGACGATCATTGTTTGTCTCTTTTATCCGGGAGCGAGCCTATTCGGCGACGCCCCACGAAAATACAGCAAAGCCAGCGTGCATCCGGCTGCGAGCTAGAGACATCTCCCTCGCCCGTTGGACCACGAGAGGATTTGCTTGGAGCAATCAGAGTCGTCAGCGCTCCCAGCAGCCTCCACTTCTGCATGCAAGCCAGCGCAACTGAGAGAAAGTGGGTGCTGCTGCGACACCTGCAGCCGACTAGCCTAGCATTACCCTGGACTTGTTCATGAGCATCACAAATTCTGCATCTTTGCACAAACAGCTCGCTGCTGCGCGTCGGGAATCAAGACACTACATGGCAAACAACCCAGTCTGCTCCACTCACTTGTTCAGGAAAGTGTGACCCATATGCCGGGCTTACAGGTTCATCTATTGCCCTCCCCCCTGTGACCTTGTCGTCTACCTGGTCCATTTTATACTCCGAACCGGCGTTTCTGGACAATTGGCGTGAGGCTTGCCTATTGACAAGGTATATTGCGGGTCACCCCCGTCTGCATCCTTTCTCGCTCCCGGGTGCCCGTTGTCTTAGCATCACGGCGCCTCCACACAACGTCGTCGTAACCGAATCGAAGCATTCAGACGGCGATCTGGCTGTTGGCGATCCAGATGCGTACACAGTCGCCTACAAGACGGCTCTGAACTATAAACTTCACACGCCGCCACAGCCCAGGCAGTGCCCGCATTCCTGACGTTCTGTCCAACACTGCACGACTCCCTGGCGCTCCCGAATTGTAAAGGAACCTCCGAAGTGAACACAAGCGTACAGTAGTGGACCACCTAATTCGGCTTCGTGCATCGTGTCCTGGTCTGAGCAAATGATAATACACGCATGTCCCAACCACCACGTCCACCCTCTCCGCTGCCGTCTCTTCCCTCGTCCAACACTTCTCCCTCAGCTCCAGACATGACCGAAACTCAAAAGCTTCCTGTCTTCCAACCGCCGGGATTTCTGGACTTCAGTCAGAGACGCTTGCCTCCCCCTATACAGCTTAAGCAGCTAGAGATCCCACCCGACGCTGTACCACGACGGACGGATTACCATTTTCGCTCACCTATCGGTCACTTACCGGCCATCCACCCAGGGCCAGCGCAACGGCACGAGCATCATCACCAAGCACCTACAGCACACTACAGGCCAGCAGCACCTCTTGAAAAGCTCGTCCACCAACCTCACCCATACACCCCACCGAGGCCAGATGCACGTTACTCACCTCAAGCCTACGGACCACCGGTTTCTCCTCGTTCGCAGTACGACGGCCGAGATGTACGAAGGGTAAATGAGCAACGCTACTCATCTTATGATGAGCCTCGGCATACACACCACGCACCACACGAGCAGCCGTACCCGTCCCTTGCATCTCCAGTCGAGCCCTCGCAGCAGAGGCATTATGCCCCGCTCCCATCACCTGGATACACGCCCAGCTACGCCTCGAGTAGTACATTCCGTGGATCGGTAGGCTCCTATTCGCAATCACAACGAGGATCGGTAGCAGCTCCCTTGGGATCGGTAGCGTACCCTGAACCGAACACAGCTGGTCCTCCACCGCGGAAAGAAGTTCGTGCGACCCCGTTACCTGGATCCATACCACAGCCTGTGTACAACGAACAACTGTAAGCATGCCCGTGCCTCGACGCAGGTGTGAGATTAGACTGACACGCGCAGGAACTTGAACTTCGAGCTTCGTGTGCGACAACAGCCCATTGCAGCAAGAGCATGTGGATTTGGTGAACGTGACCGGAGAGTGATAGATCCTCCCCCGATCATCCAGTTGCTTGTCACGGATCCCAAGACTGGTATCGCGGAGCAGGAGGAGCTTCGGTACTCGCTCAACGTGGTGCACTGCACGTTGTGGAATGCGGACGGGACCAACGAGGAGACAGCGCTCATACAACCGGATCGACGGACCACGCGCAGACTCATGGGCCAGCTCGTCGCGTCGCCCTCTGTTGCCAAGGACGAACATGACAACGAGGGATGTTTCTTCTGCTTCCCTGACTTGTCCTGTCGTACACATGGCAGGTACCGTCTTCGGTTCGTGCTCATGCGCATCGACCCGATGAACCTGCACGTGGGCGGGTCTTCGCCGATACTCACAGAAGTCATGAGCGACGTGTTTACAGTATACACGGCCAAAGACTTCCCTGGCATGCGTCCCAGCAGTGCGCTAACCAGGGCCCTGAAATTGCAGGGTTGCAACATCCAGGTGAAGAAGGGCAACGAAAAGGCTCTGGCCCGCAAGCGTCTCACTGCGAGCCAGGAGCACGAGGAAGACGAGGAGATGAAGCGGCGCCGCAGGATGTGAGAGGACGTCCAGTGTGTATGGAGTTTCATTTGAGCGTTATTAGGCGAGCAGGCGAGCATTTGTTCTTAGCATCGGGCATGACATTCCGGATATCTGGGGCATTCTCTGCGGGCATGGACTGGCATTTGACGACGTGACGAAGGATTTGAGGTTAGCAGGGCATTGCGCACGATACCATTTGATAGCCTGAGTTTTTGCAGATAATAGAGAGCGCACTGGCGTACGATGACATGTACTACTGAGCTTGCACGGGGTTGACGGTTGCAGACAATCGACTGCTCGGCTGAGTTGACTGGCGACTAGCCGAGCTACGATCCAGATGGGTGCCTAGCGCGCCATGTCACGGCGAAAGGCGCTGCCCCACATGAAGCGGGCGCGACGCTACAAATTTCTTGTGACGCGCCGCGACGACGAGATTTCTTCCTTCCCTTCCCCAAACCGTAACCAGGGCACCGAAAGCAATTATGAAATACGTGCTTGTGTCAGGTGGTGTTATCAGCGGCGTGGGGAAGGTAAGAGCGTAGAAATGATTGTAGTCACTGAGCAGTAGAACTAATGCGAGCAATGTAGGGCATTATAGGTAGGACGACTCTGAAGAGCCACTCGCAGGGACGCAGACACTGACTGGATGCTTCACAGCCTCGTCGACGGGCTTGTTGCTCAAGACGCTTGGCCTCAAGATAAGTGCCAGTGCCGCAATGCTGTCCCCAGGCTTTACTGACGGGCTGCGCACGTGTCGTCGATCAAGATCGATCCCTACCTCAATGTCGACGCGGGGACGATGAACCCCAAGGAGTAGGCGCCGCCCTGTCTCCCTCTCTTCGACTGGATCTGGCATACTGAGCAGCGCACAGGCACGGCGAGGTCTTCGTCCTCTCTGACGGCGGCGAGGTCGACCTCGATCTCGGCAACTACGAACGATACCTTAACATCACACTCACACGCGATAACAACATCACAACGGGCAAGATTTACCAGCACGTCATCGAGCGTGAGCGCAAGGGCGACTACCTGGGCAAGACGGTGCAGGTGGTGCCACACATCACAGATGCCATCCAGGAATGGGTGCAGAAGGTTGCACGCATTCCCGTCGACGACACAGGCGAGGAACCGGATGTGTGCATCATCGAGCTTGGTGGCACAGTTGGTGACATGGAGAGCATGCCGTTTGTCGAGGCTATGGCTCAGCTTAGGAGGCGCGCCGGCCGCGACAACTTCGTGCAGATCCACGTCTCGTACGTGCCCATCATCCACGGCGAGCAGAAGACGAAACCCACACAGCACGCCATCAAGACAGTGCGCAGCAATGGCATGATCCCAGACTTGGTAGGCTGATTACTCACCACTGCATGAGACGAATTGACTAACAACGCAGATTGCCTGCCGCTGCGAGCGTGAGCTCGAGCCCTCGGTCATCGAGAAGCTGGCCAACCACTGCCAGGTCGAGTCCGAGCAGGTCATTGTCGTCAAGGACATGCCCTCTATCTACCAAGTTCCCATGCTCCTCGAGCAGCAGAAGCTGCTATCCCTCGTCCGCCAGTTCCTTGCCCTCGACAAGATCACCATCTCCCAGGCCATGACCCAGAAGGGCGGCAAGATCTGGACACAGTGGAAGCAGCTCACCGGCAACGACACCCGTTTCCATGACCCCGTTACCGTCGCCCTCGTTGGCAAGTACGTCGAGCTCCAGGACTCGTACCTCTCCGTCGTCAAGTCGCTCGAGCACGCCGCCATGCGCTGCAAGCGCAGGCTCGACATCCGCTGGATCGACTCGGACCACCTCGAGCCCAAGATGCAGCAGGAAGATCCTGCCAAGTTCCACAACGCATGGCACGAGATCGTCAAGGCCTCAGGTATTCTCGTCCCTGGCGGCTTCGGCTCGCGTGCAACAGAAGGCATGATTGCCGCCGCCACATGGGCCCGCGAGCACAAGAAGCCCTACCTCGGTGTGTGCCTGGGCATGCAGATCGCTGTCATCGAGTACGCCCGCAACGTCTGCGGCATCAAGGACGCCACTTCGGAAGAGTTCAACGGCGACGCCGCCAACAAGCTCATCATGTTCATGCCCGAAGTCGACAAGACCACCATGGGCGCCTCCATGCGCCTCGGCCTCCGCCCCACGCTCTTCCAGCCGGGCTCCGAGTGGTCCAAACTGCGCGCTCTGTACGCCGGCTCAGACCAGATCCTCGAGCGCCACAGGCACCGCTACGAAGTCAACCCCTCCTACATCGATCAGCTGCAGGAAGGCGGCCTGCACTTCGTCGGCAAGGACGAGGAGGGCGTGCGTATGGAAGTCGTCGAGATCAAGGACCACCCCTGGTTCGTCGGCGTCCAGTTCCACCCCGAGTACCTCTCGCGCGTCCTTGACCCCAGCCGCCCGTACCTCGGCTTCATCGCTGCGTCTGCGGGTATGCTGGACGAGATCACAAAGCAGTACCAGGCTGGTGCCGCGAACGGGCTTCCAGCTGAGGGTATTGCGAATGGTGTCGAGGGAATGAAGATTAATGGCGAGTTCTAGATAGCTGCCGATTAGGCGGCCGTCGATAAAGTGGAGGGATGGATCACAATGCATGCAATCCTAAGGGAGCACCGAAAATCACGGTCTTTGGACGTTTTATAGAAGCTGGAGTTTAGCTGGTTGATTACGAAAGGGCAAAAAAAGGCGAAAAAAGGGAGAATAACCCCCCGTCCTTATAACGGAACTTGTGTATATGATTCGACATGATACCTACCAAAATAGACTTGACCTCTTCTGCGAAACCACACACCCACTGTCTCTCTCGCACGCGCGCTCTCTCCCCAAAGAAGCAATTCGTGTAGCTGGTGTATAACCACCGCAAACGAGGCCTGGGCCAGACACACTCGCCTCGCCTAGTGCCAATTCTCATCCTACTCCACCCGCCCGCCCGCAAAAAACCCTACCTATCTACCTAGCTTACCCCGCCCCCCAATCAATCCACTACACCTCGTCCACCTCTTCCAATCTCCCGCTTCACCACCCTTTTAAACTAACAATATAGATATTAAAAAAAAAATCACTTTCATCAAATCCAGTCGCTTTAGCTCACTTGGGAGAGCGCCAGACTGAAGTCCACTCAGTCATTGAAATCTGGAGGTACTGTGTTCGATCCACAGAAGCGACATTCAAACAGCTTCGGTGCTCAACCATTCGGTTGGGATTCCTCGATTCTTTTTTTTGCTCATTCTTTCTCTTAACCGCCTTCGTTGTTTACATAGAGACATATATATGTCTCGCACAGAGTCGGTTTTTGTATGGTGACGGTGTTGAGGGTGTGCATTTGGACGAGTGGGGGTTTTTTCTTTGTGTTTTGGGATTGAGGGGTTAGTTGATTGCAGAAGACTTCGTTTTGTGTATGGTGTTTGATCTGGTGCTGGAGTGCTAAGGTGAGACGAGGACTTTTTTGATGCTAAGGATGCTGTGTGGTGTATGGAAGGGATTGGCTTCGGACAAAACCGTTTACTGGCGAGCATTAGTGTGTTCAACTCAATTGCACTTCGAGTGAAGAGTGCTTGGATGTTGTTGACCGAGCTTGGACTCGTTTAGTTGGTCTAGGTAGATACTCTGGGATCGGGTATACAGGCTTAAAGCAGGGACAAAAACCGCAAACGACAGGACACGAACCTATCCAGGTCCAGCGCAGGTGCCCTAGACTAATGACTACAGAACGTACGCCCTCGATCCACTCAGTGAGTACATGCAAGTCTACCGCCTCCTCTTCAACCATACCTTCAGAAACTCAATCTTGTCCCCGACATCCAACCCAACCCGCTTCACCCTGCCCAACCGCGCCAAATCCTCCCCAACACGATCCAGCACCCGCTGCTCAGCAGCACTGATCTCGCCATCATCCTCGCCAGTATCGACCGCCATTCCCGTCTCCAGCTCGAGCTTGTTGCCGTTGCGCAGCTCAGGCGTGTCGAAGATGTTAGCGTCGTAGCCGGAGGCGACTGCTTTGTCGGCGGGTTTCGCAGGACTGTCGATGCTGGCGCTGTTGTAGACGCGCATAGCGATGCGGACGCGCATCTGGTGCGAGGGCTTGGAGAGGAGTTGGTAAAGCCAAGAGGCGTAGCCGCCGCTGACAGGCGTGGTGACGTCTTGCGGGGTGTAGCGCAGGTTGACGGGGTAGATCTTGGTGGTGCCGGAAGCGCTGAGCAGGCTGGGGCTGAGCGGGAGGATACCCCGGCCGTTGGTGGTGGTGCATTCGGGGAAGACGCAGATGATGCTCTTCGGGTTGGCTTCGACGAGGGAGGCGAGCGTGACGAGCTTGGTGTCGTCTTGGGGGATGATAGCCGGGGGCGCGAAGGCAAGGAGGATGGCGCGTAGGAGCGTGATGCGTTCGACTTTGCGGCTGTTAGGGTAGGAACGTGTGAAGATGGGCTGGAAGATGCCGGCGAGGTAGAGAGGGTCGAGCGGCGAAGTGAAGGAGGAGGCGATGATGGTGCCGGCTTGAGGCAGGTGGTCTTTCGTTCCTGAGAGTCGCCTGAGAAGATGCTGTTAGTATGCTGGGTCTTCATATTGCTTAGGTAGTTGCAGACGTACCCGCGCTTCACGCCGTCAACCTGAAAGTCGACCCACCACACACCTGTGACACCCAGCAGCGCCCACAGCACTGCATATTTGATCGCGCCGCCCACAGGCAGCCAGTCGAGGATTCCAAAGTAGAAGACCGACAGCGAGACGACGAATGGTATGCGGCAGAGGAAGAGGAAGACGTTGATGGGCGTCCACACGATGCTGGCTGGTGGGGAAGGAACAGGCAAGAAGGGCGCTATAGCGGTACCTGCATAGACTATCAGCTCGTGCACCGCTGCGTAGTGAAGCCGGAGTGCGCACCCTTGTCGCGGAACTGGCTGTATTTCTCCATGGCTACGATGCGGTGCTACCGTTCCATATATTCTGTGGGAGAAGATTGTACGACGAACAACACAGCTATTCAAGGTAGACGCGGCCGTCTTTTATCCTCGCAGAAGCTTGTGATCGCCAGTCGCCAAATTCTGACAGCTGCAGTCGTGGCGAGGCAATTATGTAGCTTGTCGTGTGGGTATGTTGGAGCTTGACGTGGGCATGACAGATGAGTGGACGGCCGGTGGAGTCGCGTCCGGCATGTGAAAAATCGCCAAGAACCCAGTACTACAAACCTCACTCTGCTTGATTTCGACTTCACTTCCATGCTTCGCCACACATCACGGCTGCATTGGCCTTCTTTGGAGTTACTAGATGCATTCAGTTCGCAGAAGCTGTTCTACATGCCCAGTTCACCCATGTTCAACAAGAGATAACGAGGAAATGCATTGATGCAGCCCGCCGAAATGCTATAAGAGTCAAGGAAAGAGTAGGTACAAAGGAGATGGTATTCGACAGCGACGCTCGAGGCGTGTACATCGGGGGAGGGGTATGTATAAATAAGCCAGTATTAGTGTTTCTTTTTCCCAAAACTTCGAATCATGCCAACACCGATGCCTGGTCCAGATTTTGCGTAAAAGGGGTATTGTTCTGCGTGAGTGAAACTCGAGGGGCAGCCTGTGGTGCCGAGTTGGCTTGTCGCGGCCACCACCAGCGCCGTCTGCTAGCTTGGCCCGTGTGCAGATTACAAGTGGATTACAAAGTACAAGCTTCGAAACGAAGGCTCCGCGAAGATTATGTCAGGCAATAAAACAGGGTATGCGCAAGGGGTATCCATCGTCTCCGCTTACAAAGCAACATCGAGCACCAAACTGACGTCGCTGACTTGATTGCCAGCGAGGTCTTCGAGTACGGGTATCAGGTCGAGGAGTTCGTTATCGTGTGCGTCAGAGAACCAGCTGCTGATCGGGACGGCGTGTTGCGGGTGGAAGATGTACGAAGTGGGCGAGTTGTCAATGATGATGGTGTCCTTCAGATCACGGCCGATTTGCGAGAGGTCCTTGTGGGAATGTTAGTGGAGCTAAGTTCAATGGGTTCAGGACACCTTACCTTCACGTAGTTGCCCTGGTGATTATAACAGCTTTCGCGGAAGAGCCTGTGGTGTACGACGCCATGGATATCTAGCTGATCAAGAAGTGGGTCTCCGTACTGTGGTCGTCAGCCGTTGCTCTTCATAATACTTGCATGACATACCTTGGAAACAGATGCGGTAAACACTACGACCTCGTACAGCTCGCCAACCCTCTTCATAAATTGGTCGACGCCTGGACGCTTGATCACGTACACATTGTGATACTGGCCCTCGATTTCAACAGGAATTGTAAAGTCGGCTTGGTGCAGTATCTAGGAATTGTCAGTATGTCATTCGATATCACAGATGAGGATCATACCTTAAAGCTGCTGTGAACCAAAGTCTCGTCAAGATCGAGCACTAAGCACTTCTTTCCCTTGAACCTGGGTTCAATGGGGCCAAGGAGGTATTTCTGAGGCTCAGACGCATCCGACATTTCGGAAGTCTGCTTTTGAATAGCATCCTGTCTTTGCTCGAGAGGCGGTGGCGGGGGGAGGTCAACCTTCTGATGATCAGGGGCCGCAACTGCAACAGCGGCGTCCTCACCCTCCAGGTGCACATCGTTACTGGACAATGGGACATCCTTCATCTCAATGTCTGCATCAAGCGCCTTCTGCTCTTCGGTCTGATCCTCGATAATTCTTTGCTGCTCTTCAGAAGGCCTGCCAACAACGGGAGTAGTGCCGGGAGTGGGGTTCTGGACATTGATTGAGGGTTGGTCGGTCTGCAGGAGACCAGGCTGGATTTGGACGGGCAGATGAGCCGGCTCAGAAGCTTGCTGTCTCTTGGACGCGCTCCTAGTCACGACCGGCTGGTTGTCGTAGGGGGGCTTGACAGACTCGGCAGTACCGTCGCCATTAGACCTAGACTTCCCAACAGCACCAGTAGCATTTGTCTCAGCGGGTGCCTTCTCGTCGACCGGCTCTTTCGATTCTGCGGTACTCGACTCAGCCGCGGCAACCGGGTATTGCTTTCTAACAGGCGTCGACTGCGACGTGCGGCCCTCTGGGATCTTCTCGGTCCGCTTGACATTCTCCAGGGGTGTACCCTCCTCGGGAATATCCTTCGGCGCAAAGCATGGCAGGCACGAGAGGAATCCTCCAGTCTTCCTCGCCTTGCTTCTTGTCGAGCCTTCGCGGTTGGCGGCGGGAGCGGTAGGCATGGGGGGTGCCTGAGCAGTCTTGTCAGGGTGGTTGGTC
The DNA here is from genome assembly GCA_032595095.1 of Didymellaceae sp. YAFEF048. Taxonomy (NCBI): domain Eukaryota; kingdom Fungi; phylum Ascomycota; class Dothideomycetes; order Pleosporales; family Didymellaceae; species Didymellaceae sp. YAFEF048. The sequence goes on along the minus strand of JAVISA010000029.1, from coordinate 82,321 downwards.
GGCTGTCCAGAACGCTTGCTGCTTGCAGTGCTGCCAGCCCTGCGCTTGCCCATGAAGCTGCGTTTCGAGTGCTTCGATCCCTTTCCAACGCTCTCAGCGTCTGCTGCGGTGACACCGCTCAGACCGGTCCCAGAAGGAGTGTCGTTTGCGTTCGTAGGAACGTCGAGCCTGGGCTGCTTGCCCTCGGCAGTAGAAGAAGTCTGAGGGGATACGATTGTGTGCGAACCTGCGGCGGGTGTCAGCAATATTCCTCGTGCACGGCCGTGCAGCAGCGTTGCTGCTGCATTCACGAGTGCGGTGGCATACCGTCGCTGTTGGGCTGTGCAGCACCAAGGCCTGACGATGCGCCGGCGGCTGACAGGGTCGGGTCGGAGCTCATAGCTGCGCAGCGAGAGCTTTAGACAGGTAGTGCGCAGTCAGCGGTGAGTCGTAGTGATAGCCGGTGACGGGTGTCGGGAGCGGCAGACGTTGTCGCGCGAAGCAGTGACCTCGTGGGCGTGGGTGGTAGCTGACGTTGTCTCGTCGAACCACAGCTCCGCCAGTCGCAGCTTCCGGATTGGGCAATTGGCAATCACAGCACAGCTGTCGGAAGGCGCACGAGATGGAATGAGCGGACGCGGCGTCGCGATGGGGGCAGACGGTCGTCGAGGTGCGCGCGAGGGAACGAGAGAGGCGGCGTAGGGAGCTACGAGGCCAGGATGGATCGGTGCTTAGGATGAGGCTGGTTCGCTAACGCGGGCGGAAATGAGACGCCGTCTTTCACCGTCATCAAGCGCCAATACTCCACTCAACGAATTGCCTGTTTGGCTGCGGCACGGGATGCACCTTCGAGCTGCGTTGCCGGTGCGTTTGCGGGTGCTGCTCTTAGACTGACGAGGAATGCGAGACAGACGGCTCGCCACACAATTGCGCTGCTCTGGGAGCTCGTCTCTGGGGCTGTGCGAACGGCCACACTGCGACAGGGGCCTCTTTATGGAAAGTGCATGTCTGCTCATCTCTAGCACTATTCTGCGCTAGCCCGGCGGCCGCTCAGCAGGCGGCCCAGGCCCAAGACTTGCTCTGCTCCATCCTACTCTCCATATGGTGGGTGCCAGTGGGTTATTGCTGTCATGGATCCATCCAATAGCGCCACGTCCCTCATCCCTCCCACAGGAACCTGTCGTATCCAGGGAATGTACAGAAGACATCACTCCGACTCGGCTGCTCTCCTGTGCCTGAATGATTCATCTTTAAGTTTTGGCCTCTGCTCAATAAACCTCAGGCCCTGCATACACAGACCTCCCTTGGAGGCCTTCAGGTCTTCACCCGGCCGTGTGGCCGAGCTAACCTCGTGGAATCACAGCTAAGCGCCGCCGCATGAGGAGAGCATCTTAGCTGCAGCCTATTGCGGCCCACCTCAGCTGTGAGACCACATGCATCTCTGCCGCAGCAACCTGAATTGCCATCGAGCCTTGCTACCAATGACATTGTAAGCGAACCCTGCAGCATGACAGGGCTCGTCGAAGCTCTCAGGGAGCCGACGAAGTTTCCAATGAGGCATGCAAAGATTCTGGCGCAAGTCGTCACATGCCAGATCACTGTTGCGTTCCACAGATGCTGTGGCGAACGGACAGCTGCATCCTAACGGCCCGTCGCAGTTCGAGATCATCCCGTGTCGATCTGCAGCTTCGCAGACATCCATTCCTGGTCCTCAAGGTCACAAGATTCACGTACTGAACTGCTGAGGGTGTGCTGCTCTGAAGATCGAAGCCTGAAACCGCCACAGATTGCGGGGTGGCTGGGCGGTTCCCACAGCACTATGCCTTAGACCGCCCCAAAAGAGAGGGATCCCAGCGCTGGGGAGCAAAGGCATGTAGTGACGTCCGGAGACCACCAAAACTGCTGAACCCTTTACGGAAATAGGATCCGCTGCGCCTGAGACAGTTGAGGCAATGGCTGGAGTGCATGTACGACCTTCTGGAAGACTGCCAGATGGAACAACCTTACAGATGATATCTCAGCCAGCTTGACGGGTACCGGACTGACAATTCGTGTTCTCTCAAACTCAAAGGATGACAGGCCTTGGATGTGAAACCAGATTTCCACCGAACTGGTGAGCTCGTATGCTCTAATTCGATTGTGGCAAAGCCCACTCTAATCTACGAAGAAATGCATCGTCACGTTTTCACTAATAAGGAAGTTGCACATAAGTGTTGTGGAGAACTCCAGTATTCACAAACTCAAGCAGAGGGCGGACCATCTATAGGATCTGCATTGTCTTCTTCGTGCTGCGTTGTTTGGCTCTCAGCAGACAGAGACACCTCTTCCAGCCCGTGGCGCATTTCCTGGTAGACTCTGGTAGACTACTTGAAAGGAAACACGACCGTTTGGAGCTGGTCTTTATAGTGAGATGGGCAAGCTTGAACTTGAGCGGAAGAGACCCAGCAGAGCAGACAAAGACACAAGCTCAAACTATGGAACCGTTCCTGACGATCGTGGCATAGCACAGTGTCAGTGCGTGAAAGTCGACCGTCACCCCGCAAGGCTGGAGACCCTTGTTCTACTTAATTCGAGCTAAGCTTTCCGCTACGTAACGTCTGCAGAGCCTCGCTTTGTCATTTGCGCCCAGTCGTGACAGTGCATAGCCAGTCTTCTGCAGTCGCACTCGTCACTATCAACCATCTTACTGAATCTCTCGCGCCTTCCACGATGGCAGAGCCGAGCGCTGCCCCGCACGCCGAAATCGACCCCGCCACAACAGGCGCCGCTGCGAACCACGACGACAAAGATGAGCACGACAAGCCACGGGATAGCAAAGGCTGGGATGGAAAACTGAGAGTAGACAAGTCGGTCGTCGTCAAGTATCCGGCCGACCCGAATGCGGAGGTGCAGAGTGACGCGGAAGAATCGGAGGATGAAGGGCCAGCGCCTGATGAGATCCAGGCTGACGAAGATCTGCTGGACGATGTCCCTGATGACGAAGACGACATAGAGCTGGTTCACTGCAAGATCGGTGACATGGCGAAGTTAAAGTTAGAGAGGTTCAAACAGATGAAGGTACTTTCAGTCGTTCCTCGTTCAGGTTGCAGATGCTGACAGCTGTAGCGTCTGTGTCTACGACAGAACCGCATACAGACAATCGAGATACCGACCGACGCCGCCGCAACCTTGACCGAAATCGATCTCTACGACAACCTCATCTCGCACTGCAAAGGTTTCGACGCCTTCACCGAACTCACGTCGCTCGACCTCTCCTTCAACAAGATCAAGCACATCAAGCGCCTGGATCATCTAAAGAAGCTCAAGGATCTATACTTTGTACAGAACAAGATCAGTACCATCGAAAACCTGGACGGTCTGACCAACCTGCGACAAATCGAGCTGGGCGCCAACAGGGTGCGTGAGATCCAGAACCTGGAGACGCTCACAGGCTTGGAGGAGTTGTGGTTAGGCAAGAACAAGATTACGGAGATCAAGGGCCTGGAAACCCTCACAAACCTGAAAATTCTTTCTATCCAGTCGAATCGTCTGCGCTCGATTTCTGGTCTGGAGAAACTTGTCAATCTAGAGGAACTCCATATCTCGCACAACCTGCTCACCTCGTTGGACGGGTTGAAGCACAACACCAACTTACAGGTCATCGATATCAGCTCAAATCCCGTCGAACACCTCTCTGGCCTGGAGACACTTACACATCTGACCGAGTTCTGGGCATCGAATTGCAAACTTAGTAGCTTTGCTGAGGTCGAGAAGGAGCTCAAGGACAAGGAAGAGCTGGAGACGGTATACTTCGAGGGTAACCCACTGCAGAGAGCTCAGCCAGCGCTGTACCGCAATAAGGTGCGGTTGGCTCTGCCGCAGATCAAGCAGATCGATGCTAGTGAGTCTTTGTCACCTCATTAGCCAGCTATATTCACTAACGAAACGCAGCGTATGTGAAGCAGGTGTAGTTCTCAACGGAGGGATGGAAGATGAGTGGCTCACAAGTGAAGTTGCAAAGGAGTTGAATTTTTGAAATGGAGGCACGTGTGAGAGCAACAGGGAGAAAGACGTGCCTGATCAGGTTGAGAACCTGATTGACCTAATCTAGAACACCATGTCGATATATCTACTGATGATATATTCCCGTGGCGTTAGACTCAGCATATGCATAGCAAGGCGTTGGCAAGGACTTATCACTATCATAGAATACAAAGGATGGGACACATGACGTTTGCTGTCAGCTTTAAGGTGTAACGCAAACTTAACGATTATTACAGAGTACAATCCACCAGCTGCAGCACCACAATGTTCCCACATACCAAAAGTCCATATAAGACGACGGTGAAAGTGATTGGCTGCTTATCGCAGATAGACCTTCAACACGTGTTGATGGGGTCCAGCGCGAGCGGTGGCGCCCGGGCGGCGACAGGGGTCTTGTTGTGTTTACTTCTTGGCACCACAGTTTCGCCGACAACCCAAATGTGCAGCAACAACACCATCTTCAACCACGCGCGTGTGCTTTTGGCTGTGACGTAGCATGTTTCGGTCGCATTGCTCACTCCTCCACCACTAACGCATCAGAAATACACAGACCCAGGATGGAAGACGTGGTATGCTTTCCAATTGGAGAATACTTGCACTGCTCTGTATTGACCATGCACACAGGATGTCAAGAAGGCTTCGGCCCTCCCCAGAGCCGCTTCACGCCTCCCTCAGATCTCCTCGCCGCCTCGTCCGCTCGCCGAACTCCATAATGGCAGCATGAATGCGCGAAGCGGCATACCCCCGCCGGCGGCCAGCATAAAGCACAAGCCTTCGAGCTGTAATTCGATCCTAGCCACATACTCCAAGTCGGACAGGACACTGACACATTCAGTACCCGAGCCGGCGACAAAGGTTCGACGGACGCTTGTTGACAGGGCTGGCGACGCAGCCAGTCGCAAACCTACCGCGCCAACGAGTACACGACCGCTATCGGCCAGCGTTAAGAGCACAGTCGCAAGGAAGGAGCGTGGTTTCTCTGCCTCTACGACCACCTCCCGCGCCGGAACTCGACCGCCATCGCGAAGTGCAACGGCATCGTCGTTCAGCGCCAGCATGGGCCCGGGCGCCAAAGCACAAAGACCCCGGTCAGCGTACGGGCAGTACTCAGGTACACATATGCGCAGCAAGTCCAATCATTCGACCGCCCGCCCGGCGACATCAATGTATCGCCGAGATGAAGAGGAAGAGGATGAAGAAGAGAGAGGTGTGCAACCATTTCTTATATCTACAAACCCGGGAGAGAGCTTTAAAGTTCCCCGGAAGACACGTTCAGCCCAGCAAAACCACAAGCACTCCAACAGCATAACAGCAGATCAAGTGTATCGTGTGTCTCACGCACGATCGATTTCATCCCCTACATTCCGTCCGATCACGCCAGTACGGGAAGAACCTGCCGATGCCGACTGTGACGATGTTTGCAGGAGTCTGAAAGCGCTCTCATTGCGCACTTCAGATGTAGACAACCACAATGTCGGTTTCGGACGTGGTATGCCCTGTTCTGACGAAGAGATCAACCCATTCCTTAAGCCGCAACGCCCTTCGCGGCTCCCTCAAGCATCTCCCACTCGTCAGCCCTCAGTCCCGACCCCTACTCGACCTCCTTCTTCTACCCCTCGAAACACACGCCGACGCTTTATAAACAGATTCACTAATGATCAATGTCCAGACTTCTACGACGATCGGATGGAGGCTATGGAACGTCAGTTCTCCGCGTTCAAGGAGAAGATGGAAACAGACATGCAGAAGGCAACTGATCAGAAGGAGAGCATCCAGCAATTGCAAGGTCGAGGTATGCATCTACTTGAGAAAGCTCAATCTGACAGAACTCCGGAACTAATTCCCCACCGCAGTCACGGAACTCGAAGCCATCCGCGCTCGCCTGGAGACTGTCAACCGAGACCTCGAGACAGATCTGAAGGATGCCAAAAGCTGCATGAAGACATTGGAAATGGACATGGAGATGACCAAGCGAAACATCTCGTTTGAGACCGATGACATGAAGCGTAAACATCGTAACGAGATTGAAGATCTCGAGAACAAACACGACAAAGCTGCTCATCGCTGGCAGTCAGAGAAAGAGGCGGCAGAAGAGAAGGTCCGCCGAAACTTTGAGGCACAAATCGACAAGCTCTTGAAGGAGCACAAGGAACAACTGGACGAACTCAACGCGAAACTATCGAAGGAGACCGAAGCGGAGCGAAGCCGACAGCTGCAGAAAGAGCAGGAAGTGGAGGCCGAATATGCCTCGAAACTGCGGACTGCCAACATCGAGGCTGAGACTAAGCAGCGGGAGTTGCAGCTGGTTCAGGGCGATCTGACTAACGTGAAGTCGGAATTGGATCGAGAGCGGGCTTTGAAGACCGCACTGCAAGGCCAATTGACTGATGCAACGACTAAGAATCTCACGCTTGAATCTGCGAACACGGCTATGAAGGAGAAGATCAACTTCCTCGAATCGGATAGTCAGGCGCAGTCGTCCGCCTACAACGACCTCCACCGCCGCATGCAAGAGGCCATCGAAGCCGCCGAGGAGGCACACGAGAAGCTACGACAGGAGGAGACACTCAGGCGAAAGCTTTTCAACCAGGTCCAGGAATTGAAGGGCAACATCAGGGTGATGTGCCGTGTTCGACCAGCGCACGCCTCTGAAGCAGACCCAGCCAAGATCTCGTTCCCCGATTCCGACACAGACAGCAAAGAGGTCGCTATCCAAGGCCCTGAGAAGACCAGTGCGACTGGCAAGGACATCACTGCTGCGTATCAATACTCGTTCGATCGTGTCTTCGGACCCAAGTCGCAGAACATCGAGGTTTTTGACGAGATCAGCCAGCTCGTGCAGAGCGCCCTTGATGGCTACAACGTATGCATCTTCTGCTACGGCCAGACTGGCTCCGGCAAGACATACACCATGTCTTCGGCTGACGGTATGATTCCACTGGCGACTGCACAGATTTACGCAGAGGCACAGCGCCTTGAGGAGAAAGGGTGGCACTACAAGATCGAGGGTTCCTTCGTTGAGGTTTATAATGAGACATACAACGACCTTCTCGGTCGCTCGGAAGATCTCGATAAGAAGAAGGTGGAGGTCCGCCATGACCCAGTGAAGAAGCAGACCAACCTCGAGAACACAGTCAGTATGGAGCTCGACGGTCCAGACCGTGTCCAGGAGCTCTTGAAGACGGCCGATAAGAACCGCACGGTGGCTGCGACAAAGGCCAACATGCGCTCATCGCGATCGCACTCGGTCTTCATTCTCAAGCTTGTCGGCACGAACGACATCACTGGCGAGAGGAGCGAAGGTACGCTCAATCTCGTCGATCTTGCTGGTTCTGAGCGCCTTGAACACTCGAAGGTAGAAGGCGCACGACTCAAGGAGACTCAGAACATCAACAAAAGTTTGAGTTGTCTGGGTGATGTTATCAATGCCCTCGGGTCAGCGAAGGAGGGCACGCACATTCCCTACAGGAACTCCAAGGTAGGTTCTTCCACCAAAACTAACGCCGGACCAACAGCTAATGTAAGCAAAGTTGACCTACCTCCTCCAATACTCCCTCGGCGGCAACTCCAAGACGCTCATGTTCGTCATGGTCAGCCCACTGCAAGCACATCTGCAAGAGACAGTAACCAGTCTCAAATTTGCGACCAAGGTACACAACACGCACATTGGTACCGCAAAGAAACAGACCAAGACCGCATAGATGTTGTCATCTGAAGGGAAGTTAAATGATGTGGTTGAGGTTGGCTTACGGTGTTCGTTGTGTACGTATTCTTTTCGCAGCGGCTCTTGAAGTGTTCGAGGTCGTTCTGCCATCATATCTGTCGATTGTTTGTTGCATGTTTGTACTTAGAGAAGGGCGTTCGCGGCCTATGGTCGGCTCTTTCCTCATGATTGCACGGTGTGTTGGCGTTGGGTCAGGCTCTGGATAGCAATGCATGATGATTCTGCAAAGCGTTTGTACTGCGTGCTTGATGGTGAAAGGTGTTCATGTCACACACACGGTATTCGGGGATCGAGCAAGTATCGTACACTACAGCAGAAGCACTGCTCTACAAGTATTCAACCTGCGAGAAGGAAGAATTGCGCTACCTGCTCCCTCGCCACAAGACTTCTCCACAAACATGCTTCTTCACAACTTCCTCGTAACGACCGCTCTCATCTCTCAGACCGTATCTCAAACCCTCACCTCCTCATCACAGGACCACGATGCCACCGCCCTGTCCAGCGCTCAGACTGATGACACCGACGCCGCGCCCCACGCCTTCTACGTGACCTTCACCAACGACCCCACCACAACCACAGCCACAACCACCACAGACTCTACAAACTCCACAGACACCTGCACCACCATCAACGAGCCAGCGCCAACCTCCCTCACAGACGAAGCCACATTCGCCGCACAAGCCCTGTCCCCTTCGAATCCAGCATTCCCCACCCCCTCTCCTCCCACAACCACTCCTCCCTCCCCATCCCCAACGCACGCCTTCGCATACGTAATCCCAACCTCCCTCCTGAGCCAAATCCCGCCCTCCTGGCCTTACACCGCGTATGGTATGGGGCGGAAGGCGGGGGTCGTGACGTGGGTGCTCACAGACGGGGACGGGGAGGGCAAGGAGAGGAAGGTCGCGGAGGTCAGGCATCGGATGCAGTGGCTTGGGAGGCCGTTGAGGAGGGAGGATGAAAGAGGGGGGTTGGAAGGGTTGGAGGGGTGGAGGAGGACTTTTGTTGTGCCTAGGACGAGAGTGGACGGGGAGGGTGATGAGAAGGGGGTGGGAGAGTAAATGGGATGAGATGTGAAGCTTCTGCTGTCGGGGAGAGAAGCAAAGCATGAGCTGGGTATTAATAGAATTCACGGTCCTTGTAGGCTTAACAACTCGGTGGGTATTCTCTGGTAGTCACCACCATACGACGACTCTCACGTCAGCTTCCACCTCTTCGCAAACTCAACACCCTGCGCAAGCGTCCCCACCCTCGCATCCAGCACATAACCCTCCTTCTCAAACTTCACACACTCTTCATACAGATCCGTCAGCGGCACCGTAAACGTCTCGATAAACTCCCCCGGCTCGAGCTGCGGCTTTGGATCCTGATTCTCGGGCAGCGACATATCAACCGTGACCTGAATCATCTTCAGATTCGTATTGCAAAAGCCAGGATCTGCTCGCACATGTCAGCGTACACACCTCCCTTCCCTTCCTAACACCCACACATCCCATTGCTACTCTACTCACCGTTGAACATCACCGGACTAACCCCAAAACTCCCCTCCATAACCCTCCCCACATACCCCGTCTCCTCCCTCAACTCCCTCAGCGCGCACTCCTCAGGCGACTCGCCCGGGTCCATCAGCCCTGCTGGGATCTCAATGACCACGGCATCGGCCGGCGCGCGCCACTGTTTCTGCAGCACGATGAGCGGGGGCGCGTTAGGTTTGGCCGGGTCGTCGAGGATGGCGGCTACGCCGATGGCGTCGATGTCGCAGCCTTTGGGGCGCGTCAGGCGCTCTGCAGATTCCCAGAGGCGTGTGGTGCCGGCGGGGTCACGATAGGTGAGGGACACGAGGGTGGCCCATTTGGCATCTTTGTAGTCCTGGGATGGGGCGTTTAGATGCGTGCGTGGGGTGGGGTTGCGATGGGTTGACTGACGAGGGGTTCTGTTTTCAGGACTTTGGAGGGATTGTCGGATGCTTTGCTTGAGGAGCCCATGTTCGCTATGCTGCGCTTTGCGATAGCTCTTGTAAATGAAGTCTTGTTTATGAAGTTCCAGTTCCTATCGACAACGTTCGATGTTGTGCAAGAGTTGATAGGGTCGTGATTGATGACGACAAACATCGCGGGCGCGCTAACAGCACGAGGTTGTCGTTGCCATGCGTATACACAACTTACCAATTCTGCATCACGTCTTCGAGGGCTTCCCCTTTATTTTCGTTAATTCTCTACTTTCGCGGTGAAACGTATCATGTCTTGTTCACTTCATGGTCGATGTGTAGCTAGATTAAGCACTGGATGTCGCAGCCACTGCGGAGTGAGACCTGCAAGACCGTTTGCCTCAGCCAGCCCTCGATACACATTGCGGGAGCGAAGAGCGGAAGTACAACACGAGCAACAGCCACACAACGGGGTCTCACAGGGCTGAGTAGGTAAGCGACAGGTTGCTCGCTCGATTGTCTCCTATTCTCCACTTTTCGCTGGCAGGGCAGGCTCAACGATCCCAAATCGATAGTGCTGCTGTGTCAACGGTCAGGCGGCCTGTCGTGGTCTTAACACCAAAGAGGATCAAATACGATGAAAACCGCAACCGCAATTTCGCACCGCAGACACCGCCTGCCTGCATGACGATGTTGAGATTGGACGCTCGTCCCGGCTCTCGGCACTCACCGGCACCAAAACACGAGGCGCACCGAACACCCCACGAAGCGCCCAAAGGCCACCAGCAAAGCACACTTCCGATGCTTTGCTCGACCGGCTATGCACTAACGCGGGCCCTAACCTTGCATCCGATATTCCAGATGCTTTTGGGTTTACCATAATATGATGATCGGCAGCGATCATTGAAATCGAGAGCTTCCAAAAATGGTCGGTCGACGATGAACTCGTGGTGGAGAACGGAAGCGTCCGACTTCATCAAATTGAGGAAGCCCATGTTGTACGGCGGCGCATACTGAATTTGCCCGAAGAAAGGCTCGCTCCGATTGCTGTTGGTACGAATCCGGTCCCCCGCAGGAGGCAGAGTCAGTCAATACTCCGCTGTTTCGACTGCCCGGAAGCGTGCCTCTTGAACTCTGGTGCGGCGTCTAAAGTGCACCCTACTCCTGTCACAATCCTTTCAGCAGGCGGCACAGAGCAGCACATGCAAGGCACAGCCAGTAGACGACGTCTGTTTGCGCATGCCAAAGTTACCTTGTCGTGTATTGTCCCTTAGCAGGAGACTTATTATGCCCACTCGGCCTGTCAGTACATAGCCGGCATGGAACCGTCCAACTCGTGCTGCAGGGAAAACCACCGAAAGACACCAGGACTGGGATGCGGACTGACATCGGGACTTGTGGCGATAGACTTGCAAGGGCTCACGTTGGAGCCTCTGGACTCAAAAAAAGCTACAGCACTGACCGTCTTGCTGCTCGACTGATCCGAGGGTGGATTCGCGATGTCTTTCTTTTCCCCTGCCAAGCACGCAAGAGTGGACTCCCGGTGGCCGCCAGTCCTGTTCCTGCCTCGCCCCCGCATGGTCTCAGGGGTACAGCGGGACGACTAACGAATCACAACGCACGTGGGCCTCACCCAGAAGATGCGAGACGCCTGTTGCTCGCCACGCAGAGGTGGTTGTCTCCTATCGTTAGTCTCCAGGAGCCGGCAAATTTTCTCGGTGGTGATAGTCAGCTTGCGGTCGCATACAGTCGTACCTATGGGCGTCACGAGAGCCATTGTACGTCTCTGAGCGGTTGGAAGAACAATATCCTATATACCCATGCCTACACCGTACAGAAACGCCGCATCAACTTGCAAGGTAGGCCTACCTAAGACAGGCTGGTGAACCCAGCTCAAAACACTGCCATGACTAGAACAGCTAGACCAGGCGAGCTCGACTTCCCTTTTAGACAGCATCCACAGCGCAAGACTTTTCCATTGGCTCCGCGTTTCGCATTTTGGAGCAGGGATGCTGAGCCAGGTTGTCATTCCGCTTTTAGATCGTATCGAACGTGCCGACACCGTTCGTATGGTGCGAGAGCGAAGGAGCTTGCGCTGCGCTGCAGTAGCTTACCTTTATCTCCAAGCTCTCGCACTTTTGTTTGCGTCTCTTCGGTTTCTAGGTGTTTGCGCTTGCATCCAGAGTCACTCTTTCCCAGTGTGTATTAACCACACGTCCTTTCGTTTTGATATATTGTGCCTTCCGCATTTGGATTTGCTCGACATACCACCCCATCACATCACTGCCAGGATCTGCACTGCCTTTACAGCATCAAGATCTGTCCATCGTTATACGTTCGGCCACCGTAGTTGAGGATCTTTTGCCTTCGCCCAGGTCGTTCGTAACCAGGTCTTTGGTATAGAACAACGTCTCCCACGCTTATTATACCCAACAACAAGTCATAATGTCGAACTGGTTTGGCGATCTCCAGTTGGCGTACAAGTACATGTAGGGACACCACTCGGATTGAAATATAAACACACTGACCCGCACAGTGTCGTCTTCCTGGGTCTTCTTCTTATTACCATCCTTGCTGGATTCGTCAAGGTTTTCTTTGACCGCAGGAAGTAAGTTGCTTCCAACGTATGAGAAGCGGCTGAGCTTACAGTGATTAGATTGAACAAGAACATCAAGAAAGATACCGAGGCCGCGACAATCAAGGAAGACACAGTAGAACTCAACCAGCGCGAGAAGGATGAGGGCGACCTCTTCGGTATCCGCGCCATCGAGGCTGGTTTCTACGCTGGTGTCGCACAGTCGCGCCCGACTTCAAGAGCAGGATCAATCGCCGGCCACCCGAACGCAAGCTCGTCAACGCTCGTCGCCAACCCCAACTCGCCCCTGCTGAAGCCGCACTCGAACGGAGGAAGCACTGTTAGCCTGGCGTTGGCTGGGAAGAACGGCAATCGCGATTCAGAGACTCTCCCAGACCGTAGGCCATCCCCTCCTAACATGAAACTGCGTCCTTCGGAGGCTGAACTGAACGGAAGGCATAACCCCTATGACCCGGCAGTAGACATGTCTCTGAATGTCCCACCTTCTCCCGGTTTCAGTATCCAGCCTACTACGTTCGGCGGGTCCGACACAGACAGCGACGGCCACCGCACTCCTGGGCAGATGTCGCCCCGAACACCTGACTTCCCGCAATCGTACCAGGCAGTGCCTTCAGGGCCTCTGCCAGATCTTCGCGTCTCGTATCACTCTGGTGAAGGGATGACCTCGCAGGCAGCGTCGTTCAACGATCCCTCTCCTCGCCCATCACCCGGTCCCTCGCCCACACCCCCTTCCCCAGGCCACGCACCCACAACTCGTCTCCCTACACTGCCTTCGTTGGCGATGTCAAACACATCGTCGACACCCGCGATTCGCGTGGAAGAGCCGGGTAGGTAGTCACTTTCTTTCAGTCTTGTTTTGTATATTTTAGCGAGCAATAGACGTTCCACGGACACAGTATCCTGACAATGCTCCCAAGACTCTGAGCCCAACACCCCCCTGCAACAGACAGGCACAACGACGTCGGCCCACCAGCGTGACGGCAGCGATGCCAGCAGCGTGTACAGCGAGACAAGACACAGCGCATACCAATCGTACCAGCAGTACCAGTCGCTCGACCGTTCCAACTCTTCTGCCTCGGTCAAGCCTCCACGAGCTCCTAGCCACCTCCTAGATCTGCCCGAGGGTAGTGTCAAAGAAGCACGCCTCAGCGAGTTTTACGACGCGTACTACCGTCAGAGCCAGATCCTGGGCCCCGACGCGAAACCCGTCGTAGTCGATCGCCAGGACACGATCCTCGAGGTGGACTCGCCTCTTCCGTCGCCAGCGCCCGGCAAGACGACGTTCGGCCATGCGATGTAAGCGAATATCAGGTGCAGCGATTTTACTTCTTGCATACGATTCCGGCAGCATTGCACAGCGGCCGGCGTCTTCTTTTCGATTCCCGACAACGGCATGGCATGGCACGGCATAGCATAGCATTATAGACAGGGCTTGGACGGATGGGCAAAAATGATTGGACTGGGCGGCTTGACTTTACTTGAACGATGTGGACGCGCAACCGCGCCACGCACGACTGGGGGCTTAGGGATGGCACGGGAGCCTTATACCAACTACGAGGATACCACGAAGACTTGCTTGATCGTTTTATTTGCCTTTGGGCGCTTTTTCTTACTGTCGCTATCTACCCTATAGATTCTATTTAATGTTTACTTCTATCTGCACGCCCATTGGCTGCTGTTAGTAAAGTAGCCCACAATGAATGGAGCATGGTGTCGACGATCACTGAAATTGAGGATGTGGATAGAGTATGTGTTGCATGTGATTTGGCGATGCGTGAACATGTGATTGGGTGGGTGTCCACGGGTGTGAGTGCAGAAGAATATTCAGAAATCCTTCGCAAGCACAGCGAACACAGCACTGCAGATGATGGTACGATGTGCGGTCGTCGTGGGTGGATGAGATGAGATTCACGCCACTACTGGGCTGGGCGGGTCGTGTTTCTGCCAGGGGCTTACGGGCTGGACAGGGTCGGCGGCAGGGCGGTGAGCACGATTTCCCCGTGGATGACAGTGGTTTTAAGATCGCGCCGTCGCCACCAGCGCTGGGCAATTGGACCCTTGGGCTGCTGCTGCTGCTTGACGTCGGGAGAAAGTCTTCAGGCACTGAATTAATCAAACTGCTGCACGCGGATAATACAAATCTACACCCCAGCTAATCCGTCTGGTCACCACTACTACTGTTACTATCACTACCACTACTACTACCACCACCACCACTGCCATATTATCCACCGCCCGCACATCGCTCGTTTTCACTACAGCACCCGCCTTGCCGTACAGATAACCGGGTCCTTCAACAGGCCCACCACCTCCCGCCAGCCATGTCGATGCTCACCATGTTCTCGGACAAGATCATGACGCTGCCGCCGGGGGTCAACGGGACACCGTCGCTGCGCGCCCGCAGCACGTCGATCAACCAGGTGCCGCCGGCGGGGACGTACACGCAAGATATGCGCGAGGAGCGGCGGCGCGTGCACCACGAGGCGGACGTTGTGATTGTGGGCGCGGGCATCGTGGGGTGCGCGGCGGCCGTGGCGTTTGGCAAGCAGGGCCGCAGCGTCATTCTGCTCGAGAAGAGCTGGAAGGAGCCGGATAGGATCGTGGGCGAGTTGCTGCAGCCCGGCGGAGTGAATGCGCTGAAGCAGCTGGGCATGGAGGGTGCGTCGAATCCACTCCGTGTATAAGAGGCTGAGTGTGTGGGTGCTGATATTCAGATAGACTGCCTCGAGGGCATCGACGCCATCCCCTGCTACGGCTACCAGGTCTCGTACCACAACGAGCCCGTCCACATCCCCTACCCAGACAACCTGCTCACCGAGAAACCCTCCAAGAAGCCAGAAGGTCGCTCCTTCCACCACGGCAAGTTCATCTCCAAGCTGCGCGCCGCCGCCACCGCCGCCCCCAATGTCACCGTCGTCGAAACCACCGTCACCGACATGGTCAAGAACGGCCATACGGGCCAAGTCCTGGGCGTCGAATGCCAGACGGCCGGCGCAAAGGATTACTACTTCGGCGCCATCACCCTCATCGCTGACGGCTACGCCTCCAAGTTCCGCAAGTCGTACCTCCCCAACACCCCGCAAGTCCGCAGCAAATTCTACGGCCTCGAACTCATCGACGCCGTCCTCCCCATGCCCTACCACGGCCACGTCATCCTCACCGACGCGCCCCCCATCCTCATCTACCAGATCGGCACCCACGAGACGCGCATCCTCGTCGACATCCCCGAGGGCCTCCCCAGCGCCTCCGTCAAAGCCGGCGGCGTGAAGAACCACCTCCTCAACGTCGTCGTCCCCAACCTCCCCGCCTGCGTGCGCCCCAGCTTCATCCGCGCCGTCGAAGCCGGCAAGTTGCGCTCCATGCCCAACTCGTTCCTGCCCCCTTCGACCCAGAAAACCCCCGGCCTCATCCTCCTCGGCGACGCAATGAACATGCGCCACCCGCTGACCGGCGGCGGCATGACCGTCGCCTTCAACGACGTCGTCACCCTCAGCACCCTCCTCTCCCCACAGAACATCCCCAACCTCGAAGACGCCCCCGCCGTCCTCGCCGCCATGTCCTCCTTCCACTGGCAGCGCAAGTCCGGATCCTCCGTCATCAACATCCTCGCCATGGCGCTGTACGCCCTCTTCGCCGCCAACAGCACGCACCTCACCGCCCTGAAGAACGGCTGCTTCCGCTACTTCCAGCTCGGCGGGAAACACATCAGCGAGCCCGCCGGCCTGCTGTCGGGGCTGATCCGCAACCCGGCCGTCCTGGTGTACCACTTCTTCAGCGTCGCCCTGTACGGCGTGTGGTGTCGCGCCTGTGAGGTCCCGCTCTGGATGGCCCCGTATGTGGTGTTTGTCGAGAGCGTGCTGATTGTGTGGACGGCCGCGAGGGTCATCGGGCCGTATATCGTGGGGGAGATGAGAAGGTAGACGAAACTGAACTCACCATGCGAGTTCGAGGTTGAGAGACAGGGAATGGAAGGAGTGGTGGTGTGGAGCGGTGTATGACTAAACCGGAAAGACGAGGAGAGTCGAGCACAATTGACGGCGTGCAGTGTAGATAGCCGCATGGCATGGCATGGCGTTACGACGTGACGAGACGAGACGAGACGAGACGAGACGAGCTGCGAACAAGCCAGGTGTGTGTGTTACACATACACATGTACATAGATACTGCGTTTTTGCTTCCGCGAGCTGGCTTTCAGGCCGGCCGTGCACGCATGAGTTGGGCGTTGTCCAGGAATTTGTATATTAGCTACTTACAAGAGAGAGGAGGGGGATACAAGTAATACGTAATACCAACCATCTTCAAATCACCTTCCTTCCTTCCTTCCTTCCTTCCTTCCTTCCCCTTATCACAAGCGCTGCCTTATGCTAGCTGGCGCATGTTGCACAGCAGCGTAACATACACTATACATCCCAACATAGAAGGAGGAGAATGCAGGGTATGGTACAGTACAGTATAGTGCGATATA
Organism: Didymellaceae sp. YAFEF048; assembly: GCA_032595095.1. NCBI lineage: Eukaryota > Fungi > Ascomycota > Dothideomycetes > Pleosporales > Didymellaceae > Didymellaceae sp. YAFEF048. The sequence continues at coordinate 65,610 of JAVISA010000029.1, read as the reverse complement.
ACACAGTATCCTATGTAAGCTACTAACTGGCCTGCTTGTGTGCCTTTCTGCCTGCCTGTCTACCTGTCCACCTACCTGCCTGCCTGCACCTCCTCCCAGCCCGTTCAGTTCAAACGCCCACACGTATGCGACAACCTACTCCTTCCCTCCTTCCCTCCTTCACATGAAACGTGAAGGGAAGAGAAGAGAAGACAGAGAGGTGCAGGTCAGATACGAGTCTCTTTCTTTTCTATCATGCTGTACGGTTTTGACGGCGCTCTGCTAGGAGGTGAACTAAAGCGAAGGAGACGTGTCACTACGATGCAAATGCAAGGTATAGCGTACCTTGGTAAAGACTGGTAGGGCTTGTTTTCCTGTTTTGGCATTGGATGCAGGATGTAATGTGGCGGGGATGAGTCTAGACAAGACAGACAGACATATCAAGGTAGTATAAGCAGGTAGGCAGGCAGGCGATACTTGTACGCGAAGGGCTAGGGTTGTTATTGGAACCAAGTCTGTTGGATTGGAAGTCGTATCGTCGTGTCATATCACATGCTGTTACATCTCATCTCATCTCGTCTAACATCACCATCATCACATGCCATCCTACTTGGACACCCTCTGTTCCTTCCCCATCTCTTCTCTCTCCCTACCCCCCACATCCATCCATCCATCCTCAGACTCTCCATCGTCCCCACTATTCACCCGACTAAACAACAGCGACGTGGCTCGCAGGGAACAACCCCATACTCCCCGCATAAACCCCCCAGAACCATTCCCCGTTCACATCTGCCGCCTCCCTGATCTCTGCGACCTTGGGGAACGCCAGCTCGTCCCTGACACCTTCTTCGGGCCAGTACGCCCATCTTGCTTGGAGTCTGAGCCCGGAGCCGCCGTCGGGCGGGTAGCGCTGCGGGGTGCGCGAGGTCGGGGAGCGGGGCTGGTCGCGTTCAGCAGCAACGACTCCTTCTGCGTCTTTGAGCGCGGAGCCGCCGACTAGGTCGCGGACGACGATGCGCAGCTGGCCGCCGTCGCGGTCTTCGAACCCCACTATCACCATGCGGTGCCCGCGGAAGCACTTGCGCCAGCCGTTGACGCCGTTGTCTTTGGTGATACGACCGGACACGACGAGTTTGTGGTAGCACGCCATGCAGACGTCGTAGTCACCTGCGTTGCATTTGAGGCAGTGATAGCGGGTGTTGGAAGGCGGAATGGGGTAGCGGCAGATGTTGCAGAGGGTAGTGAATGTAAGGGGCCGGAAGGTGAAGTTGGCGATGGTGAAGAGGATGGGTCCGCGCATGAGGGAGGCGGTTTTGGGCGTGAGCGGGGCGGCGGTGGTGTCGTGGTCGTGGTCGGGTGGGGCGAGGGTGTCGGTCGTGTTGTGGGGTGTTGTAGGTGAGGGAGCTTCAGGACTGTCTGGTGAATCGGTTTGTGATTTATGTGCGACCGGGAGCAGCGGGTGCGTGCAGTGGCGGCCTTGGTTGACACAGTCGTTGCAGTAACCCCATTCGCCTTCGTTGCAGTAGTCACATTTCCAGTAGCAGGCGTTTGCGAACGCTTTGCAGATGTCACAGAAGACACCAGTTTCCTTCCGTTGCTCCGGGTTGTGCTCGCTCATGAGTGCATGTGGAGGGGTGGACGATTCAACAAGCTGTGCGAGCGGCCTTCGATACCGTTGCCCGGTGAGCACATGAGGATGCTCACTGTTGGGTGGATAGCCGCCTTGGGATGTGTGGCGCTCGTAGCGAAGCCAGGCTGCCCAGCCAAATCCAAACCAATGCTTGCAGCCTTTGCCGTAGCGGAAGCAGCGCAGACAAATGGTGTAATTGCCGCCCTCGCATCGCTGGCAGTTGTAATGCAACTCGTACTCGATATGATCCTTGCCGCATGACTGACACGACACGTGCGGCTCTGCATAGAGCGTAGACGCCGTAGAGGCTGAAGCCCGTCTTGAGCGAGCCTCGTTGGCGTTCGGATCGGTCGTTGAGCGTAGAAAAGGCGGCGGTGATATGAGCGGCGGAGTGCCTGTGAGGGAGCTACGAGATGGCCTCCCACCTGCAGGATCTGTGATACGACGCAGCGATGGGGCACGCACTGGCATATCCGTGGGCGTTCCGGAGGGAGAGGAGTGGAGGGGTGAGGCGACTGTTGCCAAAGTGCTGGTGGGGCTGTCAGTGGTAGGCACGTTGAAGCCAGCCGTCAGAGGTGACACTGGACTCGCAGCAGCCAGCCCGTCGTAGATGCTGCGTCGGAAATTTTGTCGTGCTTCGATATTGCCAGCTTGTTGATTATCAGATTGCCGACGTCTCGGCGCCTGCGCTCCGTCAGATGTCGAGGCCCTCTCATTCCCACTACTATTCTGCCTCGAAGACGAAACACCGAGAGGGGCTGGACGGTCGGCTCGTCGCGCAGATCTAGAGCTGCCCTGGCTTGAAGAACGCCTGTGATGTCGACTACCATCGTTCGCTGCATCAATCAGACCAGGACGTGAAATAGGCGGACCGTGTCTCGTTCCATTCTGCGGTGTCGATGTCCTGCTCTCTGAGCGTCCATGAGCCCTTCTCCGTGATGTGTCTTCATCACGCACGGGTGCGCTACGCAGCGGCTGAGGTAACGACGTCTGCGACGAGCTCAACAGTCCTTCTCTTGCCAGTCTGTCTCGCCTCTCACGTCTCTCTCGTTGCCGCTCTGCCTGCCTATCCGCTTGACGCCTGCGCACCGCTTCAGCGATTCTCTCGGTAATCTCTTCCTCTTGTGTAGTGCCAATGTCGTTCAGATCCACGCCCTCAGCGAGCAATTCCTCAAGGACATGTCTCACAAGATCCTCGTCCACGTCATCTGCGCCCAGATCTGATGCGCTGAGTAGCGACCGTAGACTGGCCTGGTGTTCAATGGTGCGGGGTGGTATGACAACCCTCGATGGTGAATTGTTGCGGCTTGTCGTCCGTCTGTCGTCACGGCTTCGTCTGGACTCCCTGCTTCCTTCCCGGCTCCTTTCGTGGCGCCTTCTGTCTCTTGGTGGCTCAAGATTGTTGCCACTCCCACTTGATATGCCCGCTTCTCTCAAACTGAGCTGCTGTACTTCCTCCAGAACCCTGCGTTCGTCTTCGTCTTCCGGTCCACCTCTTCGCCGCAGCTTGGGCAATACGTTGTCGCCTGGCCGGTACTTTTCCTTATCAGCCTTCTTCTCTTCATCTGTCTTGCCCCTCCCCGGGTTTGCCTTCAGGAAGATGTCGAGTAACGTGGTGACGGTCGCGTTCGGTTGGGTTGAACGCACCGACGCGCGACATGAGGGGCATGTATATGGGTGGATCGAGGTCGCAGTAGATGCCTGGAAAGAAAACCATTCTTTCAGGCAAGCGCCGCAGAAGGTGTGAAGACAGTCGAGTAGCGTAAGCGGTTGGTAGAGGAGATCGGTGCAGATCTGGGGATATTAGCAAGTCTACCCTAGCTTTTTCCAAATGAAGCACCGCGGAAAGAGCGAAGTCGACATTCGCAGCTCATTCCTTCTCTTTCAGCAGAATCCATCGCCCCTTCCCTCCGTTGTGACGTTCCCGCCCGTCGCAGCTCCCCCGCCTTCTCCGACTACCCCAACCTCGTAGAACAAACACCTACTTACCGAACACGTCAATTCCTTCTCCAGATCGCCCTGCACACCACTGCCGCGCTCGCCTTCTGCCATTGCGACGCGACTTCCGCAACAACTAGTTCAAGGGCACTGAGTGCCGGTTTCCCGACCGGCGGTGACGAGGTAGCAGCGCGTATGTAGTCAGCGACTCAAGCGCTTGGCGGCTTCAGCTGGGGCGGCGTCATGAGCTGCCAGCTCATCACCAGCGGGCATCCGGGCTTCCTCGCATTGCTCGCAGGCTTCGGTACGACGGCGCAAATGAGGTTCCAAGCTTGCAGCCTGTCGACGTGTGCTGCACGGTTACGTGAGGGGCACGTACCGGCGCTCGCGTCACGCGAGCTACCCTGTATGCAGGGAGCCGACTTCCACCTACCTTAACCTTCACCGTAACGTTGTCCGTGCATGACTAAGGGTATCACACTCAAAAGATTGGGCTTGTATTGCTGCTGCGAAAAGTCTTTCTTGGCGCTTTAGATGGAACCCAAGATTACTACGCCAGGATTGTGCCGCTGCTCCAACGATTTACGAGCAGCATTTTGAGAGACTTACATGGAGTATGACGATGTTTTCACCACACATGCGATCTGCTTGACAGGAGCGTTTTGAGAGAATCATCTACTCGTGTTTACATGTGTCTCTCATCAAGCCGGTGCTTTGTACTTTCTTGATTGCTCACCGCAATAATGGCTGTTCTCTCCTGGCCACTGCACGAAAGACGGGTTGCTCCATGTCCAGAGCAATGTAAAGACTTCACTTCAGTACGTGGTTACATGTGTGACTATACCAGTCGCTATGGTAGTGCTATGCACAAAAAAGCGCGAGTGGTGCATTTTTTATCGATCTGGTCGATAGCATCGACTTGCTTCGCGATGCTGTTGTTAGCTCCAGTCGTTGAAGCTTCACCAAGCAACAACCCCACAATACACATACAAGTCGACCTCACGAACTGCGCCTCCATGGCAGACACACCAGGAACCACATTATTAGGACCACTGATCCGCAAGTAGTCCTCGAGCAAAACTTGTAGCGGCCAGACTACCAAGACAAGATAATCAACATCAACACGGAATCAACTGGATCAGACCATAGACGACATATGTTCGAATATTCATACCTCCCAACACCTAATCCAAACTATACATACAGAACAGTAATTCCACGCAGCGGTAATCTATGCTGCAATACTAACAGGCTTGATGCCCACCTCCGTCAGCTTCGCCGCCTCGGGCTCCTCGATCTCAACCTCAACCGGATCCACCGTATCCGTCAGACCCATATACTTCAGACTAGCAGACCACCCCAGATCCTCGCCGAAATACGCCTGTAGCACCTCCTTGCCGTACTTGATTCCATTCTTCGGGTCGTATGTGAGACACTGTGTACCCACGGCGATGCCGATGACGGCGTCCCAAGAGGGAAGAGAGATCTGCCCGTGGCGCTCAGCCTCAGGAGTGCTGTCTGGGAGCTCGGAGTTGAGGATGGAGGAGTAGACATTGAGGGCCGCGGCTTGGCCCATTACTGTGGCGCTACCGGCGCGCTTGATGCCTGTCCATTGGATTACGTCGCCGACGGCGAAGTGAGATGTGTGGTTGGGAATGTTGTCCTTGAACATCAGTGTGTTGTCGACAAGGATCTCCTTGTCAGAATTGAGGCAAGAGTCGGGCAGGATGTGTGTGGTGGGTGAGCCCTTTCTTGTGGAGTCGATGACAAAGTCTGCTGTGAGTTTAGAGCCGTTTGCAAGGGTGACTTCAAATGTGCCGTTGGGAAGCTCCTCGATGTTGGCTCTGTTGCCGAGCACAACGTCAACGCCCTCCTCCTTCAGCATCGTTCCCACTCGGTCTTTCAGCTCGGAGGGCAGGGGCTCCGAGGACAAGACTTGGTCGCGCGAGTGGACGAGCGTCACACCGATCTTGGGGTAGTACTGCTTGATCTCACCAGCGAACTCGATTCCAACGGCGCCAGCACCGATGATAACCACCTTCCGCCCTTCATGCTTTGATTCGTCACCACCGGTGATCTTCTCAATGAACGCCTTTCCGTCTCTTAGATACTCTTCATAGCTACCAGACTTGGGCACCGCAGGCCAATGTCTCTTCAGCCCTGTAGCCACCACAAGATAGTCATAAGCCTGTTGCTGGGTCTTGCCGGAGCGGTCCGCCCACTCGGCTACCTTAGCTTCTGGGTTAATGTTCTTGACCGAGCCATGCTTGAACGTCAAGTTGTGCTGCTTCAGCTCGTTCAAATGCGAGAAACGCTTCCACATATGACTTGTGTATTTGGGCGCCACATGCGCGAGCGGAGCACCGACCGAGTGGACTGTTGATCACCCCTGTCAGTACTTGACAAACCAAAACCGCAGGACGATACAACGAGCTTTGTCGAAGGCCAGCCTCGGTTAGTGGGGCGATGAGGAAATTAATGAAATGACGCACAGTATCCGTCGCGCTCGTCGATGACAGTGACTTCAACCCCTCGCCTGCTCTTCGCGCCTTTGAAATCGGGGCCTGGATAGATGGGCTGTCTTGCTTTGCCGTTTGACAGCTCAAGAAGGTTGACGATGGCAGCGATGCCGCCGTATGCACAGCCAACAACAAGAATCCTGTGCGGTGTCGACGACAGCGACATGCCGCCGATTGCATCTGTGAGGTTGGGCATTCTCATAATGAAAACAATCTGATCTGATAAACAAAAATTGAGAAGTGAGAGTGTAGATGGAAAGGAGGAGAGATGCGAGCAGATGATCTGATAAGATCACGTCTGCCGGGAGCTCTCGGCGTTTTATCGCAGACCCAATACAATCTCACAGCCGCCTTGGCTCTGCACCGGTATCGGTCATAGGCTAATAGTTACTCGGACAGCGGAAACATGTCCAACAGATTTGCTGCTCCAGTGGCTCTCTGACGCGGCGTTGCGGCCAGTAGCGTTATCAGATCGCCGCAGAATTTTATCAGATGGTCCGCTAGCGCACTTGGCTTGTGAAGTCGCCCCACTGCCCACGAAGGCCTGAACAACTGTAACCGAGCCGCTGAGATGTTGTAACTCAGATCGGTATTATCGTATCGTCTGCGACTGCCATGTACGGGATACGAAGACGGAGCTTCGTTCCGCTTGTGCATATGCTGGCCTGATATATTGCTTCACGGCTTAGGCGTGCCTTTCGTGCTCGGTACGCTCGGAAGGGTAGGTAAAGAAAGGGTGAATGAGGGAGTAAAGGCCAGATATGGGCCGAGCGAGGCTGTGGTGTGGGCGAGTGAGTCACGAGAGACATCAACGCTGTGCAGGCTTGTCCGGTACATTGCATCTTTCTTACGTATAACGTAAAGACTGGCCTACGGGGTGAGGAGAGACGTCCTCCTCTGCCCTGTATATCAGAACAACCACGAGTTACGTTCAGCCTAGTGCGAAAGCTGTCCCATCTCAGACTACGCTCTCACTTACTTCCCCGGGTCACGAACCATGTAAGGGACTTTGAGACAAGTATTTGTTGTTGACTATGGTCCCAATATCAGGAAAAACCAAGACGAAAGCGATTAAGGTTTTCGACTTGATCAATAGCTAACGCGAGCACTATTACATCTTAATCCTTGCGAAACAACAACTTAAGTGGTTGAGCCACTATTGATAGACATCTACAAAGTATACTATCAATGGAATGATGTAGTTGAAGCCTCCCCTTGCAAACCTTCTGTTAGACGTAACCAACAATCTTATGTGGGAGACAATATTTACCAGCGAAGAGACCTTATGTTATGTCCGTGAGTTTACCGAGTGCTTACGAGTAGATGACTGGAGGTCAAATAAGGCTGGCGAAAGCAAAATGTCCGTAATGAGGACCTTGAGCTTGTTCTTGTCAGTTACGAGTCGCCATGCTGATCTGCTGGTAGACCTTCTTCTTGTCTTCAATCTCCCTCCGCACTCGAGCTCGCTCAGTCTTGATGATGTTCTCCAGACGCTCAATATCATCCACAAGCTCACGGTAGATCCGACCTTGCGTGCCATAGATAGGTATAACATCTTTCAGCAGATCCTGCTGATTCTCAAGCGTGTCCTCTGTCTGGTGAATGGATGCAAGACGACCTAGGATGCTTCGTGAGAGGACGTCCGACCACTTACGACGTGCTTCAATATTCTCCTCCGACATCGAGAGATCTTGCAGAGACGTCACCTCAGCCTCGTCAATGCCACGACACATGTCTGCCAGATCCGAGTCGAACTCTGATCCAGCCGGAATGACTTCTTCAGCAAGATCTGGAATTTTGTTTTCCCATCCGAGCAGAAAGCAGTAACGCAGCTTCACGCGGAACTCCTCTGCTGTCATCGTCGAGGCGAAGCACGGTTCCAAGCGAACGAAACACGTGAACATCTCCCAGTTGCGTTCCGTATGGCGACGCTCGCGGAGAGCAAAGCTCCCTAGTTCCCTGTTGAAGACGATACCGAGTGACTCTTCACCACCAACGAACTCGATGTGAACGAACGGATCCGCGCATGGCGGGCCATCAACGAATGCATATACAGGCTTGCCAGTGTGTGATGATGTGTCGTCTGGAGGGTGGTAGTGTCCGATCAGGAGAGCTACAGGTACAGCATAATTCCATCGGGGATGGTTCATCCTTTGGAAGGACAATTGATCAAGGCGAGGTAGCCGAGACACGCGCCCTGCGCCGAGCACGCTGCGGATCTCAGTGAGGGCCTTGACATTGTCAGCGAACGGTTCATCAGATGCCTGAATTGGTGGCGTCCACTCGTGTCTAGAATTCGAGCGTTCCATCCGTGCCGTCTTGCGTAACTTGAGCAGTGTAGCTTTGACGACTGTTGTTATGGTGGTAGGCTTCATCTTGGGGGAACTGGGGACGGATGTATATAGAGGAACAGAACCCTTCAGATAAGCTTTAAATAGCGAACAAGATATCCAAATCCCTGGTGAAAAGGTATTATAAGCAACGTCATCGCGAGCGAATGGTATGCAGGTCATTTTCACTGACATCGCTGCGAGGCTTCGATGGAATTCAAGAGCGGCGTCAATACCTCAATCGACCTCAAGAGGCTCAATGGTTACGCGACCCTACCCTTTGCTGGTGTTTCCGCTGGCGGCTCACATCTTCAAGGTTCTTGTACGATCGTACTATTCAGCACTGATCGGATCTTCCTCTAGTCCTTGTCAGAGCAGCGCTGCAGCGTGGTTAAGCATTTACCTTTGCGGATAAGCTGCCCTTTTCAAGATCAAACGATGACAACGCGCTTGATCTCTCACCCTCTCAAAAGCAGGTGAGTTGTCGATCCATAGTTGAATGGCATGGCGAGATTGCCTCATCAGTGGTAAGCTGGGGCGGTGATCGATCCCTTCACCGCAACAGGGAGACATTCAATTAGCGTAGTTCATAACAGCCCTGGGATCAGAGAGGCTTCATGTGAAGCTGCTCTCTCCTTTCGGTGCTGGCTTCGAGTCCATGCAGCACGGTCAACACGAAAAGTAGTGTCGATAGATCTGTAGCATATCCCTCCTCGTGATGCATATGGGATCGAATACCTTGACCAACATCAAGGGCCATACAAATTGACAGGACTCTCATTTTGTCCCTAAATTGGGGTAGTATCGAGACATGCAAGTCCACCCTGTCGATGTCTTGGCCACCACAGTCTAGCGAGTTGTACCATGGAGGTATGGGGTGCACCAATTATCACCATGTGTTTCCCTGTGAAGATTAGCGACCTCCCCAGATGTTTTGATGTCTCAGGACCCGGAGAAGACGGCAACGACAGGATTGTTATTCCATGCGAAATGTACCCACCTGCGTTCGGACGTGCTTCTTTTGAAGTCATCCTGGCATTCTTTCATCTCGGTAATTGTCGCGTGCTGTTGGTCACACGATTACCCCATTCCACGACGCGCCAACAGCACGGACAAAGACCGCGATTCGTAACAAAGGCATGCGCCTGTTGATAATGACTTTGTTATGATCACACCGGCATCGGACCTAGATCTTGGCACCTTCAGTGTGGAGCTACAACGACTCGTACCTCATAAGCACTGAGGCTCAAGTAGAAGATTTCTCGTAGAAACCTTGGTACGCCCGTGGCGCGGTCATTGAAGTGGGTCCGAGACATCTGCCGTTGAACTCTGCTGTCAACCCCATGGGCAGGAACAGGGCGCCACGATGCAAAGATCAAGATCCAAGCGCGATAGTGCATTCGTTCCTTGCTCAACTTGGCAGGCTACTAACCATGTATGACGTAGTCTCGGCATCGGCTTGCACTTGCACGAGCCATCCCCGCCTTTCGCTCATCAGTCTCTGAACATCACACGTCCAAATCGTATCGCGAGTGTTAGCCTCCGACTCTGCACTAGGGTACGGCGTCATTCACATTGCGCCGAACCGTCTTTCTTGTTTGCACCTGCACGCTTCCGTAGATTTGCCGGGCCCGTTTGCACACCTCACATGGCGGACTCGCAGGCCGAGCCGCTATTAAATGGAGGTGAAGCCCCGATGCCAAAACGCAGGTCGTTCAGGTGGTTCAAAAGACGATTTCCTATCATAATGTTATTCTTTGGCACTACTTCGTTGCTGTGTTGGGTATTTGGTACTACCGCACTCGGACGGCCCACAAGAGATACTCCTTCCAACGGCTCGGACGCAGAGTTACTCGTCAATTTACCCGGTTATGGATGCTTCCAAGGTACTCACGTTGTCGCCAACTTGCTGAAGACTGTGACATTCAGCAAGCCTGTCGAAGCGTGGCTTGGCGTTGACTTTTCGACCCAGCCTGTTGGTGAAGGCCGATTCAAGCCCGTGACTTGGCCAGCGCCCTTCGAAGGTGTCAAAGATGCCTCAGCCTACGGTCCAGCATGCTGGCAGAACGTATATGGGTCGATGCTGCAGTCAGAGGCCTGTCTCAACATGAACGTCTTCCGGCCTTCTGGAGTACCTATGGATCAGAAGCTACCAATTCTCGTCTTCCTTCATGGCGGATCGTTCGTCGGCGGGACTGGAAAGAGCTTTGACGGAGCAGCCTTCGTCGCTAAGAGTGCTCAGCCGCTGATGGTCATTACACCGCAGTATCGACTTGGTGCTCTTGGTAACATCCCGAGCAAGCTGATGCAAGAGGAGGATGGCTTGAACCTTGGACTTCGCGACCAACGCCAAATGCTGGAGTTTGTTCAGAAGTACGCGGAGTACTTTGGTGGTGACAAGAACCAAGTAACGCTCGGCGGTCTGAGCGCAGGTGGACACTCTGTTGGGGTTCACCTTTTCCACAACTACGGTGAGGATGCTGGCAAGCCGTTGTTCAGCAAAGCGATCTTGGCTTCTGGCTCTCCCACAGCACGCGCGTTCCCTGGAGTCGACTATCCATTGTATCAACGCCAGTTCGCAGATCTTATGGACTATCTCAACTGCCCAACAACACCTAATGAGGCCGCAATGAGATGCTTGCGAAACGCCGAAGCTGACGACATCCAATTCGTGTCGTCTTCATTGTACTCGGTATCGGAACACAACATTACCTGGCCTTGGCAACCCGTCTCACCTGGTCCGCTCATTGAGAAGCGAGGGTCCACCTCTGGTAAGGAAGGCACGTTCTTCAAGATCCCCACAATGATCTCCTCCGCCACCGATGACGGCAGCCCCTTCGCCCCACAAGACCTGCGCACAAATGCCGACTTCGTCGCCTTCTGGAAGAATCTCGCTCCGGGTTTGACATCTGAGGACCTCGAAGATCTGCAGCGCCTGTATCCCGACCCCGTGGCGTATGGCACACAGTCTCCCTTCCTACCAGTAGTGAGCAACTTTGTGAGCCAGCAGTTCCAGCGTATCAGTGCAGCTTACGGAGATTTCGCATACACGTGCCCAGTTTTCAATACCGCCGGCATCTTAGCAGCCGCCGGAGCGCCAGTATATAAAGCGCGCTTCAACACGCCCAACTATGCTCCGACATGGCAGGGCGTTCCTCACGCCAGCGATGCCAGCTACTTCAATGGCCAGGCAGGTACTCAGTATCCTGAGATCGCGGACATCTACAGTAGCTACTGGGCCAGTTTCGTTGTAAGCGGTAACCCGAACACCTACGCCGACTCTCGCGCAGCGGAGTGGGAGACGTACAACGGAACCTCAAGCGATGAGCTTGCCGTCAACCCACCGGATCAAGGTGGACCGCAAATGGAAGCGGAAGTGGCAGGCATTCGAGTTGAGCAATGTGCGTGGTGGATGGACGAGGCACGACAGGTTAGACTGAACAAGTAAATAAGCATATATAGCCAGCCAAAGGATGGACACATAACATGATCATAATCATCAAAGAGATTATTTATTCTCCGCAAGCTCCTTGTCCACCGCATCCGCCATATCCGCCAACGTGTCAAACTTCCACGTATACACCGGATCCTTTCGATTTCCCATAACTGCGCCTGGCCTGTAAATCCAGCTCGACTTCATCCCCATCTCCTTCGCCGGATGATGGTCATGAAACTGGCTCTGCGCCGTCTGCAGCACCTGATCTTTCTTGATCCCAAACTCCTCTTCCACATGACTAAGCATGTATTCGAAGTTCTTCAAGTCCGGCTTGTAGCTGCCGATATCTTGCGCCGTGTATACGGCATCAAACTTGAAGCCTTGCAAGGCGCTCGCGTTCCCGGCTTTGAAACTCTCATTGTCGACGTTTGATAGAACGACGAGTTTGTACGTAACGCTCAGCCTCTTGAGCGCCTCCACGGTGTCTGGGAATGCAGGCCAAGAACCCACGCTGGCGCCGAACTTGCTGCTCTCCTCCTCAGTAGGCTCAGAAAGACCGAGGCGAGTACATAACTGAGGGTGTGCTGCGCTAAGAACGCGCGAGTAGGGCCAGTCCGGGTGGTCCCGCTCGATTCTTGGTTCGATCTCGTGTAGAACCTCCAGGATATACTTTTGGTTTAGATCGGACTTGTTGCTCTTCTCTAGTAGCGGTTGCAGCGCAGTCAATGCACCGCGTTCCCAGTCGATGAGTGTGCCGTAGACGTCGAAGGACAGGAGTCTGAAGTCTGTGAGCCGGGACATGTTTTGGATGGTCCTGATGTAAGTGTTGTGATCGTGAAAGCACGATTATGACGTTTGAGAATGTCTCGTTGTACCTTGTTTACGAGAAGAGAAATCAACATTTATGTACTGTCCGTCGTCAAAACGTGGTGTTAACCAAGACTCCCTAGGCCCCGCTTTTGTGTACATGCAATGATGGTGCGGGGCATGAGCAGCGCGCCCTGCGAGATACATGCTTACACAACCATCAGTCGTGGAACCGAGACTGGCGGATTGAAAGTACTTGTATAGGAATTCCAGGAATACGATCCTTCCAATAGCTGATTACTCCGCGGTCCGTTTATCATGATGCGCAAGTACTAGTTTTGATGTGTAGCCATTGGTCGCCCCGTGCAGTTCATGTGTCGACAAGGAAAAGACCATAGATACTGCAGTCTTGGAACAATACATCCTGCCATATATCCAAGTCATCTAAGGCTCTAATGACATGACTCAATTCTGTCGATTCATAAGAAAATGAACCCTATCTAAGAGACCAGACCCTGCTCCTGTAAGTGCCTTGGGTTTACCTCATCATCTTGCATTGTGTATGGCAGGTCGCCAATCTTCTGCTCAAGGATCTGTTTCGTGAGCCGCCACAGGTTTAGGCCTAGGACAGGGCTCTTCGATTGATCTGACGGCTCCGTCACCTTCCGGTCTGGCACTATGTACGAACCCTGCACCTGATCTTTGACGATGTCAGGATGCGTCGCGGCAAACAGAGCTGGCCGACAGCCCTTCTTGACGGGGTCTTTCATCATTGGTCGGGCAGCAGCGACGCCGATCTTGCCAAGGGTCCCGTACGCCTCGATAGCCTGGTCTTGTTGATCTGTAACAACACCGCCTGGGTGAGTGGCGTTGATCCAGGGGAATCCGGTGTTGCCAGTGACCTGGCCAAATTGGCCAGCCTTGATGCGGAGTACCAGCTCATGGAAGAAGACGACCTGAGCGAGCTTCGTACGGTTGTACAATTGCATTGCGCCGATATCTTGGTTAATCTCCTCAATTGAAGCGAACTTGATATCGCTACTCGCTGGGCGGTGTAGATCGGAGGATTGGGCGACCAGGCGCGAGTCGGGTGTCTTCTGCAGGATTGGCAGGAGCGTGAGCATCAGGTGCGCCTGCGCAAAGTGGTTGACCTGCATATGCGTGTCCAAGCCATCCTCGCTCTCATTATATACACCAACACCAAGACCAGCGTTACAGATCAAGGCATCGAGCTTGTTCAGCTCCTTCGATAGCTCCCTCGCAACCTTATCCGTTTGTTTGAATGACTCCAGGTTGCACTGCCTCCAATCAACTCGGCTTGTGTCGCCCCAGTGCTTCAGGGCTTCTTGTGCTTCAGTAGCGTGTTGTTCGCTTTGTGAGAGGAGGTATATCTTCTGGGCGTTGTGTTGGAGGAGATGAGCAACGATGCCAAAGCCAATGCCGGCGGAACCGCCAGTGACGACGTAGACCTTAGCCTTGTCAGCAGGTACGATGCTGAATTTGAGTTATACAACCAACCTTTCCGCTAAGATCTGGAATCTCTGTATCCGGGTCGAAAGTGTTGCTGAAGAGGGCGTTCTTGATTGCGTCCATGCTGTTTGCTGATGTGCAGATGCGATATACGTAATTTAGCTAACAAAGAACAGTGTAGAGAAGCACAAAGTAATGGTATGCTGGGTCTGTGAGTGAGTCCCACCTCATGCCTTATACCTTCTACAGCCGCCCCAGGATACGTCAAGTATCGTGTCGTCATAATGAGATGCGTGTGGACATGGTAATGGAAGGGATTGGCGCAACACAGCTCCTAGTTACAATGGGAATCTCGCATGCCAACTTCTTAGATTCTTCTATGGGGTAATCATGTTGTGGGATCATTTGTCGGTGCATTCATGCACTTCTGAACATGGTCGGCGGTGGACGAGGACAGACCGAGGGATGTGGGGAAATGTTGCTAGGAAGCTGCGGCCCCACATTGCTCCTGCACCGAATCCGCACTGTCCTGAACTTCATCCAGATCACACACTATTGTCACACGAGCGGAGTACCATTAAGCAAGGTTTCGACTTTACGACATACCTCTCGTAATCGTAGAGGGATCTCGAGTTTGTGATCTTTGTAACAAGCTCCGCTCCTGCCTTCAGATCCGTCGAAAAGTAGCAGAACTCGATTGAGTTTTTATTCGCCATTGACATATACTAATCCTTGATCTATATCTCCAGTAAGCAAAAAGGCTTAGTACTCTTAGCAAAGTCAATGCGCTCCCCGGAACAGGTGTTTGCCGTGCCTGAGGTCTTGGGTTTGGTTACGGGTCAAGCCACGTTTGAAACGCCGAGCTCAAACCTTACTGAGACTTGAGACCCAAAACTCGAGACTCGAGACCTGACATTGCGTATGCAGTCCAGAAAGACAGAAGTATTAGTCAAAATTGATGCGTAGTACATCACAGATCCAGAGAGAAGATACGTTGTTGAGGTAGGCTGACACCCCGTTTAACTTTCTATTCAGCATCTTGAATATTTGCGCTTCCCCCTGTACGCTGCACCATTAAGCAACTCAATATGAAATCCATACACATTAACCATTCGTCCGTCCGTGCGAAGCAGTGATCCGTGATCCAGTCACAACGCCCTCACTTCTCCGCTAGCATCTTGATTCGATGCTTAGTTGTTGTTGTTGTTGTTGCCGCGAGCAGCGGAGTTGCCACCTGCAGCAGCGTTACCGTTTCCAGCACGTCCATTTCCAGCCTGCTGACCGTCTGTACAAGTTAGCTATGCATTGTTGCTATTGAGAGAACATGAGAGACTTACTGTTTCCCTGGGTAGCCTGAGTGTTGCCAGCACCGGTCTGTCCGTTGGCACCAGTCTGTCCGTTGGTACCAGTCTGTCCGTTGGCACCAGTCTGTCCGTTGGTACCAGTCTGTCCGTTGGCACCAGTCTGTCCATTGGCACCAGTCTGTCCAGTGGCACCAGTCTGAGCACTAGCACCGGTCTGAGCGTTACCGGCACCAGTCTGTCCGTTAGCACCGGTCTGTCCAGTAGCACCGGTTTGGGCACCGGCACCAGTCTGAGCACCAGTGCCAGTCTGAGCGCCTGTTCCGGTCTGAGCACCTGTGCCAGTTTGAGCGCCAGTACCAGTCTGAGCACCAGTCTGAGCGTTTCCGTTCTGAGCATTTCCGTTCTGACCGGCCGCACCAGTCTGAGTCTGCTGTCCGTTGGTGTTACCTGTCTGCTGACCAGCTGCACCAGTAGCGGCACCGGCCTGAGGAGCAGGATTGCCGGCCTGCGCAGCTGCTTGCGCGGCGGGGATGCCGTTGGCCTGGAGGTCAAGCTGGCCATTGCCAGTGCCCTGCTGCAAAGCCTGAGCGGCCGCGAAAGCTGCCTGAGGTGTTCCTGCAGCCTGTCCGGGCTGAGTGGGTCCATTGCTCTGGACACCTCCAGCCACACCGGTCTGGTCACAGACTTGAGGGCGGACGGCCTGGGAGCTGGAGCCGGTCGAGGCCATGTAAGCATCGATGTTGGGAAGAACGTTGGTGCAACGGTTCTGGTTGATCAAATCGATGTTGTTGGCCGCAGCCTTGCCCTGAACGGACATGAGCTGGAGCTTGTCGACGACATCCTGGAAAGCTCCTCCGGTCGCGAGAGTGGAGTTGGCAGCTTGGACGTTGGGCTGGTTGCCATTGGCAGCGTCAATAATGGCCTTGTGGTTGAGCTCATCAACTTCGGCGTTGTAGGCTACAAGAGCAGCCTGCTTGAAGGCGGCGTTGTTCTGAATGCTGTTGCCAGTGTTGAGGAAGTTGGAGACCATGGAGGTGTCGGCCATCCAGTTAGAAACTGCGGTGGCAAGATCACCAGCGGTGGGAGTCTGGCCATTGGTTCCGACAGCACCAGCACCAAGGCCCGTGTTCACGTTCTGGGTTCCTTGCTGCTGTTGCTGCTGGTTTGCTCCACCCTGCTGCTGGTTGGCACCTCCTTGCTGCTGGTTGGCTCCGCCCTGCTGTTGGTTGCCAGCATTACCATTACGGTTGCCTTGCTGGGCAAAAGGAGCAGCGAGAGCTGCAGAGGAGAGAAGAGAGGCGACGAGGATGTACTTCATGGTGGATATATGCTGTATGTCGGATCAACCGAGTTGGATATTAAGTGCTTGAATAAGGGGTATTGAACGAATTGAAGGAAGTTGGAAGATGCTGAATAGAAGTTATTAGCCTGTTAATGAATGAGGAACCTGTCCGATGATGAGAGTATGGGTGCAAGTGGTTGAGGTATTTGTACTTGCTGAACATTGGATCGCACGCCGCTGCCAAACGCATGACACCCCGTATTTTCGTATTCTGTGTCAGGCTGGGCAGCTACCTGGCACGGAGCCGTTTGTGATGACTTGGCAACCTTCTTTACGGCAGTGTGCTGCTTGAGGTGACATTCTGCTAGTGTACCAGGCGATGCACCAGATGACCTTCAAGGCCCGAAAACCTGACTAGGAAAGGATACTGAGGCTGATGACCAGACACAAAGACGAAGTCTCGCTGGGTCTACCTTGCCGAAAAAGCAGGGTGCAGTTGCCGAACCTGTTTTGTCTTCCGACGTCGTTGTTTTGGTGGCGTCTGAGGATCAGTTTCGCGGGTCTTGGCACGCGAAAGCTTGCCGGAGATCATGAACTCTTGTGTGAAATCTTGGCTGTGGTAAGTGGTCAATGCATTGCTTAATCGTCAATGCGCTGTGTAAAACGGATGTTGAGATGTTCGATATTCTTTCTGTGGTTTGATGGCGTCTAACGCTGCACAATGCGCAGTGTTGGTCAAACGTTGTCGTTAGAGCCGCGATCATGACAGCCACGGGGAACTTGGAACTCGTTTCGAAGGCCTCCAGATCGTACCTCCATCGCTCCAATTGCTCTATTGGAGGTCTGACTGTAACGGCAAGAGCAGTGTGGCTTCACAATTCTGATTACAACAGGGGAGTCCCCACGGATGGAATGCACTCTACGTGTGCTGTTGCGCATTATCTAACGTCGCAGATAATGCTCAAAACATCAGCTCGCTATCGACAACAAGTCGTTATTGCCGAATGAGGCATGGTCGCCTAGGAAGATCCTTTGTTTTAGCCTTAAGCACAAGGCATTGCGGGTCAAAACAAGGGAAACTACGCTTACACTGCTGGTTAATAGTTCGCACACCGTGCGCAAACACCATCTTGTTGCTTCTATCTCGACGTAGAGCTACCTGAGGGTCCTGCTGGCGTGGGTGGGCTAGTTGCAATGAGCCACCTACCCTCATTGTATATTGGGCTCTGACATCTCCGACATAGGCCCTTCAACCCCCTCTGCTCGCTGCTCGGGCCAGTCGCTCCATTCGGAACCGCTCTGTGCAGGGTCCATTTGAGTTTCGATCTTACGGATAACCCGCGCCGGGTTACCTGCCACAACGGTGAAATCGGGGACACTTTTGGTCACAACACTTCCAGCGCCTACAACAGACCCTCTTCCTATCGTGATACCGGGAAGGATCACAGCATTTCCTCCGATCCAACAATCTTGCCCAACATGAATCTCTTTCCCAAGTTCTGGGCCCCGTGTGCCTTGACGAATGACTGGGTCCAGTGGATGCGTACCAGAATAGAACGATACGTTTGGTCCAACAAGTGTACGGTCGCCGATTGTGGTTAAACAAGTGTCCAGAAAAACGGAGTTGAAGTTTATGAAGACATTCTTGCCGAGACGAACATTGTAGCCATAATCCATAGCTAATGGAGGCTCGACCCAAGGATCGTCTTCAAACAAGGCATCATCCTCCTCTGGCGTTGCCGCTGGCGGAGGAAGCGGGGTCTTGTCTTGGATGATACTGTTATAAGCATCAGGAAGACTACTCCCTCTCGTGACGGTGCTCCATAACTTACTCTCTGAACAACTCAGTCAGCTTTCGTCGTGAGACTTCACCTGCGTTCGCGTAGCGTGCGCAGGCATGTTTACAACGAGCTCGCTCTGCGATAAGTTCTGGAGTGAACGCAGTGTAGAGCTCTCCGCGAGCCATGCGCTGCTTGTTCTGCAACGGGTCCATTACGGTGTGACTTCACTGTGTTGGACAATGTCTCAAGTCGGTAGTGTGGGGGCTGACATGTTGTTTTGTACTCAGGCAACACGTGGACTGAGACAGAGCCCCGCGACAAACGAATACACCTCAACCAATTCATCAGGTAGGGCACCCGCGGCTAGAGAATGATTACGTAAGGCTACATATCCATGCTAACCTCTGTACCGCTTAGCGCAAGATCATCCGCGTCCGCAAACGCGTGTGAACAATGGCAGAGAGCTTTCATGTTCTTGATATTGTTTCGTTCCACCTGCATAAAGCGACGCTCTACCGAGCGCTCTTCTGTATCTTGATCTGACTATGCAGTAGTCTTTTGCAACCTCTCTCTCAGCAGCGCCCTCCTCGATTAACGCGAACATGGCCTCGAACGGATCCGTCACTTCGTCACACGACAACATCTCGTTCCCTGTGAACCGCCCCGTGCAACAGGGACAATGGACTGCCGGACTTGATGCTAGTGTGCGCGCACAAGAAGCTTCAAGCGTGCAAACCAGGCCAGCAAACTACGTACCTCCAGAGTTCTTTCCCAACGGAAAGCGCTCGTTGGCTGGTATTGGGCTGCGAGCCTTCTTCTTGGGCAACGCTGCCGTGATAGGCTTCTTCGTCGCCATACAATTCGCATACTATGGCAATCATCTTTGGCGACCCTTCCTCTTTCTCGGCACACTCTCAGTTTTCCACTTCTTAGAGTTCTATACCACAGCTGCGTACAATACACCTGATGCGAAGATAGGCTCGTTCCTCCTTACGAACGGAGCACAATACCGTATCGCGCACTCAGTAGCCTTCGTTGAGACTATCGTCACTTCCTCCTTTTTCCCTGGCTGGCAATCGAGAGTACACCCGTGGTTGGCTATACTGGCTGGCATAGTCATGGTTCTGGTAGGGCAGGTGGTGAGGAGCACGGCCATGGCTCAGGCAGGGACGAACTTCAACCATCAGGTCCAATCTAAGAAGAATGATGGCCACGAGCTTGTAACTCGTGGCTTGTATGCGCACTTCCGCCACCCATCCTACTTTGGCTTCTTCTGGTGGGGTATCGGCACTCAGGTTATGATTGGAAATGCATTTTGCACACTGGCCTATGCTGGAGTCCTATGGTTCTTCTTCATGAAGAGAATCACTCGTGAGTATCCGCCCGGCTACCTCTCTCCAAGAAAGTCTACTGACAGATATCAGACGAAGAGAAGCATCTCATCCAATTCTTTGGCAAAGACTACCAGATATACCGAGCTAACACGCGTGTGTGGATACCCTTCATATAAAACTAAGCTATATACTGAAAATATGAATCGAGTTGACGGGATTGACGTTGTTCATGCATGTCATATCACCAGTGAGCACAAATGGCTGCGTCAAGTAGGTTTGAATGGGTGTCTTCCCGCCCACTCACAGCTTCACTCGACCCAACATATTGAACTAGGCACTACGTAATTTTTTTCTCGCCTACGCAAACCGCAGCGACAAGACGGAGTGCGATTTCTTCTGGCCCGCTTTCCGCCGAGCGAAGCTGTCAAACGTCAGGAAAGCGCTTGCCTTTGGTTTAACTTTCGTACTTCCGCGGCTGGGGAGTTGTCTACGACAGCGACTGGAGCGTTTGACAAAAATTCTCTGCATGATCCTCCGCCTGGTGATCCTCCGCCTGGTGATCCTCCGCCTGGTGATCCTCCACCAACAGGCAGTCCTCTATGCATGTGCAGTCCTCTATGCATGTGCAGTCCTCTATGCATGTGCAGTCCTCTATGCATGTGCAGTCCTCTATGCATGTGCAGT
>JAVISA010000029.1:0-45016 GCA_032595095.1 Didymellaceae sp. YAFEF048 | reverse complement strand
CCTCTATGTATGGGCAGTCCTTCACCTGATGGTAAAGCTTCTCTTGCGATCGACCCTTTTAGTGCCACTATACGTGGACTCTGCAAGGCATCCATTACGTTTGATGGCTTTGGCAACATTGCTCTCGATCAAGGGGCTTCATTTGGCTGAAGGCCTCCTAGTTATGCTTGATTATCGCAAAAGAGGAAATAAACATTGGTAGAAACCAAATTAAGTCCAAAGGCGGTGATGATGACCAGCCCGAGCACGACGATGTGGAGGCTCTGACAGACAGAATGGACCTGATCTGGTCTGCTCAGCTCCGAATCTGTATGAAAGCACATGTCTGATGATCCGCTTGCTGGTTGCGCAGTCTGGTTGCTAGTTGCAGATTGTCGGTTGTCTGGCTTCTTTTTCTGGGCAGGCTTCTGCCCTCCACTGTTTATCTTTTCAGTGTTGATTTGATAGGGAAGCATAGTCCAGTATAGGTAAAGTCTCCATCAGTACACCCTCAAGACTCATGTATTATAAGAGGCCCACTCGATGATCCTATTTCTGGCTCATTATCATGGGATTCTAAGCAGCCGGCCCACTTCTTGGCAATCCGAGGTCCCTGATGATTGAATCTCTTTTTCTTTCGGCCTTTGTAAGTCATTTGATTTTAGTCAGTCTAGTTCCAGCAGATTGCTACATCATTACGTCGTTACGTCGTTCTAAAGCGATAATTATTCTCAGTATTCAGTACTCAGCCTCCCTCTCTTCACGATCCTTGAGTTCATCGTTGTATAACTTTCAGCGTCTACCATATTTCATTCACAGCTTTTCTTCTTCCTTTGGATGACCTTGCCAGCTCGCCCTCGATGTCTTGCTACTTGTCGCGCCTCCTGCTCAGTGGTAAGCTATCCGATGCATCGTTGATGTACTTATAGAATACTATAGCGTCCGAGAGCCTTCTGCGCATGGTGTCCAAACTGGTTCGGGGTGCGTTGCCGTCGTGGATGCTGGCGATGGAGTTCGGATCGTCATCTCAGTGAATCCAGATCGTGGCGTTACTTCCTATCAAGTTCTACTGCATGTTGAAATGCTTCGCTGTCTGTGACATTGACCGTGCAATTACCCTACTCTGATAACAAGTATGCAACGCACCACTTCCGGTCTTGCAGTACATCTTGTGCCTTGCGGGTCATTGCAGCGAGGAGCTTAAGTAATGGAGCTCACCAATGTCTCTGTTACCCTGAACCCTTTTCTGTTCGGTGCAGTCGCCATGTAGAGCCATCTTGACCAGACATATTGCTGCGTTAAGAGTGTCACCCTTCTTCAAGATAAAAACCGAATTTTGCCAAACACTTTGACAACAGCAGAAGTGGCATTGTCCCTTTTCTTTCTTCACTTTGTCACGTCATCTGCAACAGCAGCAGACAATCTAGGACCCGGGTTAGAACTCAGTCCTTGCCTTCAGGGAAGCGTTTGTTCACAATGTCTGCTGTTCGGAAAACAAATTTTTCTACCATGTACAACGTCTAGCAGAAAAGTGGATTGGCACAGAATTAGTGTTATTTTCCACACAAGAAGTGGTTGTTGCAGTATCGCCTAGAGTGTCGCACTTACAAACTGAGAGGGGGGAGGTGCTCATATTCTTGAAGTAAGTGCACGTACAGCATTGCTTGTTGAGCGAAAGACTTAGAAAAACACACTCGTGGCCAGAGACAAGGAAACGCTTGAAGGGTAATTTTGGTAGCATGGAGCCTAAGACCTGCTTCGTTGTCACTACTATTGAGAGTAGCAAGAGTGAAATAGAAACGTGTGGAGCCAGATTGTAAGAAGGGTTCAACATAAAGACAAACCCTTAGTTTGATTGACGCATCTGTCCCCTGGCTTCGATTACGCACCGAGAGCGTAGATGTCTTGTCGATGTGGATCCTGAAGCGATCATCCACCCCGACAGTCCTAGTGGTTGTACCCCGAAGCCGCAACGATTCACTATATCGAAGCATACGGTTGACTTGACGTAGTCCTCCACTCTTGCCCATATCTCGTCATGATCTCTCAAGATTCATGAACTATGAGTGGTCGATTACATCATTGGAACAAGACGATATCGATTAAGAAGCGGTCGACCAGGCTGCGTCCGCCGATTCGGAAGGTCGATGTCAAGAGTTTGTTTTGTTCGGGGGAGCCCTATAATTGAGTCTACAGGCAAGCCGGCTGTTTATACTATGTCAACATCATCACTGACGTTCACTTGCACTGTGAAGTGATTTCACAGATATAGACTTGGAACAGAAATATCATGCGGAATTAGGAATATCTTTCTTTGTATAAACCGACGACATAAACCGACGACCACATATACTCTCTGAGCAAGCTCAACACACCTCTCCTGATCCTAATGCTACAAACGGTCACGGAAAGCAGGCAAAATCGAGCAAGCCACCGTGAGTCCGCTATAACGCTCACAGTGTTACTCTTTCCATGTTGTTCTATCGGACAGACTGCGCAAAGCAGTGAGGATCGAGAGCTTGGTTGTGCATGTTACTGATGAATATCGCAACCACCCGCTATACAAGCTATGCAACTGCCAGCATTGTGGACGTGTTAAGGCCAATGCCTGATATACTATAAGCTTATCGGCATAGTGCTGACCCTGCATTACACCGTATGCACCAATTGTTAAAGTATTCTTACAACATATATATCTTCAATCGTACATGGCTCACACCAATGCCTTACGGCGCTTTCGTCCGCAGCTGCACACCATGCCACTGTGCGATTTCCTCCTTCAACACTTGGTTGACTAGCTTATGCTGCTTGATAACCGTCAAGCCTTTGAACTTGGGTGACTCGATCTCGATTGCGTACATGGAGCCGCAGCCACCGCTGATGTCTTGGACCTGAAAGCCGGGTCAGCGTGGCGTTCACACAACAGGTCTTGCGTAGCGTAGACAGCTACAGTCGCGGGGTTCCATCGTTCCATTGTGGCATCATCGGTTTGCCTTTATTGACCGTTCTGCGCCAGCGCTGCTTGAGCAGCAACTCACTGGTCGCGTTGCGCTTTGTGATAGATGACGTGCGTCTCAACAATTTCGCCTTCACCGTTCGCCAGCGCTATTCAGGCCGCCTCCCAAGGAATTTTGTCCACGCACCTCGAGTTTTGTGGGTTCCAGCTCTCCGCGGATCTTGTTGAAGATGTGTAGCTCGGCTTCATTCAGGAAGTCCGGTGGTTCTGGAGCACCGCTCGCTTGCGCGCTGTAAGACCGCGCTGGCGCATGTGTAGCCCGGAACGTCAGCGAGGCGGTTGGGTGTATGCAAGAAGGTCTGAATGCTGCGGGGGTCGATATTGGGCGCGCGCCGGCGCGCATTGAGGTCTGGGGTTGCGCGCATGCAGATGCTATGCGGCGAATGAAGAGTGCTCTGGAGGGCGCCATGATGTGCTGTATGGGTATCAGAGAGTAATGTGCGGGGTGCATGTTGCAGCAATTGTTTCGTCTGATCTTACAAGAACGCACGCGACTGTTTACGTGAGACTGGGACTGACGTGAATAGCAAACGCGAAACTTCGTCATAGCTTCACCACCTCCGGGAGACACTAGCGCCCAATCACGTGGCCGTGATTATCCAATGTGTCCATCCATCTCCGAGCCATCTTCAAGACATCACCGACAAATGCTCGCAGACGTCAGAGGTTGTTAGAGTCACTGAGCAACTTCACGATCTCAACAAAAAGTGCAATCCAGACATCGCACCACCACCGGCTCAGCTCGCCGTATTGGTGTGAATGCATGCATTTCTAGGGTGCAAAAGGTCTACGGATTGAGCGGTGGACGCATCGCCTGCTGCCGCATCTGTACGACGTTTCTTCCAGTGTCCGGGTGTACCAAGGTGTCACCAATTCTAGATCTCCGGTGTCGGATCCGCCGATTTGGACCCTGATAACGATTTCCAATAATCAACATGACCAAACGAAGGAATCGTTCGTCCCAGCGATGAATGCAACAAGCCGACGTACCTACCACAACGCCTGTTTGCAGTAAATGTGAATTTGTATGGGTTTCGTTATCCAGAATTTTCCCCGCTCGAACATCAATGGCGGGGTGCACGCGGCTTTCCCGTTCCCACGAACCACCTCAGCCCATGGGCTCATCTCACCACATATCGCGTCTCGGATCGACAGCCCAATGGACCCCTCTTTTCCAAGACGGCAAGCCGAGACCGTGATCAACACTGTGGCCAGGGTCTGTTTTCACATGTGAACCACACCATGGCATCCCCAGGGTTCAAGACCATGCATGGCAGCAGGGTCTTCTCCGCAGGCATCTTAGCGCCACGGAGGATTGGGAGAGCCGCAAAGATTTGCCTTGGATGACGAATCCAAGGGATTCGCCTTGTGAAGGAACCAGTGCTACGTTTTCAGTGACTCTGATGTGCGAAGAGGCGTGAGGATCCGTCGTAATGTTGCAGAATGTGACGTAGAGTCGTACGTTTTGCACAGTCTGACAGTTGCCCAACAAGGCGATCATCTGCCAGGCTGACCCATAACCGTTGACAGATTGTTCCACAGGATAATGATACGCGAAGAAATTGGCGTACTGCCAGTGCTGCGGAGGCGATGATGCAGCCTCACATCTGTGGGGCTGAGAGCTCTCATCTCCGTTGTGGTGGCGGTTCTCTTGTTGCCATGCCATTGGCATGAAGGCCAGGGGAATCCAGCAAATAGCGAGGGTTGGCAGCCACTGAATCCTGCCGAAAAATTGAACGGCCTTCACGACTGTAAGGACTGCCGCATTGCGTCAAGCGGCCTACGCCATATCGCGTTTTCGGGGCGGTGACTTGACGCACTGAGACCCTGCTTATGCGTGCAGATGGCGGATCACTATTCGCAAGTCGTGCCTTTTCAAGCGACGTCATGTTCGAGGTTGGCCTTTAGTGCTACTGGCTACGAACGACATACTGCGTTCATTGCGCTGAATCTACTGTCATAGTCAATCGTCAATACGAAGAGGTTGAGACAAGAATCCATAACGTACGTAACAAGCATGGCTTCCATTATACGCCCAAACAAATCTCGAGTATTGACTCCACTACCTCCTGTATCATGCTTCCTTGGAGTAGTCTCACGAGCCCTACTGAGAGGTTGCTGGCGCCACCAGTTGTCATGATCCACAACACCACGCAAACGAACTTCCCGCGCCTAACGCTCACCACCACAGATTCTCACACAATCTCACCATCTCATCCAATCAACAACCCCGGACTTCGCCTTTTTGTTACGAGCAACTAGCGTCTCACTCCCGTCGACTGGCCTCCAGACTACGAAAGCCGCTCCCTCTACTGTCTAGACCGACCATTGCGGCTTATGCAGGGCCCACACAATCTCCATGGGGGACGGATGCCTTGCATAGACCAGACGAGGCCAGCGGCTCCTGAGCGTCAATGACCAGCGAGGTGTGCACCTGGTATACGAGTCGCGACGACCCACCCTCAACAAGCTATAGTAGTGACCGAAGACCAGCCGCGAGGCTGGACTACACCCCTAAAACATAGCAGCCGTGCTATTATGCATATAGGTGGAGATGGGGTACGGGAATGATGGATTGGGATAGTCCACTCCGGAGAAGGATGGGTATCCAATCTTCAAATTTCGCATGTTGGGGATTGGATTCGGACGGTCTGAAGCCAACGCCAAGCCACTGACGTTCAGTGTCGACTACGGTAGGAACTTATCATGATATACATCCGAAGGCTGGAGAACAGACTGTCGATCTCCTGGACCTTCCTCCGGACGACTAGACAAGAGAAGCCGTTGTTTGACTGATCAAAATTCCCATGGGACAATATCGACTTAGTGTCAGAGTAAACCCTGATGTGCCGTCTTGGAAGACCCTGAACTGCGACCATCCGCTCAGGGTCTCGTGTTTCGGTATGTCGCCGCTAACAGCACGTCCGGCGTGAAGCACTGCTCGTGTGACTTCAAACTCCATGAAGTCGTTCAATAAACTCACCTCCGCATCTCGCCCCCAGACCGCATATATGCGCCGCTGGTTGCGTGCATGCCATATGCACAGCAGCATCACATCCCTCCCCCACCCCGTCGTTTCAGTCACATCATCATGTTCGCCAGGGTGTCGAGTAGCCAACCAAACCCCCATGGAGTCCGCACCATCTAACGGCCCGCATCATTGCCCCACCTCTTTCTGAGATTCAAAGTCTCAACACGTCCCAAAGCAGACTGTGGCTGTCAAGGGGAGGGCAGACCCTGAAAGCCACGGAGGCGCTTGTCATGCGCGGCAGCAACTTCTGTCCTGAGTGGTGTGGGTGACTCGTGTTGCGCAATCAGCGTTTTGTTTGTTGGGACATTGCCACTCCGCAACAGGCGCCAGCCACGGCATCCCACAAGACCGAACATCCGAGTTGATATCGTCCGTCCGGCTTCTTACAGATTTCCCGGAGGCGATGGTGACATCGCTGCTTTGATGTGGAACTCGCATGCGTCCATGAAGACGATTTGCAATGTGCAGGGTGAGATGCTGCAAGAGATGTGGTTGCCGCTGGTGGGGCCATTTGTGCTAAGAAAAGCAGGCGCGTGCGCACAGCCGAAAGCACTATCTGCCATGTTGGCTACAAGTGTGCAAGTGCCACCTGTTCATCCGGTCTAGCGTCGCGAGCCTATGGATAAGGGTCCGAGTTGAGACGCGGGTTCTGTCTGTCATCAAACTTACAAAATGATTTATTGTTGTTGAAGCAACGAGGCTGAATAGTCTACCAGGCGCTAATGTGAGACTTTGACTGTTTGCTACACGAATCGTTGATGCTATCAGAATGTCACTGGCAAGCATTCTCAGTGGCCGAGAACCGCAAGGGAGCCATGCTTGTTGAACATCAGGATCTTCCCGAACCGACGACATGCGCAGAGGATGCGCAGATATGCGCCGATGTACGTGGTTACGCTGCTTTTCGGAGATTAGACGGCGGTAACACAGTTGACGAGCATGCAACGGTGGTACAAGGATTTCTACCTATCACATGTTCAAGACGGCTCAATCTGATAAGGTGAGGCAGAACGTAGTGCTGTGTGAGCTGTCATCAGAACCTCGCGTGACAAGCAGTGACTAGCGAGATCACTCGTGAAGACACTGGGGAGATGTGGGGTGCATAGTTATGCCCACTGTATGCAGTCTCCACGTATCTGTATATCTTGACCTACGACCGAGCATGTTATCCTATCTATTGGTTGATAAAACCTATGTGCCGATGGAGGTCTTGACCGCGTACCAATGCCGAGCCTGTACGATATCGGTCCGTTCCCGACCTGCCGCTTGGGTGCTATCAAGCATGAACATGCAAGCACCCCTCATCCTTTCCGTCTTACCTCACCTCATCTATCTAAGCGCTTGATACGAGGCAACTAGTAGAGCTTTATCACCACACCGTTCACGCATCTAACCTCCTCATCTGTAATCAAAAGTCGGGGTAGGACTCGCCAAGTGGAGTTATGGTGTTTTGTTGAGGTGGAGATGCATGAAACTCGTGCGGAGAAGATGTGACGCCTCGTGAGCGGTAAGAACATCTGCAGCGAACGGTCTCACTGGTCGAAGCGATCCACCTAGTCCTGTCGTGCAAGTAGAGACCATTCAGTGCATGTCTTGCAGCGATCACGCAAAGTTCTTGTCATTTTATGTCAAACCCACATCAAGTTTTACTGGGTCATATCGCCGTTGAATCTGGGAAAGAGCATAGCCTACTGATAGAGTTCGACTTCGCTTCCAGTATACATAGTTCTTCGTTGCTTTTGATGGTGGTTCGGTTGTGCGTAATTGGGTGCTTATCGTCTGACTACTCTCAAGTTTTACGGACGGCTTTCAGTGGACCGGCCCATGTCACCACCTACACCGTTCAGCGTCTGATGATAGTGTTCGTGTCCTGCGACAAGGCCGCCTCTTGGCTTGAGAAGCAGAAGGGCAGCATCGCACGTTGTTTGTTGACGCAAGAGTCCCAATAGCTACGATTGGCTGTGTGAGCGTGATCCCCGGCGACGAGGCTAATTGTGGAGCCGAACAAGGGCAGCAGTCGTGGAAGGAAAGATCGTGGTTCCGTATGTACCACACAGCAGTGCATTGTCTCAATTTGGAGACTGTATCTCAATCCACGGATGAAGACTTTCAACACAGAATTGCGTATTCCGTGGATTTACTGCAGTGCATTGTCGAGGCACTCCAAATAGTATATTTGGAAAGGGTGCCGAATCTTACGGCCCGAATGAACGTGGTTGGGCGGCCAAATTGATACTCGAAAAATATACTGGCGCCAACGTTCGGCTGCTGCTACCGCTCGACTGCATACATAGTACGTACCACTTCTTCCACGTCCGAAGTATGAGCTGAATCAACGCGTGTCGTGTGGGCAGATCTATCCATAGGATTCTTTATTTGTCGGATCTGATGCGGAATCTAACTGGTTAGAGACAAAGCGCACAGAACAATACCTACGATCGGTTATTACGAGCGCAACATCGATGCTTGTCTGTTGCGACACAATCTACACCGGCTTCAACGGATGTGCTATCGACGACTTTTCTCGACGTGCATCGGAATTAACTTCGGCTTCTGTAGCTGTGAGTCGCAGAGACTCATTGCCGGCATCGTGAAAGTCAGTGTTCGCATCGCATTCGCTGGAATGTTTGCCAGAAGATCCGCTCCTGGTTAGCTTAGTCAAAGGGACAGGCTTTACCAGTAATGGGCGGTGTGGGACATCGATCGCAAGGACGTAACATCCAGGCATCCTTCCAACTTTGAAGCTATGATACTGTCTGTGCGACTCAGCGTAATTGGCAGCCTGCGCACATACCCATTGTTTGAAGCTTCGCGAACTGACACCTCACTCCTGTGACATCATATATCGTGAAGACCAAAATAAGTTCCTTGCACCCCCACATGGGTCAAAGGGAATCACTTCCATGTGGAGAGAACACAAGCATGGACCACCCAAGCAACGTGGCCTGACGTCCTCCCTCAGAACTATATCCAGACCCAAGAAAGCCTCC
Organism: Didymellaceae sp. YAFEF048; assembly: GCA_032595095.1. Classification (NCBI taxonomy): domain Eukaryota; kingdom Fungi; phylum Ascomycota; class Dothideomycetes; order Pleosporales; family Didymellaceae; species Didymellaceae sp. YAFEF048. The sequence continues at coordinate 36,000 of JAVISA010000029.1, read as the reverse complement.
TTCCAAGTCTCGTATTTTCCCGTGAGCGTTGCTGCTTGTGTTTTGTACTGGAGCACATCGAACGTGAGAATGGCCTGAGGCGGTACGCGCTGGAGCGAGCAAAACTGGGACACGAAACCAGGCTGTGATACCACTTGTAATCACGGAGCGCAATTATGACGGCTGGCATAGGCTTTAGCGAAAGCAATCTGAGTCGCGCATTCCCGGCTGCTAGGTGGTGTACGCGAGATTCCGTGAGGTGATCCCATCAGCAGTCCGTGGTAACGCAAGCCTGCTTCTGTCCATATTACTCCAAGCCTACTCCTAGAAGAGCCAAGGTCGTCCGCATCTGTAAGTAGCCCAGTCGGGAAACCATCGGGTACGGTCAGTCGTTTTGTGGTGCTTAAATTTGTTGAAATGTAGTATGGGTCTGAACGCAGCTCGACAGTGGGGATATAAGCAGAATTCGTTGTAGGAACCCACTGCCTTTGACTTCGGCTACTGTGAGCTGCGCTTGTGCGACACTCTTTCCGTATTGTACCCTTCTGTGCCGTGTTGTTTTCTGATGAAGCGAACGGAGAGTGCCCGTACAGGGTATAGCTCCCGCTCAGCCTCGAGTCAAAGCTTCAAGCCTGGATCGACCATCTGGTGGGGATCGATGATGAACAACGGCGGCATTGATGGGGCTGCGGGCGGTGAAGCGGCCTGGTCATCCTTGAGAAATGAGTGGCCGAAACTGGCTTGTTCTGCCAGACAAAAACTTCCTGACGCCTTTGGTAAGTGGGGCGCGCTCGGGGCACTGACCAGAATGCGGGATAGTGAAGCTTGGATCTCTGTTCTGGCCATCGTGAGGATGCTAGAAGACAGGCTGACAAGGTGCGTTTCATGTCGCGATAGGATGAAAGCCTTCGAACTCCTTCACCGTGTTTGATCAGCCTTCCAAAGCGATGGCTCCATAGTAGTCTGAACCGCAAGCTCCGCACATTATCTTCACTAGGGCATATTGTGACTGGCTGGTTACAGACATCTTGCTTGTCGTCGCCTAAATCGCAAAGCGCCGTTGATAAGAGCAGTAGCACGGTGGTATCTGCGGTGCTTGTCAGCTCACTTACGGTCGCGAAAAGTAAATTTGGGTGTCAGCCACTGATGCTTGGATTTGCTACAAGCCGATCGGCCCATCAAGAAAAGACGCGGACGCGTGGAGACGCGTGCGATCCGCGGACTACGGATCTAATGGTTTCGCCTGGGAACTGAATGCGATGCTCTCGCAACTGGAAGCCGAGAACAGTGTCAGACGTACAGCTGTCCTGTGCACAGCGTGTGAGTATCCTGTGGCACAAATTTTGAAGGTTTGCTAGCGTAGAGTCAAGGTGACCAGAGCGACGCTTAACGGTGCGGGGAAATTGGACGAAGCCGCTCGCACCGGCGTTTTGCTGAGCCAATGAAGATTCCCTGGAGTTGCAGTTCCAGAAATGCTGTGGACGAGCGCGGCGGCGTGTCAGCGAAGCAGAGCATTGTCCTTGTATGCCCATGCGATGTTGCAGTTTCATCTGTGCGGCCTGAGCGCACTACAGGCCTGCACCCACTTGTTGGAGAGCCTCCGCGCCCCGTGGAGAGTCAGGACGGGGTTGCTGTGGAGCTTCATGAAAAAGCTGGGTTGCTATCGTTAGAGTTCTGTGACGGCTCGCTTGTTTGGAGCAGGGGTCCGGGCCAGTGTGGCTTAGCGCGAGCGAGAGCAGACCTGCTCCGACGATCCCATCCTCATCTGAACAGGATAACGACAGAGGTGCTTGAAAGAGGTGTGGCTGCGAGCACAAAGCCGCACCCCGCTTGCTCCGATCATCCAGGTACCGCAAAAGCTTCTTTCGATTATTGTCGCAAGGCGAGAACCTTTCGCGCAGACACAGCTCTGGAGAAGGGCGGGGGGAATGCAGCCGCTTTCATCAGCCCACGCCATTGCAATGACATCATGTCGCCCGGGCAGCGCTTGGCTTGTGCGCAAGCAGAGGCAAACCTCCCACGAACGTTGGTGGGCGTTCGCTTTGCGTGGCTTGTGCGCAAAAACAAGTGTAGGTTCATCAGCGATGAGGCTCTGTGGCCCCCACATCGACATGTACCATGTACCACAGGAGTGCGCGCGTGTGCAAATTTGCAATGACAGCGTATCGTGGAGACGGACGACTGGCACTGACAGTGCAGAGTGATGTCGACGTCTCCATTCTACTAACCCCCGCGGCGGTGGTCTCTCAGCCCATGTGGGCTGGAGCAGCGTAGTGCGCGGACAGGACGAAGCCGGTGCCGCCGCCCGGGCGGACTGGCAGGCAGCGGTGATGAGAGATGGAATGAGGAGTGCTTGCGGGCAGCTTCACCATGCGCACCTTGTCGCCGCAGGGCGGGTTTGGATGGAGCGTTGGTGTTCCACCGTTTCGAGCGGTGGCCGTGCCAGACGTGCCGCATCCGCTGCGCTCGGGATGCCTGGTAGGAGTCGGGTCGGTGTGTGCTCGTCGCTGATAAAGAACAGCGGCCGTGTAATCTGCTGGCGCCACCCAAGGCTTCTGGCATCTCCGCTCTCCGTACCGTCGCAGCAAGTCCTTTGTTGTGCGCCCGCGTACCAGCGTGAGCGCAGCGCCGCGCCCCAGCTCGCCCACAGGGCCAGCGCTTCTCGAGATAGACGATCCGCGCCGACGGCGCAAAGGCAGCGTCCCAACCAGCAGCAGTGGTCGCGGTCGCGGGCTCCGCTCCCCTCCCCGCGCTGCGCTGCTCGACGTGCGCTGCTCGCCCGGTTGCTGCCGCTTGGCTGCATCGCTGCGCGCAAATCCTTGGTCTGTTGGGGGGTGGATCGTGCTGCGCGCTACCAACTCGCTTGTGCACTGGTGCTGCAGCTGCCCTGGTCAAGGCCGTGCGGCAAATCCTGGTGGCTTTGGCGGCCTGGGTCCAGCGATTTTCAGAGCGCATCCCGGCACTGCAACTGCCCCAATAGTCGCGGCCCTGCACCTCACCTGCGCTACCGCTCCTCAACACTCTCCCCTCCCCGTGTCTGTCTCCAACACTTTTCTTAGGCCTCTGCCAGCCTCAGGTCCCTTTTAACTGGCCCACCTGCAGACATTGAGCCGTTTCGACACTTGCGACCCTCAGGTCTTGTCTCTCCACACTTTGGCAGCCTTGCCCTCGAGTCGTGCTTTCCTGCCTGGCATCACCTCACCCAACACCGGAAGCCACCGGCCGCGCTCGTTGCAGTCTTTCCACCACCGAAAGCTGCCCACCACCACCTGTCTCGTGTCTCCTCTCCCCCAGGACCGAGCACCTACGCCCTCAGTTCGACGTCATTGCAGCTTTGACTAGCTGTGACTGCCCACGTCGCGACCTGTACCCCCAAGAACGTGCATCGAATCGTTCTTCCATCTTCTCCTGTGAGTGTTTGCCTCTGCCGGACAATCAGACAACATCGCAGCCCATGTGACCAACAGGTCGCCCGCCACAAAACAAAGCAAAGCAACCGTCTTCTCGGGCCCATTGCTTTGTCGGTGTGCCTATTGCGTTTGGCAGGGCCCACTATCAAACATCGAATGCGACTAACAAATCCCCAGAGGACCCACCCCCATAATAGCTCCAACCATCTAATGCGCTCACAACCCTAATTCCCTGCACTTCTCCATTCGTTCTGCTTCCACCGTCCCCACGAAGCCGACCGAATGCCTTACACACCGCCCTCCCAGCGCTCGCCAGCTTCCTCGAAGCCAACCAGCCCAACTCTCAGCCGCAACCATTCCTACGTCGACACACAGGCCGCCCAATCCCCTAGGTCCTCGCAACGGCCAGCGCTGCCGCGCTCGGTCTCGTCGACATCGTACTTGCACAAGCAACGTCGTTCGCCCTCCTTCCCTACCGCCACACCTGTGAGCAATGGAAACCCGGTTGACGGCAACGTGGTAGAGTCACCAACGGACGTGTTCCGTAGCCGCAGCTCTACAAAGACTAATGGTAGCATCCGTCCGTCTCCTGCTCCTGTGAACGCTTCTCTGATGCCGTCAGGTGCAATCACCACCCCTCCTGACTCGTCAGACGATGAGGAGCGAGGTCGCGATGTTGGCAATCTGAAGGATCTGGAGGAGGCTCTACAGCACATCAACGTAAAGAGGACCTCGTCCCCCGAGCGCAATGGAGCGACAGTCCCTCAACCGAATCCACCTCAGCTGAAGACAGCAGCACGCTCACTGTCGGCCGAGGCACGCAAGATTGCTCATTCGAGATCGTCGAGCGAGATCATGCTGTCCAAGCACAACGTCGAGCCCCTCGACACCTGTCCCGCCATTACCACGTCGTCGGACGATAGCGATGCGGAAGACGATGGGTTACAGATGAAGCCTCCGCTGCTGCGCAAGAAGTCGGGTGAGCTTGTGAAGCCTGCACTTCGACCCGCATCACGACGCAGGCCGTCAAGCATGCCTGGCACACCCACCTATTCCAAGGCCGTCCACTTCAATGAGGAGATCGAACAGGTCCGCCACTTCCTTTCAGTTGACCGTCCCATCGCTGTCAGTGCTGGCTCGTCACCTGTCGAAACTGCATACGAGAGCGAGAACGAGTATCCATTCGGCGACGACTCCAAGTCTAAGACACCTGAGTGGGAAATCAAGCTGGCCAACTGGCCAACTTCTGAGTCCTATGAACGCCAGACTGCACCTGTACGTGTCGAACGCATCGCACTTGCATCGGACAATCAGACCCTCGTCGGCAACATCGCTTGTGCCAACGTTGCCTTCCAGAAGTTTGTCGTGGCTCGTTTCACGCTTGATTACTGGAAGACGACTTCTGAGGTTGTGGCTGAGTTCAACCATGACGTTCGTAAGAAACAAGCAGACGATGGATACGACCGCTTCAACTTCAACATCAAGCTTGCTGATCAGGCCAACCTCGAGTCCAAGACTCTGCTGCTCTGTGTCCGCTATCAGGCGAACGGACAAGAGTTCTGGGACAACAACAACTCGATGAACTACCAGGTTGACTTCACAAAGAAGGTCAAGCACCAGCCGAAGCCCAGGCGCTCTAACAGCGGCGGTCTTGGCACCATCCCACGTAGCAGACACTCACCTCTGTCATCACGCCCTCGTTCCGCAGTTGCACTTGATGATGACTTCGGCCATGACCTCGAGAACAAGTTCCAGTTCGGCAACTCTGGTCGCATCACAGGTGACGCACCCTCGTCCGCCATCCGTCTTAAGCCCAAGAGCAAGCAGCGGGCCCAGATCTATCCTGACCAGGCTTCTCGCCGCTCTCAGGGTCAGGCCTTCTCATCCCGCTACGACTTTGGTGCTTCCCTCTCGGCTGCCCTGACTACGGCCCAGACTGCTCTGGGTGATCGCAGTGGCCTCAAAGTCAACACTGGCACAAAGGGCTACTTTGATCGACCAGCTCCCTTGCCACGATCGCACTCACACGTTCCTACCGTCTCTGGAAATCGACCTGACGCGCTGTCCTCTGACAGCAAGCCTGACCTCCAATCCGCAGAGTACAATGAGTTGATCCAGAAGTTTTGTTTTGTACGTTCCCAACCTCAACAGCCCGGCAAATTAGGCTAGACGGATACTAATACGGCATCAGTTCGGCACACCTACTGGTAAAGGCTCACCCAAGGCTACCCCACCTGTGATGAAGAACGATCACAGTGACGGTGCCCCTGAGTACGTCAATAGTGCTGAGTCGTCTGCCACCAGCAGTCCGCCCTCGCCGGCTATGCCCGTCATGGTGGATGGTGCAAACGATATCAGGCCTTCGCGAACACCCTCACCATTCTTGAACCGCTCCACCTCTCCCGGCCCCGTAACGGGTTCCGGGCCTGAAGATCTTCTCGCATCCCAGTATCAGTATGGATACAGCATGCACGGTGGCATCTTCCCTGAACGAAGCCACACACCTCAAGCATGTGTCTGAGCTTGCGCTCACATCTTTTCAGGCTCCATGGGTTTCACCCTTGATGCCTTACGAATTTTCTTGGACACGAAGCTACGCTTACGACCTGACTGAACATGATGAGTGGAGCGGACGTTGCTGCTTACGTGGCGACCGAGCGCTCACGAGTCCCGTTCCTTTCGGTACGAATCGTTGTCGCGAGTCTGGCGATTGTTGTTTCCACAGTCCTTTTATGGGTCACCGGTCTTCCAGCATTACCTCCAAACGGTTTCGGCTTGCTGCATTTCCTGGCTGATCTTATCGCATGTTCTTTACAGCTGGCGTTCCAGGGGACCACAACGGCGTACAACGGTACTCCATCTCTTGCACGTTCCTCCAGACCATAGATTGGTTTTAATCGTGTTATTGTTTCAGCGACCCCACTCCTGGTTAGGAGCCCTCGTCAGTCGTTCAGTCGTTCCCAACGGGTGGGAATGAAAAAGTCTGGCTTGCATTGCATTTTGTAGCGATTCCCTCATTCTTACAGACCTTCGAGTCTTGGTACATAGGCGGCAGGAGTAGGCGTGTGGCCGAGAATACGATTATGTTGTTGCTATATTCGTTGATGTCCTTGGAAACTTCGTTATGTTGTGTCGACGTGATGAAATACACGTTCCTTGTTGTGTGCTTGGAGGAACTGCTTATTAGCATTTCGTTGCTTGCTGTCAAGGAGAGCGACGTGCATAGGTCGCACCGCAGCAGATACGGGATTGTGGCATAGATCCCATATATACTTTTGCGGCATCGTGGACCAACCCCACAGTGGAGGTGCCTCGTGAGCACTTTTCTTACCGCCCGACCGTGCAGCCTTGCGGTCTGGATCGCAAGTTCAGTCGGCTGACAGACTGACAGGACCGTGTACCGTCTACCGCCTTCCTCTTTGGGACAGCTCTGCCCCACGACAACAGGGACCATTGGACCCTGAAACATCGTGACTTTCTACACCAACTTCTTTTGGGCTTCTTGTGGTCTTCCTCCGTTGAGATTTAACCCCAGTGCGGAGAAACGGTCTCCGGACAAGCGCATCCCGTGCACGCCAACTTCGTCGAACCGGACCATGTCTTTCTGGGGCAGCAAAGCGGCTCCCCCACCCCCTCCGCCGCCCCCTCCGCCCGTTGTAGCTGCCACCGGGCCGCAAATCGATGCCACAACGGTTGTCTCGTTGCTTGCAGTTCTCGCTCTGCTCGGTGGAGCCTATGGCGCAAGCATCAAGGTCCTGCCGCGATCGGTCACCCTAAAGACGCGTGTCTTGTTCGTCTGGCACTTATTCGACGCGCTCATACACTTTATCTTCGAGGGCAGCTTCCTGTGGAACTGCTTCTTCGTTTCCTACGCTTTGCCTACCAGCTTCAAAGCACAGGCTCAGGCCAAGAAGGTCACATTGTTCACACCACCAGACGTATACTGGCTCGGCAAACAGGACCTATTGTACGGAGCGAACTACGGAACCACTCCTTTCAGTCGACTGTGGCAGGAGTATGCGAAGGCGGATAAGCGATGGGGAGGTACTGACTTGACAGTCATCAGTCTGGAACTGTTGACCGTGTTCGTGGCTGGGCCATTGGCGCTGTGGATATGCTATCTATTGAGCAAGGACGAGAAGAAGGGAGGGTTGAAGAAGTGGTTTTGGATGATTGTCTTGGCCACAGGCGAGATATATGGAGGTGAGTCACTTTTGTAAATGCCCCTGAGCAGTTTCAATGGTGCACATGCATTGTCATGTTGCATTATTTTGTGAGGCGGATATGTGGGTCCGCCCGCGCTGCGAAGCTGTTATGTTGCGTTGGCATTGCAAGACACGCTGAGGCTGACACGTGGTTCACCGCTCCACCAGGCTGGATGACATTCGCTCCTGAATGGTTGACAGGAAGCCCTAACCTCGACACGTCGAATTGGATGTACCTGTAAGTGACATTCCTTTGATCAAGTTCATTATCTCTTTCAGTCGCAATGGTACGGTACAAGTTCGTGGCCAGGGCGCAGTTCGCCTCGGCCTCTTGCTCTGCACCAGCTTGCACAACTCTTTCACGAAAGACCTGTTGCGCGAAGAATTTTCTCAACGTCAGGATACAACTCTGCGTTCGGTCCGCACCCGGATCTGCACTGTCCCGTGGACCCACTTGTTCCATTCGATAAGTGGCGATTCTCACCGCACCGTTGCATCGCTGGGACTTAGCGTCCGTGATGCGAAACGCCACTTTGAGATTTCATCTTATGCAATTGACCATGCTCAATCATCAATCCCAACAAGATTGTACTGACGTTGTTGCAATAGATACCTCTACCTACTGTTCTTCAATGGCCTCTGGGTCGTCTTCCCTGGATGGATCTTGTGGGAGGCATACCGTGCCATCAGTGTTGGTATGAGCCAAGCTGAGATGGTCGACCTGGTCAACTACCTGGGTAAAAAGGATACTTGAGCAAGGTTCGGTTCTCCATTGCGCAGGCTCAACGGTGTACTTCACGTCACGCGTTCCTGTAGTCTACTAGGCATAGCGCCATTGGTGAACATCACCGTGCAAGATTTTTGAGGATTATCAAGGCTCAATACATGTTCGACTTACATCGGAAATGAGGTGTCAACATAGACAATTTACTCATAGCTCAATGATATGTCGTACCTCCAGTACTGTGAGGTCCCCTTGGCGGGCGCATTACTTTCCCATCCCCATCCATGTCTCCATGTCTTATTCATATGTTGCTCCCACGCTATCCGCCTATCACCGGGCACCGCTCAGCAATCTACGATCAAACAAGCATCTTCACCTTCCGCCTTCCCTCTCTACACTTAGTAACCACCAGGACTACAATCAGACCGAGACTCGTCATAACCGCCATGAGCGAAACCACACATAACACCCCAAACAGCGCATGCTTCATCGCATTCATAGAATCTTTGTCCATCCTCTTCCGTAATACTTGCTGCAGCCCACCGCCATCAAATATCCTTTCACTGTCGTCATCCGAACCAGTGCTGCGCAGATGTGGTACCAAGACGATGAACATGACGCAGAGAAGGATAGTCAGTAATGTAACGGTGCAGCCGAGCCAGACAAGGTAATCCCGTGTCCTTTTGCGAATACTGGGAAGGATGCTGCAGTAGCGGCGGGACCGCGTGGGGTGGGTTTGGTGCGGCGGGACGCCTGCGAGGAAAGGGGCGGGGGAGCCTGTGTTGAGTTTGCCGAGGGGGATGTCGCTACCGGTGCGATGCGGAATTGTACGGGTCATGTTTTCGGTGCTTTGCACTATAGATCGGGGTTTTCTGATGTTTCGGTATGGTGCGGTGGCTTGATGAGATGTCTGGGCTGTTCGGTATGATGTTAACGAATGCATAGAATAAAGGGGGCAAGGGAGTTCTATACCTCTGTGAGTGTGTGATGATCTGCTATGTTGGTTCGAAGTCTCTATGATCTGGTGCACTGCAATCCCTGAACCACACTATGATGGACCCTTACTTCGTTCCTACGACTCCACCATGCGTTTGGATAATCTGAAAACCATAGGCTCGTTGACAATTAATCAGTTAGATCTACGAAAATCGGTCTAAGGTACCTCTTACGAAGACGGCTTGTTGCACTCAGAGGGATTGCAAGGTGCTGCCGAAATATCTGTAAACTTGCTGGCAATGATAGACTGCACTGAAGCATATGAACAGCACAGGAGCAGATAGCTATTCATGGAAAGCCTAGAATACAAGCTAGTGATAAAGAGGATTCGGGTGGAGCAGCTGGCATCTCCCCTCATTGGGTAAATCCGGATATAGTACGAGACATGATGAGCTGAGACGCTGGCACCATTCAGATCGATGAGCTCTTAGTATATCGAAAGCTTGTCATTTCATTTGTGCATCTTGGTGGTGCGCATGCTAAATCTACAGCAAAGAAATGAACTCGCATTTACATCGTATGAGACGCCAGAACCCCATCCATGTACAGATATCCCACCCAGGCTGCGAATTCAAAAGTTGTCACAAGTTTGCCGAACCATTGTGGAATACATGACAACACCTAAGCTTATTGCGCTCAACCCCTAGTCCTTGCGCTGCGCCTTGTGCTCGTCACGGGTGTAACGTCATCGATCATCTTCGACTCTGTCGCGCCGTTGACTCTCGCCTTGCTCTTTACAACGGGCTTGGCTGCCTTGCTGGCCTTCGTGGGCGTTCTACCCTTCGCTGGTGTTGTTCTGGGTGCAGCTGCCTTTGCCGGCGTAGCAGTTTTGGATTTTTGTGCGGCTGGAGAAGACTTGGCTGAAAGCGTTGCCTTCACGGCTCGTCCGCGTGCCGCCCTCCTAGTAGGCTCGGGTTCCGGCGTCACTGCGGCTTCCGAGAATGGGACCTCTTCGTCAGCCTCTACCTCTGGCTCATCAACCCCGGCTTCTTCCATCTCGACATCCTTTCCTGGCGTAGACGTCGAATCCTCTTCTTCCTCCTCCCCCTCCTCATCTTGATCAGTCCGCCCTGTTGGATCCGCTCCGGCATCGGCATCCTCATCGTCGCTGCTGACCTCAATGTAGCTCTTGTTTACATTGCTCTTCCGACCACTCTTTCTCTTTGGTTCAGTTTCGGGCGCAAGCTGTCCATCGTCGCTTTCGTCGTCATCGTCACCGCTCGTGGCTCGCTTCTTTCTCGGTGTCTTGATAGGACGGTCTTTCTTCTCCTTCCGTGGCCTATCCGCCTTTGCCTTCTTCTTTCGTGTACTCTCCACACCGTCATTGGCTTTTCTCTTCTTGCTACGAATTGCCTTGCGAACGAGCGGATCGAGTTCTTCGATCAGATCATCATCAACCCAGCTCTTCTTTGCGATCTCTTGCGCACGCTCATGAGATTCGAGAGCGCGGAAGATGCCTGAGGGCAAACGCATTTTGCCGGGCCATGACTGCATCGTCCAATTGTTTTGCTCTTCCCAGGAGCGAATGAGGGCTTGTGAGAGATCTGACAAAACGTAGAGATTCTCATCAGCTTGTTTTGAAGGGACAATGTTGTCAGCAACGCCTTTGACGCGTTGCGCGACATGGAAGATTAGGGAAAGATTGTCTTCTGTTGCAACGCATTTCAGATAATAGAGTATGTACTCTGACATAAGCTTGAGGGTCTCCGACTCTGTGTCGAAATCAGGGTGATGACCGAGTAAGCTGAGAAGGCGGGAGAAGACAGTCTCGAGGACCGTTTCCTTGCGAGCAGCAAAAGCAGCGCGACGAGATCGAATCCACGTGAGCGTGCTTTCCTTAATATTTCGATCGGGCTCGTGTGCGAAAAAGAAGAGGATAGTGTAGAATCGAGGTGGTAAACGGTTCTGTCCGAGGTACTTCATCAACTTCTGCGCGAACAGTTTGCGAACTTGAACACAAGGATCGTGAGTAACGAGCGCCAGCTGAACAAAGTCGACTGGCGTCAATAGAGCATCCAAACGTTTGATTGTTGACAATTTCAAGAGCGCATTAGCCGCCAATAGTCTTTGACGGGACTTGTGCCCAGACGGTGTGTCGCCTGACTCTGATGCTTCTCCGTTGTCTCTAACAAGTCGATTGAGAAGTGCGTATGTGCTCGTTGCGGCTTCCGATAGATCGCCAGTGGACGGGAGAGAGCGCAGTCGATTGATAAGGATCTTCAGTGCCCAAGTCCTGCCCAAGATATCGTCGTCTGGTGTCTCCATCCATTCGACGTCGGCCTCTTCGGTGGCCATGTGGGGTTCGTGCAGTACTTTCTGAATTGCAATCTCGATGATGGAGTCCATGTGGTCTTCGCATTCAGTTTGTGCAAGCAGTACCAGTTGACTAAGCGCAGCAAGCTTGGTCAGCCAATGGTCGCCATTGTACTTGAACCCCTTGATGCTCTTATCGAGAATCTCCCTGGCGTGCAGCTCCTTTTTGTTATCGCTGTGCATGATGATGGTGACTGCGTGCTTCGCAGCTTGTGCCGGTGTGCCGAACTGCGCAAAGTTGAGAAAGCTCTGTACCAGCTTGCGCCCGTCTTTGGTATTCATTGGAATATCGCTTGGGAACTTCTTCGCGAACGCAGCGCATGCTTTCAGATCCTCGACCGCGCCTGGCGGATTTGGAGACTTTGCGGTGGGAGCCTCACTTTCGAGTGTCTTACATAGGTCTTTGACATGGGTCGAAAAGACCTTTGGATGTCTGAGCGAGATTTCTTTCAGTAACTCATGCGCTGTAGCACCCAGTCCCTTGTCGTCTGTCCGTGTGTACTCAATAATAGCGGCAACATGGCTCTTGTTGTAGCAGAGAATGGCAACACGGTAAAGTAGAGGATTTAGGACGTCTAGCAGGGTAGAACCAGGCCCATCCTCGATGCGCTTGCGCAATTCTTTCTGTTGGTGTGTCAGTACCGAACCTCGGTGATGTGTTTTCTAACATACGATAGACTTGAATACCCTGCGATAGTCACTCGCTGGATCCATACAGAAGCGCATCAGAGCGTAGGCGCGACGATCATGTGCTTTAGCGAATTTCCACAACTCCTCGGTAGTCTTCGTCGGCTCAGGCAGCATGCGAGCCCACCACGCAATGGCTTGACCAAGTCGTTCCTTGACTTCCTTGTTCTCCTTGCTAACAACACCACCATTGTATTGCTCGAAGAGTTGCAGGAACTTCTCCATGGACATGGCGATGGGAAACTGATTGCCCTGTTTGGCGAAATATACCTTTTTAGCCCTTTCGCTGAGTCCCTTGACAAGAACAAGTTGACGCTCTGTTCGAAGCTTATCCAGCTCAGCTTCAGTGTAATTCTGCTCGCCATTAGTCTGGCTATCTTTCACTACTTGTGACGCGCCGTTAGTAGCTGCCCGCGGCTTCATTGGCGGATACCCAAGCGGCAGAAGTGACTCGAAGAGCGCCGCATCGATCTGAACGTTGATGTCGGTATCATTGACGTAGTAGGCTTCTAAGATCCTTGAGGGAATCGAGCCGAGCAAATTGTTAACCGTGTCATCCCCTTCTGCGATCGCACCGGAAGCCACGCCCCATATTCGTCCTATGAGCCGTGTCGTCTCCGAATGTATGACACTCTTTTTGTCCTTGACTCGATCCGCAAGATTCGACAATATTGTCCCTGGCTCAGTCATGCTACCGCTGCTGCCAAGCTTGCGAACTATATCATCAAAGCTGAAAAGTTCGATCGCCTTCACCGCGGCTAGGCGCACTCTTTCGTCACTGTCGATCAGGCAGTCTGCAAAGGACTTTAGAAGAGCAGACTCTTCTTCAGGGTCGAGGCCAATGCCGCCAGCTGAAGTGGTCAATATACGACCAATAGCGGTTGTCCATGCTGCTCGAATTATGGCCGACTTATCGTTCTTGCGTTGCAGGAAGGCGTGATACGCAACAGGATGCTGTGTTGGGAAGGAATTAATGGACGTAGGCGTAGTAAGGAAATTGAAAGGCTGCTCTGGTACGGAACGCGACAGGCTTTGCGATGGGTACGCGACCGGGTCCAATTGCGGCGGTGGGGGAGGTCCAGCTGCCCCGATGCCCGATATCATGTCTCCCAAAGTCTCCGTCGCCAGCTGGCGAAGCTGCACATTTTCGGTTCCGAGCTCATCCACAAGATGTGGTATGATATCCTGTAACACGCCTGGAGCACATTTCCAAAGCTCTCGCAGTAATCGGTGGGCTTTCTTCGCCTCGTTGATGTCATCGTCGGAAGGACCGCGGGTGCCATCATCGTCAGGGTCCTCACTCCCGGCTCGATTCCGCTTGAATGATGGCCCAGAATTAGTAAAGTCGACAATGACAGAGCTGAAATAGTTGCCGACCAGTCGGGCCATCTTGTCCTGGTTGTTGTTGCACACACTCTTGGCCATGTTGTACGCAGGTGGTGCGTCCTTGGGTCGCAACGTGGTCTGTTTCGCGTCAACTGGAGCGTTCTTCTTGCCCTTGGTGTTGCCCAGAACAACGGGATCTGCCCAGAGGAATTGCGCAACAATGATATCCACTACGTCATGTGGGACCGCGCCTGCTTCGTCGATAACGGTGGATAGAACGTCGGTCATGTTGTGCTCGACGTTCTTGCTAAGCTCTTCGGCACTGTCGCCTTTAGATGGCCCGGCGAGGACATCGAAGCAGGTGGTAAACAGTGCTGTTGTGAGGGTTTCTGCACCCGGGAGATCGTTGATGAGTAGTATGCTTTTCCATTCGGCGAGCGAGCGCAGGACATACATGTGCTGGCTGTTGTAGGGATGCGAGGGGTCGGCGAGGAGGGGCAACAATTTCGCGATGATGACGGTGAAGATTTCCTGGCAATCAGCGTCAGCATTGGAGTAGCCATAGAGATAGCGGTGGGCGTACCTTAAGGTTCTTGGCCGGGTAGGGCGCGTCCGGTGCGAACAGCTTCAGCATGTCGACGAGACAGCAGCAAGTCCACGCACGCACGCCAGCATCCTTGTGCTGCAGCAGACTCGATGTCACCAATTCATTTGCGACTGGCCGCAGCGACTCGTGGTGGGCCTCTTCCTGGTCGATTGTGCGTAGCTCGTTCAGCAGCGTCTCCAGACGCGCCAGCAGGTCGCCTACACTGATGGGCTTCCCCGGCCGTCCAACGAGCGGCTGCTTGAATTGCAGTGGGCGCAGACCATCGCCACCTGGTTCAGTGGTTTCTTCGACTTCCTCCTCTTGCACGACTGCAGGCTGCTTCTCCTCAACGGCCTCAGCCGCCGCCGCAACGCTGCGCCGGCTGCGTGGGGCCATGTCGCGTGTTCGCGCGTCCGAATTGCCGTGTAATTATGCCAGATTACGCCAGAGGGTTTGTTCAAGGACCGGGTAGCTGCATGTGCGGGAAGAGGGCTTGTTTGCGCGCGCCGAGGAAAAGTCGAGGCGCGTCGCGGTGATGATGATGCCGCAACACGATGAGCGAGCTTCGAGGGGAGCTGTTTCCGCCCAAGCGTGACGCGCTAGATCGCGCTTGCCCACAGCTCCACCACCGGCAGCCTAGCCCGAGCGCACATCTTCACTATTGCCTTCCTTCCTTGGCAGTCTCGCCTACTACTGTACAAGCCGCTGCGGTGCTGGCCGAACGTCAACCTCAGCATGTTGTCCTAGCTGCTTTCGTCGAGCACAAGACCATCGAGAGGCAGCAGCATGGAAAGGCAACAAGCCTTTCAACGGGTAATTAACTTCTTGTACGGCTCTTGTTCGTCCGGCCCCTTGCTTACTATGGCCTGCAGTTGAAGCAGCCTTGTTTTCGAGTCTTGCAAACGACAGCAACTTTGGCCCAAGATCCAGCTGGGAGACGTCAATTGACCGCGGCTCTCTCAGACTTGCTTGATACTATCACCTTAGTCACTGCACGTCCTGGCGCGCTCGACACCAAGTTGGCTGAATATGCCTTTGTACCAGTTTCACAGGTTCTCAGACTCTCACGCCAGGTCTCTGTTCGCGCTCTCGAGCTATGCTTAGAGTGTGTCTCAGCCCTGTTACGTTCGGGCTGGGGAGGTGGCCTTGAGCCTGCACTGTCTGGGCAACTGCTTATCCTCTTTACTTTTTTGGCTAAGCCCTCATCGGCCGACAATGGCATCGCTGCAACGTCGGAAGAGCTGCAGACTCTCTCGTTCAAGTGCATCGGCGAGCTTCTGGACCAATCGTCTCGCTCAGAGACCGGTAGAGAAGCTCTGACAGCCACAGGCAACATCCCAGCGCTGGGAGAAGCTGTTCTTATTACCTTGGAGAGTCTGGCCGGAACCACGTCGAACCACACAAAGATAGCAGCTGTAAATGTTGTTAAGCGCCTGACAGTGGCAGTTGCGGATGATGATGCCCTTGCCAGCTTCTTCCCCAAAATTGTGTCCTCTCTGACCAAGATATTGACTCCCGGAAGCACAAACAAAGCTGGGTACCGTGTCATTGAACTGGGGCTCGACTCTTTGACGTTACTTTTCCTTCGACTGCTGAGTGACAGTAACACCAAGAATCTTTCAGTAGTCGCCTCTACAAACGATGCAGACGTATCCCATCATGTTTCACGCTCAACATCGTGGCTGCAGGCCACAGCTTCCCAGATCAAGATCGCACTAGCAAACATCTACAAGATGCGTAACCATGATAAGTCTGAAGTTCGGAGAGCACTGCTGAATTTATGCTTGTGCGTCCTACGAGATTGTCGCATATCCCTTGGTGACTCTGTCAGTATGAGTATCGAGACAGTCGTTGGCCTTGTTGGTAAAGACGGTCAAAACAATGCAGTCGAAACCGAACTGAAAACAACTTTGCTTGCAGATCACAAACTCGCGGACCTTCTGCGCGAAAGTTTGCACGACTGGGTGGTTTCTTTCCCTCGCGTTATGCAATCAAAGAACGACGACAAGCGTCGCCTTATCATACACCAAATTTCCGTAACGCTCCGCATCCTTGGGTCAGATCTCGCAGATACTGACAGCCGGTTGGCTGACGGCTTGAGAGATGGTTTGTCCGCCGTGCTCGCGGACTCGAAGGGGCTGGAAGAGCTTGGGTCTGGAGGAGCAATCACTGGAATGGAGGCAGGGATGGTTCTGGGACCCAGTAGACCATCCAGTTTCCAACCCCTCCAGCTACGACTCAAGGGCCAGCAAGATCTCATGAGTGAATTTGGTCTTTTGATTTCGCAACTCGCAAAGTCAGATTCGGCACTCAACATAGTGCAAGACCTCGTTCAGGACCTCGGCAGTGGCCTGCAAGAGAAGCAGCTGGCTAGCTACTGGGTTTCGGTCAACCTGATCCGGGACCTCACTATTACAGCCCCGTCGCTGGACGACTTCATCATACTATCGTCGAACCCGCGAGAGGGGTCCCTCGATGATTTGTATTCCCATTCTCTCACTCTTTTAACGGAGCAAAGTCCAACTACGTCTCTGTCATGGCACTTCTATGCGTTGGCGATGGAGACTGTAGCTCTGCAGGCAGGGCGCTACAAGATGGACTTCCGTGCTGAGCTAGGGGAGGTGCTTTATCCAATCCTACATCAACTTGGAAGCCCGAACCCTGCGCTTCGTGAACATGCCATCACCTGCCTGAATATCATATCAGATGCGTGTGGGTACACTAGTGCCCGTGATCTTGTTGTTGGCAATGTCGACTACGTCGTAAACGCAGTTGGTCTCAAACTTGCTGTAGGGGACGTCTCGCCTCAAGCACCCCAGGTCTTGCTGATGATGATGCGGCTTTGCGGCCCTTCTCTGTTGCCATATCTGGATGATCTAGTCAAGAGCATATTCGAGGCACTGGAGCGATACCATGGGTATCCAAGGCTGGTCGAACTGTTGTTCTCTGTCTTGAAAGGCATGACAGAAGAGGGCACCAAAGCACCGCTGCTTGCCATTGAAGGGCCATCATCCTTGAAGCGGGCCCCCCTGACAGGAACGAACATCCCGATTTCAGATGTTGTCCTAACCCTCCAGCAAATGAGATCTGACAAGCTCAACCGGACACGAGAGGCTGCTCTGGAAACACCCACACCATTCCCACAGAAGCCTTGGAAAGAGGAAGGACTTGGCAAGGATCCAGCTGATACGGAAGACCAGCCACCTCCAGAACAGCCGGAGCAATCACCTCCAGCCCCAAGAACGTATCAGATTCTCCTCAGCGTGTCGGAACTTACGCAGCACTATCTCACATCTGCATCACCAACCCTACGTACCTCGCTGCTTGCGCTCCTGAAAACAACAATCCCTGCGCTTGCTAAGCACGAAGATACGTTCCTTCCACTAATCAATACGCTTTGGCCAATGCTACTCCCCAGACTACAGGATCCAGAGGCGTACATAGTATCAAACACCCTCGAGGTCATTGGCGTAATGTGTGAACATGCCGGCTCCTTCATGCGGTCACGCATCGAAAGCGCGTTTGACATCCTCAAGAAGGTACATCGCCGGACGCAAGAGCGCAACTTGGCCAATCGTTCTTCGATGAGAAGCAAAACGAAATCGTTGCAAGGGGGTTTTAACATCAGCCATGTCTCTACAGGCCTGTCATCGCTCAGCATATCTTCCACACCGACGACCTCAACACAATTGGACCGCCCAGAACTTTACACTAGCGCACCCTCACGGATGATATGGGACGCACTGGTCGGCTGTCTATGCGCGATTGCGTCACATGTGGCGCTGCGAGATGAGCAATTTGAGGAGCTGTTAGACATCCTGGATCCAGTCCTGTCCCGCGAAGATGTCAATAGTGCGCTGAATAGGGCTAACGCGGATGCGGTCTGGTTGAGACTGTACAAGAAGCAGAGAGAGCAGGAATGCAAAGTGGTGTATAAAACACCTGAGACCGGGGGAAGATGGAATTTTATTGTTCTATAGATGTCGATACATATAACCGAAGTATAACATAATAAGCTCAGAAAGTTGACAGAATGATGCTGTCTGCTGATACAGACAAAGAACCCAATACAATCTACAACTGGTGAGTAACATTTCATACATGCAAGCCCATACTCATTCGTAAAGACATGGAGCCAGAGAATACATAAGGTGACTAGCTCTGAGACGGCTGTATCGAAGGGAAGATTGTCGCAGCCGGAACCACCAACGTCTAAGCCGAGGCCGAGACTTCGGGAAAGCTCCTACCTTGCGTCAAGATCCTCGCAGGTTGCAAAGGACAAGATGGTGTTGGACTGCCGAAGCATGTTTTGCCATCCTCGAGCCCTGCTTCGTAGAATGTGCTAGACGAGGTTACACATGTGGGACCTTTCAGGGCAGTCGGTGTAGCGTGTGGGAGATCGGTGAACCCAGGAGAAGGAGGAGGAGGAGGAGGAGGAGGAGGAGGAGAAAAGGGTGGCGATATGGAAGGGGAGCTCGCAGCCTCAGCGATTATGGTCAATGGGGAGCCAGTGAACCTCGGAGGAGGCGCACAGGTGGACGCATCACCGGCATTTATCGCGACTGGGATGAATACTCCATTTCCCATAAGATCTGTCATTGTGATGCATACTGTGAGACCAGTACTGCTGCGATCGACATCTCCGGTTTGACTGATGAGCAGCGACGGTGAGGCTGTTATCTGGAGGTTAGTAGGCTTATGTGAGGTAGAGTTAGCAGACTGAGCAAGTGAGGACAACGCTACTGTGGTCGTTGTTGTCACTGTGATATGTATCGTACGAATTGTCTGACTCACGGGGACCGTCGTCTTCTCAGGAGCGGACACTGCAAGGCTTGATATCGATCCAGGAAGATATGCGGGCGTGAGGGGGGTAGACTGAGGTTGAGACAGAGTTTTGGGCAACATCCCCGAGCTATGATTCATCGGAGAGGGAGGGAGTGAGCCCTTATTGATGCAACTCAGATCTCGAATCCGAGGCTGATAAGTCTTGGTGTTTAAGAGTCCCCAGTCCGGTTGATCTGGCGTGGTATCCTGGAGCAGCTCAAACCAGAAAGTATTGTGTTTGCCAAAAACTTGACATCCAACCTCGTCCCAATATCGCTGATAATTGTCTGCACCAGCCACTGCCTGCTTAATCTGGGACCCGCCGATGGGCCAGCCCACCTCTGTAATCCATACCGATGTGTTGCCTGCACGATGTTGGGTGTCGTTCAGTTCAGAGAGGAAGCTTGCGGCAGCCTCCTCGATGGAGAGGCCGTTCCAATATGGGTATGCATTCACGCCGATGAAGTCGGCCCCGGGCAGTATTGAGAATTGTGCTGTGTCAGTGTGTCCAATGGGCTTACCTTCCATATACTTTGCAAAACTCGAAGCAGATATCTTGCTACGAACATCCTTCATGGTCAACACGATATTGTCCACGCTAGCACCAGCTTGTCCACTGTTGAAACGGTAAATGTCCTCGCTGCCGACCGAAAGGCCAATGACTAGATCAGCGAGCTTCTGCCCATGCTGTTCGAAACCTTTGGCGAGTGCAGAAAGCTCATTGGCGACCTGGTACTGGTCTGGCTGTCCAGTCACGCCGGGAGACACCCACATGCCTAGCAGCAGACTAGTTTTGGTGTCGATGGCGGCCTGGAATGCATCGGTAGGATCGTCTTTGGTCCCAGCGGATATACACGTGAAAAGTCGAGCGCTATCAAAGGGCACAGGAGTATCAGTGAGGTTCTTCGCTAGTTGGAAGCCATGGTAGAAGTCGGCATATCGCTTAACATTGCTTTGCACGCTCCAAAAAGCACCGTAGTTGAAGCCTGTGTATACCCGTGCTGCAGCTGCAGCAGCCAAAGTGGTCAACGCGAGGAGTAGTTTGTGCATGTGTGAGATTGTAAGGTATCAGGTTCTTGACACAAATGTTGGAAAGACATGCGTATTGTCTATATACCTATGGATGTTGCTGTCACTGATTGCACAATGTAGACGTGAAGTTGTACCTGTGACTGGGCGAGCATACTGAGAGCAGAGTGCGATATCGTTTGGTTTGTCAAAGATCAGAGTCATCTAAGCGATGACCAGGATCATGACTCCTCTTCACACATTTCAGGCACTTCATCATGAAAGAACCACTGAATTGAATAGAGTTGGTTGAACAGTGATGACAGCCCTGCGGGGCTGATGATCGCCGCATCTATGATTGGCTGCCGCCCCCAGACTAAACCTTCTGGAGACTCGCACAGCTCCCCGACGGAGCGATGACCGGAGGCGCCCCAGCGTCATGGCAGGATAAAAAGTTCCCAGGGAGCTTTCGTGCTATCGACGAAGCAATCCTGCCATCCAGTCCGCCACAATGTCCCTCGCCCGTCTCGGAGGAGCAGCACTCTCGCGCGCCAGGTGCTCGCCTCGCCCGCAATGGCACCGCGGTCTCTCCAGCGCCGCTGCGCGCCACGCCAAAGCCGACAATGAGCTCAACTCGGTCTCCAAGTACATCACGCAGCCCAAGTCGCAGGGCGCGTCGCAGGCCA
Organism: Didymellaceae sp. YAFEF048; assembly: GCA_032595095.1. Classification (NCBI taxonomy): domain Eukaryota; kingdom Fungi; phylum Ascomycota; class Dothideomycetes; order Pleosporales; family Didymellaceae; species Didymellaceae sp. YAFEF048. Next base: position 15,256 of record JAVISA010000029.1, on the reverse strand, counting down.
TGCTGTATGCGACGGGCATGAGCGAGGCCGACATGAACAAGGCGCAGGTCGGTATCAGCTCTGTCTGGTATTCGGGCAACCCGTGCAATATGCACTTGATGGATCTCAACCACAAGGTCAAGGAGGGTGTCGAGCGCGCAGGCCTGCTGGGCATGCAGTTCAACACCATTGGTGTCAGTGACGGCATCTCCATGGGTACCAAGGGCATGCGCTACTCGCTGCAGTCGCGTGAGATCATCGCCGACTCCATCGAGACCGTCATGGGTGGACAGTGGTACGATGCCAACATCTCCATCCCTGGTTGCGACAAGAACATGCCTGGTGTCATCATGGCCATGGGCCGTGTCAATCGCCCCTCGCTGATGGTCTACGGCGGTACCATCCAGCCCGGCTGCGCCAAGACGCTCGAAAACCAGCAAATCGACATTGTCTCTGCCTTCCAGGCGTATGGCCAGTTCATCACCGGCGAGATTACCGAGGATCAGCGATTCGACATCATCCGTCACGCCTGCAACGGTCAGGGTGCTTGCGGTGGCATGTACACAGCCAACACCATGGCCACTGCCATTGAGACAATGGGCATGTCACTGCCCGGCTCCTCCTCCAACCCCGCCAACTCCAAGGCGAAGATGCTCGAGTGTCTGGCCGCTGGCGGCGCCATCAAGAACCTGCTCAAGGAAGATATCCGCCCCTCGGACATCCTCACCCGCCAGGCCTTCGAGAACGCCATGGTGGTCATCTCCATCACCGGTGGTTCCACCAACGCCGTTCTTCACCTGATTGCCATCGCTGACAGCGTGGGTCTCAAGCTCACCATCGATGATTTCCAGAGCGTTTCTGACCGCATCCCGCTCCTCGCTGATCTGAAGCCCTCCGGCAAGTACGTCATGGCTGACATCCACGACATTGGTGGCACACCGTCTCTGCTCAAGTTCCTGCTGAGGGAGGGTCTCCTTGATGGCTCTCAGATGACCGTCACTGGTAAGACACTCAAGGAGAACCTCGAGACCGTCCGCGACTTCCCAGCTGAGCAGAAGATCATCCGTCCTCTGTCCGAGCCCCTCAAGACCACCGGTCACCTGCAGATCCTCCGTGGTTCGCTTGCTCCCGGCGGCTGTGTAGGCAAGATCACCGGCAAGGAAGGTACCGTCTTCACAGGAAAGGCCAAGTGCTACGAGGCTGAAGACGACTTCATCGCCGCCCTTGAGCGTGGTGAGATCAAGAAGGGCGAGAAGACTGTTGTTGTCATCAGGTACGAGGGTCCCAAGGGTGGCCCTGGTATGCCCGAGATGCTGAAGCCCTCTTCTGCCATCATGGGCGCTGGCCTCGGCAAGGACGTTGCGCTCATCACTGACGGCCGTTTCTCCGGTGGCTCTCACGGCTTCCTTATCGGTCACATTGTCCCTGAGGCTCAGGAGGGTGGGCCTATCGGTCTCGTCCGTGACGGCGATGAGATCACCATTGACTCCGAGAAGAACGAGCTCAACGTTGATGTCAGCGAGGCGGAGATGGCCGAGAGGAAGAAGAGCTGGAAGGCCCCGGCGCTGAAGTACTCCAAGGGTACTTTGTTCAAGTACGCGCGCTTCGTTAAGAACGCATCGGAAGGCTGTGTCACCGACTCTGCCTAAGCTTCTTAGATGGACGTTCTTGTGTTGTTTCCTTGATTGTACGCATACATTGTCACGACAAAAGTTGGGATTGGAATAAGCCACTTTCTGTACTTTTATTGGGTCACGGTTGTCCACCAACAATACAAAACAGTTGAAAAGCTTCAATTCTCTACGTTGACACGACGCTGCACGTTATCTTCGGGTGACCCGGGTGCTCACGCTGCGCATCTGCCCCGATCCAGCAAGCTAAGAACGTCATGGCAGGCCTGAAGGGTATACTAACACTTCTAAGCCCAGTTGCCCAGTCGAAGATGACCTATAATTCCGTTCATTCAACCAAAAGCATATTTCCACTTGGACAAACACGCAACCCGAATTATTCACAAAGTTTTCAGGCGCACACTCGCTCACAGGCATACCATGGGCTGCATGTCCTCTCGCGAAGCCCGCGAAAGAGGCATACCTACAGGACCCGGCCACGGCCCTGTCGTCGCAGGCCGCCATATGTTCACGCCGCCAAAGCGAGGTCTGTTAGGGTGAGTGCTACTGGCTTGGGCCCCAGCTAGCTACATTAACAGCCTTCGCCTTACAACTGCTGACGGGTCTGCTCTGAAAGAATAGGTCCAATGGGAGGCGCTGGAAGCCATGGAGGTGTGGGAGGTCCGGGAATGAGTATAGGCGCGCAGATAGGTGCGGGTGTTGGCATTGGTGCTGGGGGACCGAATGGGCCTGGTGGGGCCGGGATGTAGTCTTCGGTCATCAAATCTCTGCATCATTCCACAAGCCAAGTGACATTGAACCGTAATCTATGAACTTGGTGACTTGAGTACTTGAGGCTTCTTATCACCCTATGCAAGAAGCTTGTCAATTTGAAGGCCAAGGAGCTATCAGCATCTCTCGCTCTTCCGTTCCAAAGACGCGTAGCTTATTACCAAATTCCTGCCAGAAGGTGTCGTCGAAAGCGGGTATGACCTCCATGTCTCTTCTTGTACGCTTCCGAATGGGAACCCAGCCAGTCTCATCTTGAACATACTCCTCGTCCATCCAGTTCCCTTGAGCTTCCGCCCCCTCGTCAGCCGTCACCCATCCTGATGTAGGGACGGTATTGTGGTCGATCACGCCTTCTTCGTCTGATGTTCCAGAGGAGCCTTCAGCGTCTTGGACGCTCAGTTCTTGGAGCTGCTCAAAGACAGTCTTAGTAGCAAAACGATGAGCCGGCACTATGTCTTCCTCGGCCTGCTTGCTCTTTCGCTTAATCCAGGGGCCCGAAGGAATGGATCCAGATTTTGCAGGAGGAACGGCAACAGGGTGTCGCACTTTCTCTCTTCCATCCGCCACAAATCCTTCCAGCACGTTTGTTGGTAGTTGTATGCCACCTTCAGATGCTTCTCTTCCGAGAAGAGGTTTTTGTACCGACGTCGAATCTTCCTCCAGGTTCGTTCCAGTATTATTGGCCTGTCTGTGCTCGAATCCAAGCTTGGCCGCTAGCCTGAGCATTATCGTTGCTGTGAGAAGACTGTCATACCCTGCTTCGTGGAAGGCCTCCAACTCGTTGTATTTGTCATGATGCTCATGTGTCAGAATCTCCGGCAACGGCTGCTCTTGTAAGCCTTTCGCAATGGCTTCGAGAGTGGGAGATGCGTTCAAGTCGCCCTCGGCGTATGTGGCGAGATATTTCGTGTCCACAATGTTAGGAAAGAGCTCATGGAGAGCTGTGTTGAACTGAGCCAGTGTATCAGGTAAGGGTCCGACGAAAGTGCGGTACATGTACACGATATCTGTGAACATGTTGTGACCCACCAACACAGGTCGATGGCTTTTTAGTCGCGCGAGTGCACGATCAAAGCGAGCTCTTTGGTCTTGCGGCGGGTTGACGCCCATCATGAAGAGTAGATCTCCGTTGATTTCGCCTCCCACCAGTGCCTCGAAGATCCACCGAAAGCCAGTCTGCCGGGCGATTTGCTCTTTGACGCGATTCTTATTTCGTCGTGTGTTGTCCGCCTCACGAACGGCATCGAAGGGTAGAATGCGAATGCAATCTTGCCGCCCTATTGCAACTACATGTGGAAATTCGGCTCGCACGAGTTGGTGGACCAAGCGCTTTTCAAATCTCGAAATGGCGTTGTTTGCAGGCTTCTTAGTTAGGCCGGTCGCGGAAGTGATTTCCAGAGTGGTTGATGTAGTCGTTTGCCATGTGGTGATGGCCTCCCGGCACCGACGAACAAAGTCGAGCGATTCCGTGTCAGTGTCTTTGAGCTGCAGATCCTCGATAGTGTGCTTCTTGTCGATGCGGTCGTAGGCTAACTGCTTTGCCCTTGCTGCCTCCTCACGAGACAAGTACTGAACGCCTTTTGCGAATGGGGCCCCCAAATCGAAGTTGCAATCCAACAGGAACTTGCACGCACCACTCTGGAAGGTAATCTCACGTTCGAAGTCCAGACGCTCGTCCAGTAGCGGGCTGATGTTGATATTATAAGGTCGCAGTACATACTTGTTAGCAGCATAGTCGAATTGAGCGCACGTGAGGCCGATCTGCAGTATTTGATAACGGTTCGCGCCTTGTTTCGTCTCTTGGTAACGATCTTCCATAGTGAGTCGTCCAGGGCCTCGAGGCTTCTTGTCAGGCAGTCGGCTAGGGATACCAGACAGCTCCAGGTCAAATGAGACAAAGTCAGCCTGAGATATGTTGGTGAGCAGAGGAACCAGATGACCTGGGAAGGAGTGGCTGTCGACTTCCATGCTGGCGTGCGTCAGATTGTGCAGCCCTGTTGCTGCGGTCCTGGAATGATTGTAGTGGTTGAGTAAGCTTTTAATGAATCTCCTTCCTGTGAGGTGACCAGTGCGGTCTGCAGGTACGTATTAGGCGTGGAGTTGTCACGGCGAGAGGCAAGAGGCAAAGGCAAGGGGCGAGGCTGGATGAGGGAGTAATTGATTGTTAGCTCATGATCAAGCGGGTCTCGATATGCAGCTTCTGCACTACGACAAGACACAAAAGCGTGCACCTGCGCGTTGTTTGGCAAACTGCGTCGACTGCTGTGTTACTGCGGTGTGCTGTGCTGCGCTGCGCTACACGTGCACGCAAAGGCCATGTTCACGTGCAGCCGGAAATGAGAGAGCGTTTGGGGCAGGTTGCTGGCCGACTATGGGGCTAGCAGGCGGTGACTGGGGCGCTGCTGCTGCCGAGGTTCAAGGTCCGCTCGGATGTTGTGACGCGGAGGCAGGAATGGCCAAAGGCCCCGAACGCGGCAGCGCTCCCAGCCATGGGCGTGTGACACGACACGCACACAAACAGCAACGCAGAGTACTGCGCCAGACGAAGACGACGACGACAACGCAGACGTAGACGCACAAGTAGACGCAGGACGCAGGACCAGACGGCAATGGCGGCGCTCTACGATGACATGAGCGGGTCGCGGTACCTCAGCAGCTCCATCAGTTCCCTGTCGGCGTCGCGGCAGCAGTCGTCGCAGATTGCCAAAGCCTACCGCCAGGCCGCGCAGCTATTTCTCACCCGACGCCTGCCCGAGGCGCTGTCGACTATCGAGCCTATCATCAATGCTCCGCTGGCTGGCGCCCTGGGAGACAGCGCCAGCGATCTGCAGGCCGCCTATGCGCCCGTCGCGACAGCCTCGCGGGGCACCCGGGTCAAGGTGTGGAGCTTCTACCTGACCTTCCTCAACAGCGTCGTGGAACTGGGCGCCGAGGAAGGCAAGCACGCCTTTGGAAGCGCCCGCTGGAAGCAATTGGTATCCAAGTGCCGCGATGGGAGCGTTTGGGACGACGTGGTACGCGATGGATACGCTGGTGTCGAGGGCGATGTCGACGCTGATGTCGTCGTGAACCTGTATGCTTAGTCCTTTGCTGCCCATGTCCAATGTCTGCCCAGCTGCTGACCTGTTCCGCAGATCAACCCTCCTGCTCACACACTCTCCCTCACAGCGCCTCAACCAGTCCAAGCTCGAGACGTATCTCTCTGCCACCGCCCACCCGACCTTCGATATCTCCTCCCACCTGTCCTCGCCTACCTACATGCAGCGTCGCAAGTCGCACACCGGCACCGACACCCCACGCGACCTGAATACGCGTATCAAGCTGCTCGAGCTGTACACCCTGCACGTCCTACCACGCAACGATGAATGGGACTATGCCCGCGAGTTTGTCAGCATGAGTGAGGTTCTTGATGACGAGCGCAAGGAGGCCTTTCTGCTTGCTCTGCACAGTCTGAAGGAGGAGAAGGAGGACGCCGAGAAGCGTGAGGAGAAGCTGAGGCAACAGCAGCAGGAGCAGCTTGAGGAGCGTCGCAGAGAAATCGACGCTCGACGACTGGAGCAGGCGCGTCAGGATGAGGACCGCCGGAGTCGCGAAGAGGAAGCCAAAAAGCAGTCAAGACCGGATGCCGAACGCACCAGAGTTGATGATCGGTTACGGCAGCCGAAGCCTTCACCTCCTGGCAGTCAGCCCAGTGGCACACGACGTACGCCGGCGAAGAAGACAAGCACCCCACCTCCCGGCTTGTATCAACGCGTTGGTGGACTATTTGCTGCTATACAAAAAGCTATAGCCGACTCTGCGAAACAGATGACCAGTAATCCGCTCTCGTTCCTTCGGACAATGCTATTCCTGATAGCATTCGGCCTGGCTTTTGGCAAACGTGACTTACGGGAGCGCATTATGAGATTGGTTCGCCAGGCTGTGGACAAGATCAAGAGAACTGTAGGCATGGGCGTCAAGGTGTCTTATATATAGCAAAGTGTTCACCTACGAGTTTCCCATGTAAGCATAGTAAAGTCAACATACAGGAGAATGCTTTTCCTGGCATAGCGTCTTATGTGCATGCGCGAGCCGAGCAACTGCTGTGTACCTGTGCACGGACGGACGGACAAACAGCACTCTGCTTGGTAGATGCCACGCGTTCTAGCCTAGAGTAAGCTGTGTAGGCAGTAGCTGCATTGATTGGCTGTCAAATACACGCATTCCTCAACCAGACCCAGCCCAAGCCTGCACACCTTTGATCCTCATCCAGCCTTTGCCTCCATATTTCAATCCACCACTCGAAGGAGAACACAACGCTTGATTCATGCGCCTCAGTGTTGTATGCAAGGATTCTGAAGATACTTTGTTTGCAAGAATCGCCTTACAAGATTCTTACATTGGAACAGGTCCGGTACCGCTTTCTCCGTTGGAAAGCAGCTCCAAGATGACTATGGCACCGACGACATGTATCCCGAAGAACAGTCCAACCTCGGTGTCTCATGCGTCAGCCGATTTATCGGTATGGAAGAGGCAGATCTGCGTACACAGTTGCTGGCAGACTCTACTAACGAATCGGTAGAGGCAACTGGAACGCTGAGATTGGAGTTACTCGGAACACCTGCTTCCAGCCACCAGGGACAGTGTGTAAGCGGGGATCGATGGCTGTCTTGACGAAGGGATCTGTTGCCTCAGTCATTGGTTCCGTAACATTTCCTGGCCAGTCAGTCAGTTGGAAAGCTCTTCCAGCATACAGGAACCGAGACGTGACGCTCGCGAAATCAACTATGTGGCGGTGAGTAGTACAGCCTGGTACACTGGTCGCTCAATTCGAGAGCACCCGATACGTTGGATTGTCAGTATTAGAGGTAACCACTCTTTTAGCCACGGTGATCACAACCGTGTATGTTACTGCGGCGACCGCTCCTGTGCAGCCTATCTCAAAGGAGAGCATGTGGCGTAGCATGACCATGGCACGATCAGTACGGATTGAGTGTGCCAATTTTCTCGCCAGTTAAGAGAACTGCTCGACCCCTTAAACCAGCGTAGATTCTGCTTGTCACAGGTACTGCGTGCTTGACAGTCCAGAACACATGTTGGTCTCTTCACAACCCCGCAGCATTAATGAGTAACTGGAAAAGTCAGGCACAGTTTGACAACGACACTTCCACGAGCCAAAGTAAAAGATCAGCATGGATGAGTCTACCCTACTTGAACGCCACAATTAATCCTTAGTGGACACGTGTGGTTGATATGACGGCTGTCTCCGCGGAAAATGAGCGAGTAATCGATAGTGTGTTGCTCCTCTTACCTCACGGTGGCGTTGTCGATGCAGCAGTCAACGCTAGGAATGGCATGCCTCGATCAGAGAACCTTAACACAGTGGAGCCATATTCACTAGTAGCTTCTGTGCCATATCCATACATTGAGGTTCTATGTGTGACCATGAACAAGGCAGAAGTGGAGCCTCTCGTTTTCGAGTCCTGGAATGACGAGATCGTAAATCCTATCACCTGGCCATCCAGGCTTTTGATGGCGAAAGCTACCACAACTAACAAGACAGTGGTGCATGATGTTTTCGGGTGGTAGAAACACGGCTACGTAGACCTTACTGACTGACTCCCGGTATTCGCGAAGTTTCCCATACCTTTCAACACGATTGTCAACCATACAAGTAGGACTTTCGGAAGAGGGGCTATATATTTGCTAGGTCAAGGTGGAGTTAGTACTGGCGTTGTTGACTTTGATCGGACTGATGGTTACACATCTCCGTGACTGGAAAGACAGCAGAGGCAATATGCATCGGGTCGACGATATTGTACTTGCACCACGGGACCAAACCAAAGACGTACCAGTATTCTGGGTTAGAGATTTCTTGGATACAGCTGGATACAACTCTGGACTTAACGAGATGAAGATGACAGTATCTCTCGTATTCTCATGTTGTTGCCGCTTGCATCCAATACCATCGTCCATGTCGCTCTCACGTTATACTAAGACATTTCCTAAGATTGGCAGAAACTTTAGCAGTTTCAGCAAGCGATACATCAACCTCTGCATCTTGAAGGGCACCTTGTATACCGTTCTTCGAAAGTTAACTCGACTGGTTTGAAGTTTGATTCTGTGGGCTGATTGGATAATACTGATTCTGCAAAGAACGACACTTACGCCGACGATCCTAGGATTCTTCCTCTGGACGAGATACAACACTTCAACGTTATTTGGAGATCACAAGAGTATGCCTCTGGCGGAGCGGATAATGCATCCAAAGGTTGGCTAGTCGTCGGTGTCTCCGCCGTTCTGCTCAACACTCTTATGCTTGTCTACTTCATTTTGCGGCCGGGACTCGTGGCCGACTTCTCTTAACCACCAGAACTGTTCGCATTGGCAGCAAATTCGCCACCAGCAGGGGCTTCTGCTGGGAGCTGTGGTGCTCCTAAGAGCTATATTCTAGCTACACTACTAGCTATTTGCTAGTGTTTTTATACTTCTAAGGCTTTATCTACCTTAGGTATAGTAGAAATACTATCTAGCTAGCTACTAGACTATTAACTTACTATTGCGCTTTTAAGATATATTTATTTAGCTTCTTTTATCGGTGCTTCTATAAATATACGGACCCCCCCCCCCCTTTTAGGTCTATTAGTAGCTAGTTTAGTAGCTAGTATTAAGTTCTTAGTAGTCTAGTATTATTTTAATAAATACTTCTTAGCCTTTAAGTAGCTAAACTATAGATATATCTAGCACTTCTAATAGTAATCTAGCTAGTACCTTTATAAACACTACTCTAGTAGAAAGTTAACTTAATAAGCTATTAAATACTCTAGGTTCTAGTATAGTTAATACTATAGCTAAGGCTTAATCTAAGAGTTTAGATATAACTCTTCTTCTTAAAGTTACTCTATAGCCTATTACTAAGAATATTACTATACTTAATACTTCTAAGTTAGGCTTAATAGATACTCTAGAGCCTATTATTAATACTATAGAGGCTTTTAACTCTAGTCCTTTAAGTCTAGTCTTACTAGCTTATAAGGTGCTTTTAAGCTTATACTTACTTTACTTTAAAGTTTATAAATTATTTAGTTATCTTTCTACTATAACGCACTATATAGGTAAGTAGACTACCTAAGTAAGTAAACTACTTTTACTAAGACTTTACTATACTCTACTATATTATACTATAGAATACTATACTCTGTATCTTTTTAGGCTATAATATACTATAATATACTATAGTATTACTTAGAAACCTTTTCTACTTTATTCTTATATATTTATATACTATACCTAGTTTCTTTATATATTCTATAGCGTTATTATAAAAGCTTACTTTCTTTAGTATATACTCTCTTCTTTAGCTTCTTACTATTACTATACGCGCTAAAATCCTTTAGAGTAATTAATTACTAGCCCTCTTTAACTATAAGAGTCTCTTCTACCTAAACTTACTTTTTTTTCTATAATTTATACTCTATAGTAGCTTCTAAGGCTGCTTAAAGCTTTATATATTCTTATTTAAGTAAAGCTATCTTATATACTATACCTATAGTATTATAGGGCAGGGTTAGTTTATACTATAGACTATAGTATAGTAAGTAGTTAGAAAAAGAGTAGCTATTTAGAGTATTATATTAATTTAGTATAGCTATTTATAATAGGTAGTAACCTTATAGGTAGGTAATATAATAGAACGTAGCTTAAAGAGCTATATAATATAGCAGAGTATAGTAGAGTAGAACTTTTATTAGTAATACTTTAGATACTTAGCAGTCTTACCTAATTAGTAGTTACTAGGTTAACCTAGTAACTTCTCATTAGCTATAGCTATAGATACGCTATAATAGTACTCTCTCTCTTAGGTTAAAACTCTAGTAAGACTAAGTAGCTTAGAGGTAGGCTTATTAGGGTAATAGTAGTAAAAGTTTCTTATAAGTTTAGTATAGTCTTTCTTTATATTATTAGTAGGCTTAGTAGTAGGCTAGTTATATTCTTTCTATTTAATAAGATACTTTAACTATAGCCTTCTTTAGCTATAGTATTCCTAAAAGAAGTTAATAATCTCCTTAACTTCCTATAAGTTAATACTGTCTACCTTAATAGGTAGTAGTAGTAGTTAGCACTATTTAGGCTAGAGATCTTTAGAAGTAGAGTGTAATAGGTTAATATTAAATATAGGGTATATCCTTATAGTAGTAAGTAGTTCTAATTTATAAGTATAGAAGCTAATTATTTATTTAACTCTAAATAGTCTAAGATTCTTCTAGTCTAGCTTCTTCTATAGTTATAGGGTCTATATATTCTTTATATTTAGCTAGACAGTTTCTCTAGGCTTATAATAGTAAGTAGGCTTTCTCTTCTTATTAGTATATTCTTCTTAGCAGGCTTAGGTAACTCTTATTTTAGCTTAGTAGAACTTATAGATTACTTCTATCTATTTTCTAAATAGAGTAGTATTTCTAGTAGCAGGGCAGCTATTAAGTTTAATTAGTTTAAAACCTATTCTAGATTTAAATCTATATAGGGCAAAGAAGGGCAATATCTTTATAGACTTAGAGGGTAGGCTATTACTAGTAAATTTAGTAGAGGGTAACTATTCTAACTAGTTATCTTATAAGTATACTATATATGCGTAGAAGTACTATTCTAGAACTATATTTATCCTTTCTATTTATCTATTAAATTTAGAGTGCTAGGTAGTTAATAGTTAGGCTTATATCTAGAGTAGCCTATATAGTATACTCTAAAATATAAAGATAAATTAAGAGCTTCTATTAGAGACTATTACTTTAGGTAGGCTATAATATTTCTAGATATATTTATAAAATAGGTAGGCTAAGTCTTTCGAATTATAAGTACCCTTATAGAGTATAAAGTAGTAGAACTTAGTAAGGTAGTAGATTACTACTAGGACTATATTAGAACTATTACTCTCTAGAAGGTAGGTAATAAAATCTATTAATAGGTGCTTTTAGGCTTTCTTAGGTATAAGTAGTAGTTTTAGGATACTTTAATATCCTTCTCTAGATAGTGTAACTCTTTAATAGGTATAGTAGTTCTTAATCTATCTTTCTATATACTTTAGTATACTAGGCTAGTAGAAATACTCTTTTATTAGGTATTACACAGTATTAAGCAGCTTATAGATAGCTAGGATGCTTAGCTTAGTAATATTAAGGTACTAAGCAACCTACTTATAGCTTAGACACTTACTTAGCTAAATTATATAATCTACACACATTTCTTTTATATATAAACTACTTTATAGCATTACTTAGTAAAATACTAATTAAGTTTACTTATTAATTACCTAAGTATTATCCTATAAGCTCTATAATAGTTATAAGCCTAGCTTCCTAAGCTAGTAGATTTCCCTATATACTTAGCTATAAATAAGCTTATTAGACGCAGCTTAACTGCTCTAATTATATTCTAAATACTTAGCCCTAAATAGTAATTATAGGCAAGCTAGTTAACTATAGCTTATAAGCTTTAATAGCAATTCTAACAGGCACCTATTAGCTATAATTATACTTTAATTAGCCTAATTAGTATATTTAACTTATATAGCATACTAAGCCCTAAGATATATAGGATTATATTAATCTAGAAAGGCCTATAGTTACTAGTATATATAATAGAGCTCCTTAGCTACTAATAATAAGCTTAATTACTAATAACAAAGCACCTAAACAATTGCTAAGCAGCTTAATAGCTAACAATTAGATCCCTGCCTAATCTACCTACAGCTAATTAGCTCTTAGAAACAATACTAAGAACCTAGCAATGCTAATAAGCACTAAGTTATATAACTATAAGCTTGCTAAATATAAAATATAAGTAAGTAAGTAGGCTACTAAGGTAGAGCGTGTTTAGAAGCTCTAGAACTAGGTTAACACTATAGTGTCTCTAGTAATTATCTTACCTATTATAGTGCAGCTTATTACTAATAACAGTACTACGCTCTAATTACTTATATAGGCTCTAAAGTAGGAGCTTACTTCTACTATACTTAGCACTAAGAACTAGGTATAAGCTAAGTATTAAGCACACCTTAGAGTAGCTAAATATAGCTAAGTAGCTCTTTAAGCTTAGTATTAAACTTAGTTCTACCTATATATAAGAGCTAAGTTATATAAGCTTATAGAGGTTAATAGAGAGCTTACTATTTAAGATTTCTTAGATACCTTAAGCTATAGGATAGCCCTAGAGTAGACTTATACTATATACTAAAGAATTATCTAGGATACTATCCTAGGGCTTAAAACGTTTAATCTAGACTAAGTTAGTAGGGTGTTTAGTAGCTTAATACATAAGTATATAATTAGGTTAGAAAAAGATAACTCTAGTATTTTTACTATATTTAGTAATAGATTAGATAAGACTAAAAGCGCTTCTGTACAACCTACTAGCAGCTTAAATCCTAAGAAAGGATATAAGTACCTATATAAAAACAAAGAGTATACCTATAGATAGAAACTAACAGAGTACTAAGCACTTAAAACAGCAGTAATAGGCTCCTTAAACCTACCTCACTTACTAAGTAATTAGCGCTGCTAGGATATACTCTAGAAGCTTAATTCTAAAGACTTTAAGGAGGTAAAGCAGGTTATTAAGCAACTTAGCTAGAGCTAGTAAGCTCTATTAGCCCTCTAGGCTACTAACTAACTAGCTAAAGTTAAGTTCTCTAGTAATATATAGGCGGCTCTTATTAATCTATAGATAATTAACTCTTTAAGCTACCTAGAATTAAGTAAGAACCTAGAAGTGTATAATTTAATAAATTTTAACACCTATCCTCTATCTATAAGTATAATTTTAGACAATAGAGCAGCTATATACCTAGTAAACAGCTTAGAGCTTCTAATACCTAGCTCTTTTTAAGCTGCTAATTCTACTAAGTTAGTAGAAGCTAGAACCTAAGTATTCTCTATTAGTAGCTAAGGAGCTTAATTATTTAAGAACACACTCTATAGTAAGCACAGCTTATATACTAAGGACCTACTCTTCTATAATATTATTATAGTAGAAGGCTTCTATATTAATATTATCTTAGAAGCTTAATTATAGGATAAAGGTATATAGTACTTAGAGCTAGATAGTACTCTATAAGTAGGATATATTAAAGACTTAAATTTAAGTATTATATATACTACTCTACTATACACTTATAACCTTATATTCTTTAAATATAAGCTACTATTCTACTACTTTATAGCTATACTAAACGCAGTAATAAAATAATTATATAGCTTATACCTACGCAGCTTAATAGAACAGCTCTAGTATACTTAAGCAGGTTACTTAGGCTTAGAAGCTCTTAGAGCTCTAGTTTATAGAGTATATAGTATATATATTACTAGAATACTCTAAAAAGACTATAAGATTTACTCTACTACTTATACTAAGTAAGTAGTATCCTATAGGCCCTATAAGAAGCCTGCTTATCTATTTTAGAGAGTTAGCTAGGATCTATTTAATATACTACTAGGCTATAGAGGTAAGCTTTAGATGCTTTTAATTAAGAAGTACTATAGTAAGAAGCTCTTTATATTTACTCTTTAAGAGAAAATATAAATAGAGCTTTTATAAGTACTATTAAACTTTTTAAGCTAGGTATATACCTAGTATAAGCTTAAAATCTATAAAATTAGCTAAGATAATAACTTAGCAACTTTACTATAGAGAGAGAGCTTCTTATATAAATACTAGGTAATTAACTAAGGTATTAATATTAAATAAGTTCTACTATATACTTATAAGCTAAATAGAGCTGCTAAGTAGGCTAGGTAGGAAATTATTACTAAATCTATTAGGATATAGAGCAGCGCAAACCTACCTAAGAAGCTCTAGCTAGAGATTATTTTAGTAGTAGTATAGCTATATAATATAAGCCTATTATACTCTAATAAGCTCTAGAAAACTTATAAGACACTCTATTAGTAGTTTACCTACTACTTTAGATAGTACTAACCTAAGCAGATTAGAGCAGTAATAGCTAATCTAAAACCTAATTAGAGCAGAATTTACACCTACAGCTACTAAGCCTACCTATTAAATTAGGAACAAGCAGCTAGGTATAATAGGAGGGGCTTTAAAGTTACCTCTAGAGGCTATATTAGATACCTTATTAGCTATTAAGCTTCTAACATATATCAAATATAGGTACCCTAACTTAACTAGGTAATTATAACACGCAATATAACCTTTAATAAGGAGCTCTTTTATAACTCTAATAATAAGGCTACTGCTATCTTAATAGCAGAGGCAGTAGAGTTTATATAAGTTCTTTATAAACCTAATAAGATATATAATATAGAAGAGGTAATTAAGCTCTCTATTATAAAAGAGGTTAATCTATTGCCTAGCTTAGTGTAACGGGCGTTCTTACGTTACCTAGGGTAGCTAGTCCTAAAGGTGTAAGCCGTAGGGATGTTATAGTTGTAGAAGAGTATCGCAGTTAAGTAAGCGTAGACAAGTTTCTCTCTTAAGATGATAATACCTATTTAAGAGAGTATATGCTTAGGAAGAATATATTCTTAACTATAAAGATGCTAACTATGTTCTAAGACTTGCTTATATGCTTTATAATCTAGAGGGTTAGTAGGTTAGTGTACTAACCCTACTAACCCTGTTATATAATTAGGTTATATTCTACTTCGGGCCTAAAGTTATAATCCTTGCTGTGCTATATCTTAGCATCTTCTATTTTGTACTTATCCTACGCTCCTGTCCCTATTAGATCTAGCGCGTAGTCTTTATAGAGACTGTTTATAACACTACCTCCTCTCTCTAAGCCTTTAGCTTAAAGGTAAGTCTGTGCTAGGAGTGCGTTATTTATAAGGGCTAGGTTCCCTACCCTTAAGTTATAATTATAATGTCCCTCCTCTATGCCT